>QOCX01000226.1:92310-168969 GCA_005959815.1 Sarcophaga bullata
AACAATTTAATTTAATAATAAATTAAATGTTTAATAAAAAAATAATAATAAAATAAAATAGGGCGTTAAAAAAGAAATGCTTCCAACATTGTACAGTGTAGGTTTCTCTTGTGGCCTTATACTTTTGTTAGCGATGTAACATTATGGCTGTGGTGCTTTGGCATTATGAAAAACAATTTCAAAGTGATCAATTATTTGTAACACACACACAGAATATATATAATGTAGGAAAAGTAAAGAAATTAATATCTCGTATTAAATAATATTTTTATTAATAACTTATGATTTAATAACAATTATTATTATTATTATTCATTTCTCTTTATTATTATTGTAAATTATTATTAAGGAAGTTGTATGAAAATAAAACACGATTTTATGTTACAAAATGCAAATGAATGTTCGATCACATGTTATGTTTATTAACAATTAATTTTATTGCGTTATTAAATAAAGAAAATGGAATATGTATGTATGGGCCGTTAGCCCGAAATCTATTTTGAGGCGTATATGCTGCATACATAAATATTCCGTAATGACTTTAGGAATGAGGCCTTCATAATGAGGCCTGTTTTTCACTATTTCATAGACACTACAATGGAATATCCACTAGTTATAGAAATCTTCTATTAGATTTCCAAGTGTTTTCGTAAAATGAAGGATGAGGTATACTGTGCTCTCCTCTGTTTGAAGCAAAAAATTTGTTCTGCATACATCCATAGCGGACCAGATATATCTGACCTCAATAGAGAATAAATATACAAAAGATCTCATTACATCATAAATAGGTTGCCTTTACACCTCTTCGCAGTCCAGGAGTTGCGACTTGCTTGCTCACACCACTTCTGTTGTGTGTGTTAATTTCTATACATGAATGGCGGGACCTACAGTTTAAAGTTGACTCCTCTTTTTTTTTTAACTTTTCATGGCAATTTTATTTTTAGAGTTTTTGACAGAAATCTGTTGAGAGGAAGTCGCCGAAGAAATAGTTTTTTTTCATATTTTGTTTTTGATATCTGACCGGGGATTCGAACCCTGGCCTTTCGTCTAATAAGCCAACACACTACGTACTAGATTACGGCGACTACTAATCAAATTAGCGATTTGCAAATGAGAAAAGCCAGTATGGTATCCTTTGCAGTACACCAGATTTTGCATTTGCATCATATTTGTTGTTATCTTCCATATCTCAATGCCTAGGAAGCCACATGAGACGTTCGGCATTTTTGAACAATCTTTAATGTTCAAGTACTCTTGTACTGCCTACAGATCTAATGACCGCTTTACTTTACAAGTTAGGTCCTTACAACCCTTCAATCAGAATTACAATCAAGCTTCTCATACCATTTACTCTATGTGTGTTAATTTTTTAAACCACGAGGGTCATGACCTACAATTTAAAGTCAACTCCAAATGACAGAATATTTGAGAAACTTTTCACGGCAATTTTATTTACTTTCAAAGTTTTTGCCAGAAACCTGCTCTTTGGAAGTCACCAAAAAAAATATTTGCCTGACCTGGGGGTTCGAACAAAGGGCTAATGTCTAACAAACCAACACACACGTACCATACTATGCAACTCCAATGATCGCTTTACTGTAGTAAATATAAGTTCATCACCAATCGATATACTCTGATATGGAAGACTTTGCACAGTGGCAGTTTTCATCAGCATTGTTTCAGCCTCAGGCAGGTATTGCTGTTCCTAGCAATTTAGATGGCAATCCGCCTAGGAGCTTCAAGACATTATTACAATTGAATCTGCGGTATTTTCATTATAAAACCAAGATCGAACGTGTGGGTCAAGTATCTTGTAGTCTAGTAGTCTATAGTGATATTCAACTTCTTGTTTCACCAATACATCGGGTGGTAGCCAGTTAATGATAGTAAACAATGTCAATCCCCATAATACAATCAAACTGGCTTCATACAATATAATTAGAATTGATTACAAAGTTTTACGGTTGGTATACATTTTTGGAATTGATATTACAGTTTAAGTCTATTGCTTGCAATACCTCAGTAGTCCTAGTATTCATATTCATAGTCTAGTCCAATAAGATTTCACGACAATTAGAGTAATTGGACAGAGTTAGAGTTACTCCATTGACATTAAGAGTAGCGAATTGAGAAATTGATGCTATCTTGGTTCTCTCATTGCATAGGGAAAACGTAATGAATTGTTGTATTAGTGACAGTGGTCACTTTTCCAAAACCGACGGAGCTAACTGATCTTGTAATATTTGTTATTGATATTACCATGTTTGGAGGGTCTGGAGGCTTCCATAGACTTCTGGAGTGATTCTTTTCATGGAAATTTGATCAAACACTTTATCCATGATAGCAATTTATATTTTGTTGCATTTCTTTTCTCATATTAGATGTCAATAAATAGCAGAACTATATGCAGGAGGCCTGATAATATTCTTTTAAGATACTCTCGTTCATACCACTCAATACTCAATAATTATCGGCAATGTATTACTAAATCTTTATTGTAATGTTCAAGCGCTTATTTCAGTTTAAAGGCGACTCCGAACGACAGATTTTTGTGAAACTTTTCATGGCTCTCAGAGTTTTTGCTAAAAATCTGCTGAGAGACGGTAGACAAAGAAATATTTTTTTTTTCATTTTTCGTTTTATAGGAGATATCTGACCTGGGGGTTTGAACCAAAACACTACCGATTAGACTTCTATTTCTACTTCTAATAAACTATGCTACTAAAATTAGTAGAAAGCAGAGTTATGCCATATTAATCAAAGTATGTTCTGTCTTGTAAAAGGGTGTCATGATATTTTAGCATGTGGCATTGAGTAAACATAAATGAGTTCGCAATTTAATTTGCTGCTGAAACATCATTATTTGTCTGTTCGTATCTGCACGTTTGTTAGCTTATCTTTATCAGAGATTTTATGCGACATGATTGCAAAATTTAAAACCATCAAAAACGGTGTTAATTGGCTGGCTGTAGTGCAGCCAGATTTCACAATTTTTTTTAAAAGTTAATACGATTATCTAGATGAACTTATATGGTCTCGAAATGAATTTGTTTTTATTTACAAAAAAAAAGGCGGTCAAAAATTGCTTTGCAATGAAAAAAAAAAAAAAAAAAAAAAAAAAAAAAAAAAAACCTTCCTGCTCCTACAAATATGGTTGAAAACTATTACAATCAAAAAAATTCAAATTAATTTAAAACAATTGCTTAGAAATTAAACTCCTGATACATATAAACGTTATGGCCATTACATGTATTCTACAGAAATTTATTAAATAATCTTGTATTTGTAATAGCCATCATGTAAGAGAAGCAATTAAAAAAAATTCATTGAACTTTTTTTTTTTTTGTTGTTGCAAAACTGTTTAACACTCTCTATTTTCAGTTGTTGTTGTTGATGGGAAGTAAGGCTTACAGCTATAATAACAGTTGGCCGTTTTATCGTTTAAAATTTTTTTTTTTTAGGTTATGTTTCTGTTTTTTTTGCCGCTTTAGACCTTTAAAAACTAGTCAATAACAGCCACCCACGCTATAAACAAGCGAATCATCCTTTTGGCCATTATAACACGTACATGTACATGTACATGCAGACGTACATACATAACGTTTTTGCAACATGCAAAGTTTATTGTACTTTAAAGCGTTTATTTTTCTACGATTTTTTTTTTGTTATTGTTTTTTTCATTAGTTTTATGGTTGTTGTTGTTGTTGTTGTTGTATCTAAAAATAACCTTGAAATAATGCAAATAAAAACTATAAATTTTACTAGAAAAAAAAAATACATTAAAAACTGCAGCAACAACAACATAATATATAAATAGAATGCCCTTAAAAATTTTTTTTTAAAAATAAAATTATTATTATGGCTGGCTTTAAAGCAATAGTTTTTGCAACAAAGTTTTAATTGCATTTAAATTCTATATGAAAAGAATCCTTTAATATTACAGCATGTGTTTTAAAATAAATCCCAAATTAATTTAATTAATAGTAGGAGGAAATATTTTATATTCTCTTTTTAATTAGAACAGCAGCAGCTTGATTTCCAATTAATTTATAACACTTTGAAACAATGTTTTTAATTAACCACCCATGAACTCAATTAATTAATTTCATATGAAACTTATAATTTAAAGTGATAGAAGAATACTTACATACATACATACATACATATTTCTGTTTAATTAAATTATTTTCAACATAAATGGTAAGCATCATCATTAATGCAATATTGGTTTAAATAAAATTAAATTAACACACAATATAATTTAAATGAAATTGAAAATTAAATTTTATAATAAATAACAACAAATTAAACAAATAAATAAACAATAATAAAATAAATAAAAAATATTTTCTACTACTGTATAGCAGAGATAATATAACCATAATTGGAAGGCTTATAAATTATATGTTAGCTGTTAATACACTAGCTACAGGACTCTCACAGCTTATAGAAAAGAAGTTCTTTTTTGTGCACACGTTTTTCTGTCCTAATGCACCACCCTTTAAATATGTACATAATTGCTCATTACAATCCCTCCGTCAGGATTACGACCTAGTTTCTCACACCACTTATGTTGTGTATGTTAATTTTATACATGAGTGTCCAGACCTACAGTTTCAAGTCGACTTCGAACTACAGCTTTCGAGAAACTTTTCATGGCAATTTTTTATTTACTCTTATTACAATTTGCCATTAACAAAAGGGAGGATTTTAACAGGCCAATAAATTTTTTTTTTATTATTACAAGTAGACAATGAGGTAGAACTGAGCGTTAAGGTAAAGGAAGGATCATCATACCTTTAACTTTTAAAGCAGAGATTTCATAGCACTATTGTGCAGTGCTCTTTTGTTTATTCGTCGATCAGACTTCGGCGAGTGTACATGTTAGCGGATTTTTTCAGGTTTACACTCAAAAAATATTTTAAATATTAAATTTTTTAAAAACGCTTTTATTAAAATCCAATGCCATATATGTTCTTAAAGGACATTTTAAGACATTTAAATGGTAAGGAAAGGGAATAGCTTTTTTGTATACTAAACGCAATTTTTTGTTTTTGGAAAAATTAAAAGGTTTGTTATTAGTAGGTCAGGAAATTTATGAACCAAAAGTAGCTCCTACTAAATATCTAAAAAACATTCCCTAATTTTTGTGTCAAAGATGTATAACTTTATGCATATTGATGAAATGAAAATCGAAATAGCGTATATTACTAACATTTTTCTTTGACATCAAATAAATAAATTCTCTCAATTTGTTTCCTCTCTCTTACTCACTAATACACAACCAACAAATTTTTAGTAAGCCCTGTTTTAAAGTTAAGTTTATGTTTGAACTTGCCATATTATATATTATTTTCAATTTGGCAACTTCAAATTTAAATTTAAAAAAACGAAGACCGTTGTTGCCATTGCGTTTAAAAAAAACTTGTTTAGTTGACAGTTTTATCGACATTGTTCCGGCACTGCCCTATTTTTGCAAAAGTTAACTTTATTCTATCATTAGGTTATAATAACAAAAAGAAGTTGAAAGTGACTTTAAAGTTCACTTTAGCTAAAGTCATCTTTAACTAAACCCAACTTTAACGGGAAGTTCTAATAATGGCCCTTAGAGTTTTTGCCAGAAATCTTCTGAGAGGCAGTCGCCATAGAAATATTTTTCTTCCCCTGTTAACCTAGGTTTTGACACTAAAAGTCTTAAAATCTAAATTTAGCTTATTGCTACAGCCGTGATTAAAAAATCTACGAGTACAAAAACCTAAGGAGTAAGGTAAAGACAAAGTTTTATCATACTTATCTGACGTAATTAGTTACTTAATTGGTTATTATAGTCACCGATTCCAAATGATTTATAAGACATGGTAAATGTCTTTAAAAGAATTTTTTAATTTAAAATTCTCTCTCTCTCCAATAAATTGTCCTGGTTATGCCAGATCTGTAACAAATACTTACTTAATTTGGTTATTACAACCCATCAGTCAAGTTTACGATCTAGCTTCTTACACCATCTCTTATGTTGAGTGTGTTAATTTTAATCATAAATGGCAGGACCTACAGTTTAAAGTCTCCTTCGAACAACAGATTACTTTTTTAAAAACTTTTCATGGCAATTTTAATACACTCTCAGAGTTTTTGCCAGAAATCTGCTGAGAAGCAGTCGTCGAAAGGAATATTATTGCGTTTAGTTCGATATAACTGACCTGAGACTCGAAATGTGGCCTCACGTCTAATGAGCCAACACACTCTCTACTAGACTAGGGTTACTTCGAATAATTCTTGTGTAAGAAATTTCCATAAGCAGACCATACATACCTGAAAGGAATAAAAAAAATTTATTTGTTAATAATATTGTTATAATTATAAAGTTTATTATTATATAAGTAATCGGTATATCTATATAGAATGCTTCCTATAAACTCGCTAGGTGAATAAAAAAAATCGTAGAAATTAACATACAGCATCATAACGATACCCGTCTAAAAAATGTTTTTATACTGATGCCAATATGGCTTGTTTTAATTGGCTATTATAAACCTTTAGTCAGGACTACAATCTAGCTTCTCACACCACTTTTGTTGTGTGTGTTAAATTTATAAGTGAGTGGCATCATCTATAGTTTAAGGTTGGCTTTGAACGACAGATTTTTTTGAGAAATTTTTCATGGCAGTTATATTTTACTCTCTTCTGAATTTTTGGCCAGTAGTCCGCTGAGTCTAGAAGTTGACAAAGAAATATTTTTTCATATTTCGTTTGCTTTGAGATTTCAGAGCTGAGGTTTGAACCTCGTCCAATAAGCTAACACACCATCTAGCGCCACTCATGGATAAAATTAACTCACATAACTTGAATGGTGTGTGAAGCTAAGTTGTAATCCTAACTGATCCTTCGATTCAGTTATTAACGTGATTTTCTTGTTTTTATGTTTTTCAGGAGGGATTGCACTTTTCAATTTACAGCCAACAACCTACAACATGAGGTAAGAAATTTCTTCAAAATATCAAAAATTTTTAATGTTTAAATCGAAATAATCTTTCAATTAAATAAACTAAAATGTACTTATCACTGACCTTTTCAACTATATTACCATATTTTCTGTAACGCACTGTACATTCATGTTTCATTTCAATAAAACACACACTTTTTGTGCTACAATAAGCAACAGACTCTTATGATGTTTAAATGGATGACGACTGAATGAATGACTATCAGTCTGTCAGTCATGTCACTTAAATTGCAATATCAGACTCAACAAAAACATACAAACAACAACAACAGCAAACATGCCATGCTAAACATAGCAACACATGCTAAGCAACATGTGTGTGAATCTTAAAATGTCCACATGCAATCATGAGGTTCATTTTTTTTTACTTTTCTTAACAACAGCATCTCAACAATAAAAACAGAAGAAAAAAAAAACTAGAAAAAGTGACATGTTGCATGAACGTATGTTGAAGGAAGAATAATAACTCATACTCATGGAGTATGGAGACAACAACAGCAGAAAAAAAGTAAAAAAAAAGAAGAGAAAAACTTTTTAGAAAATATATTCTCCTTTAAAATAATTTCGTGCTTCTTTCTTGTACTGGAGCACCTCTTCTGTATGTCTGGACGACAGACAGATTTTCATTTAAATGGTGATCATCACCACAATAAGCTGCTGTGGCCTCCTGATGACAATACGATCAAAATCATTATAATGATGATGATGATGATGATGATGATGATGATTATAATGATCTTTAGGCCATATTGTGTGTCACTTGAATGAATGTGTGTCACAATTTTAATGTAAAATTCTGTTCATTTGTTCATTCGTTCTTTGAATTTCCTGTAATAAAAAAAAGAAATATTGTGCAGGAAGAATTATTGCATCGAATCAAATAATTGCTGCGGCAACAATAATACGTTGTAATGCAATGCAATTGTAACAGACCAGAAATAATCAACCAATTACGGCCTTAAATTATACGGATCAACTGTGAAATACTTCCTGAATTGGAAACGATTAGGCAATTAGCCTGAGATCGTTCACCTATTCTTGAAGTAAATTGCGTGGATTGCAATCTTATATAAAAGCTTAAGGAATTTAGGGTTTAATGTATGCCTGTATGAGGGGAAAAGAAGTTTTTTGATAAAGCAATTCCCGCCATGCATCCACAAAACCATTAAGAATGGTATATGAGTACCCACTACACGTATACACGTATACTCGTATATTCAAGACCCACCAGAGATTCCGATTCGTTACAATGCAGCGGCCACACATGCGTTCAATACCCACCAGAGATTCTGATTTGCTACAATACCGCCTGACACACATATATTCAGCATCCAACAGAGATTCTGGTCTATTATACTTAGAATTTCGGTAGTATTTCCCAGTCTTCCCTACGAGTCAAATTATCGTTGAACGCTACCATTGCCTTAGCAGGGTTCCAAATACCATTAAACTTGGAAAAGTTCATTACGTCCCGTGACATCAAGAAATTTTCTATTTCTTGAGCTGGCATGTTAATGAGGTCGTTGTAGTCTAGTGGTAGTAAAGGGTGAGCCATTTAAAAGTTTAAATTTAAAAATGCAATAAAACCAAAACGGTTTGAAATGTTTCCAAATCTGGTTTTTTTTGTTGTGAAGTGCAATTGTTCCCAATATTATTTCATTTATATGGCTGCCATGGTTGGCCTCACAGTACCTCATTCAATCGGATCAATTTTCGTGCACTTTTTCGAGTGCATTGGATGGGATCTCGGCAATGGCATCAAGAATGTTGGCCTTCAAAAGCCCGATTGTCTCTGGTTTGTAGGTAAAACACTTTTCTTTAACGACGCCCCACAAGAAATAGTCCAACGGTGTCAAATCGCAGCTTCTTGGCGGCCAATTGACATCACCATTTCGGCTAATTAAACGGCCAGCAAACGTTTGATGCAATCAGTCGATTGTGGCATAAGATGTATGGCAAGATGTATCATCACGTTGAAACTAAACATCGTTCACTTCAATAACATGAGGAGCCGGTACAAAAATTCGGTTATCATGGTGCGATAGCTGGCTCCATTGACCATAATAGTTGCGCTGTTCTCATTTTCAAAGAAATATGAGCTAATGATGTCTCCGCTCCACAAGCCACATCAAAAAGTCACTCGTAATGGGCACATTATGGAAGACCACGTGTGGGTTTGCTGAGACCAAAATACGGCAATTTTTTTTTATTAACGTACCAACCGAGATGAAAATGGGCTCCGAAAAGATGATTTTTTTTTCGCGTAAAATCAACATTATCGTGCAGTTTCCCATTGGTCCGTCTAGCGAAGCGAAAATGAAGCGTATGATTATGCGGCTTCAACTCTTAAACCAATTGAACTTTATAAGGCGTCATACCAAGATCTTTTACAAAATTCGACTTAAACTGGTGCGTAAAATGTCAATCTTGAGAACGATGATGAGATGACGCACACTCTCAGTCACCGCTTCGATATTTTCGGTGTATGCACTGTACGAGCCGCTCACGTCTTGGCGCATAAATAACGAAACCAGTTTCACGAACTTTAGCAATAAACTTGTGTATACTGGGCACTGTTGGTCCCTCTCACATTTGGTTCTTCTTCTCAGTTTCGTGCAATATCTGACCAATTGTCTTTGTTTTGGAATTAAATTTCCAATAAATCATAACGCTTAAGCGTAAATCTATTCATTACGTTCAGTGGCAATAAGATACTGAATTTTGTAACAGAATAGAGTGGCATAAGTATTGCCAGATTCAAAATAACCGGTGGTTTAAATTTAAACCGATAGTTTAGATAGCCCACCCTATGCTATTGCCGTAACAGATTATAAGCCGACTGGAAATTAACATTGTAGAGCCTTATGACAAACAGCCTTTGCTAGTGACAAACAGCCTTTGCTAGTGAGTAAAAGTGAATTTCAATTTAAATTTTTTCGTATAGCTTTGGCTGCAAGTAGATAATATTCTGAGTAGCCACAGCTGTCAGCAAAGATTAATTTTGACCAAAAAATATGTTGTAATGTAACCAGGCGCCCGGTTTACTTTTTCCAAAGTCTTAAAATCTTTATTTCCTGATACATTTAATTGAAATCTGATGATGATGATTTCATACAATCCCATCCCTGATTGCTTAATTCAGCCGTTAATTAATATTTTCCATTTTTATTCCCATCAATAAGAGAAGGTAAATGAAAAATGTTTTGCAAGATTTTTTTAGCCACAAAATTTAATATGAAAATGAGGTTGTTATTGCTGTTGTTGTTGTTGTTGTTATTGTTCCTCAAATGAAATCTTTAATTACTGCCACTGCCACTGTAAATGCAATTGCAATAGCAATTGCAATTGCAACTAGCAAATGCAGCTGTAGAATCATCTCTAGTGACACAAATTCATTTCATTTCTAGGCTGCTGCCGCTAATGCTGCAGATGCTACTTCTATAGCTGCCGGTTTTGCTTCTCCTAGAAATAATGCCTCTAGCAAATGTACAACAGCTATAGCTCCTCGTATATTTGATTTCCCAAAACCGCAATTTATTTACCAGATGCCTCATGGTGATTGTTTTTTTTTTTTTTTTTAGAGCATTTCTAAGATTTCTTTCTTCTTCTTCTTTTCTATTTTTGCTGTGCTCTCTAAAGATTTTCAACAAACTGGAGTGGATTTTTATTTTCTTTTTTTTTATATTTTGCATTCAAATAATGATGATTGTGAGGTCGATGTCGATTATTATAATTTTTCTTTAGCAGTCGTTTGTTTTAGACTACCATCGCTCTCCCCCACCCTCCATCATTTTCTAAAGCTCAACATTTTGTTTTTGGCGTATTTCGTTTATTTAAACGCATGGAATGAATGAGTTGTGGAAATAAATGAAGAAAAATTATTTCCTTTTTTTTTATTTTTCTTTTTTAAATTTCATGTTTTAAACAATCAGTTGATTGATTTGAGATCATTGCACACACACTCACTCCCTCAAAAGCTCTGCCTTTCCTCCCCCGCCCCCAATTTAGAAATTTTATTTGAATTTGAAATCACATTTCCAAGTAATATTCAGAATAAACAGTGCATACATATATGCCTGATTGTATATAATAGCGAGGGTTGTGTCAGAAGTGTTAGGTAAAAAGGTACACTTTCTCATACCCTGATTTACTGATATACGGCAAATAGTTTTCAGCAGATTTCTGGCAAAACTACTGCACCACCCATGTTGTGAGTGTTTATTTTATCCTTCAGAGGCGGAACAACCTACAGTTTAAAGTCGACTTCGAACTACAGATTTCTGGAAATTTTATTTTTTGCCATTAGAAACGCCGAAAGAGATTATTTTTTCATATTTCGTTTTGTTCGAACCATCTGAGCAGGGGTTTGATCCTCAGGTCCTCATCTAATAAGCCAACACACTATCTACTAGACTCTAGGGACTCATTGCAGTTCATTGTCTTCCAAGTAGAATAAATGCAACCCTCAGATTTATTGTGAAGCTTACTTTAGCTTACCATTGACATTGAGCGACCACCAAGCCTTCGATCCTGGCTTAATAATGATTTAGGTTTTAATCAAATGGGTATTCATTCCATGTGAAGTTATATTATTATCATACTTTCTTAAGCCCCAAACCTCTGGAACGCTATTCGTTTATTACGTTTCATACTTTTACGGTCTACTATGGCAAGTTCTAGAATAATCGGCTTGCCAACTGTTACCCGACTAAAAACAATATTTCCTGTGAAGCGTTACCTTTTTATGCTTATGTCCTAATCATTTTCAAGAGATCAGACTGGTTATGGTGTTTGCTATTAATGTTATCCAGCCTTTAATGCCATAAATTTCTCACACCACCTACGCTTTAACTTCAATTACTATAAACGTATGAAATTTTTGCCACTGTTTCTATTTTAAAATCAAAATCCAAGAGAAAAAAAGTTATTCTTTCTTTCTCTACCATCATTATCGTCATCACCAGCGTTAGCGTCATTGCTTCTGCATTAACATGTTTGCTTTAGTAATGAATGATAATGCCGTGCCACATGCTTCTGGTTGCATTTAAATAATAATTTATACATTTTCATGGTTTGCATGAACATAACATGCAATATAGTAGAGTAAAAAAAAACTCTGGAAAAACTTAGTTTTCCTTAACACTTTAAGGGAGGAGCGGCTGATCCCCGTTTCGAAGTCAGTTTGAAGCATAAGTGTAACTGAAAGATTTTAATCGCATACAAAATCTGAGCGGTAGAAGCGGTAAGAATGATTAGCAGGCATAGATTAACAAAATGGCGGTCCTGTAAAACAACTGCTGTCGTTAAAATAGAGACACTGATCAACCTATATCGTACCTTCATGGTTTATTTACCAAACAAAGCGGGTTAATACTGCCTGAACTTTTTTGCCGTGGATTTATGATTGAAATGTTGAAGTAAACCTCAGATTCGGTTCTTCTTCTCTTATGGAAAGAGTTTGGAACCGAAGTCCTCGTACAATAATTGTCCTCAAAAATCTTAATACTGCTAGGAAGTCAAAGTGAATGGCTTCCAAATCTTTATCTCTATTTACGCCCAATCATATCCAAAAATCACTTTAATTTAAGTCAATCAATCTAGTTACCTTACCCAAATGACTAAAAACCGTCAGCTGATGTTAAACAAAGACTGCAAGTAAGACCACTTGTTGAACGCACTGTACTAGTGTGGTGTAATTCATTGAAAAAATCAACTTCTTGTTCTTCTAGAAAGCACGGCATTTAAACGAACAACAACACCAAAAAAAAAAAAGCGTACAACTAACACACACTTTGTTGTGTGCGCCCAACGGGCTGACTGGCTGACTGACTGATGAAATAACTGACGTTGATGAGAGACGAGTTCCTCAAGAGTGGCAAAAGTTCATTCATCTTTTCCACCAGCAAGCAAGCAATTCAAAAGCAAAAAAAAAATGCGTATCTGTTGTATGCATTCTGTGATATGAACCAGAATCGATGCTTGAATGTGTTTAAGAATTTATGCAAAAAGAAACGTACAAAATTGCGTTGCGTTACACACAGATTTTCTTGATTTTTTTTTTCAGATTTTCTTGATTTTTTTTTTTGTTCTCTGTAATTTAAGAAAATATTTTCAATTCAAGCAGATGCATTCTCAGTGCTGCTACAGATGAGTCGATAAAAAAAATCGTCATGAAAATATTTCTTTTTTTTTCGTTTTTGTTGTGCTCTGGTCTGGTGGTATTGTTTTCATAAATCTTCCAGTTACAATGAACGAAAGAAAATTTCAAAAATGCTGTAAAATTGCTTCTCCCTCACGCCCTAAGTCGATACACTTCATTGATTAATGAAAACCATGAGTGCATTTCATAAAAGTATCAGTATCCGCAGCTGTAAGGCCGTTTTCAAAACGTTTTCAAATTAAAAGGCCAAGAATATTCATAAAAAAAATGGTAAGGAATTGTAAATTTTTCTCATCTTTTTTAGGAATTTTTTAAGAAAATTATTTAAAAAGAAAACAACAACAAATTTTAAGTCGAAATGTAAATAAAATGAACCAAAAAACAGATTACTTTTTAAGCAAAATGAAGCATAATTTCTAAATACACCATTTCCCAACAGGATTTTTAATTCTGAACTTATAGAGCGACAATCTTTTTCACATAAATTTATGAGTACAACAACAATTGTCAGACCTTCACTATTCCAATTGATTTGGTTGCCACACACTACTTTTTACCAGAGATTTGGTAAGACTTTTCCAGAGATTTGGATCAAAAGCTCATTCGGAAATATTATCGCAAACACTTGGAGAACCTACTTTTTGCTAAAAAGTCAATCGGAAGATTTTGCCGTTGTCTAGTAGGTACTCTCTTTACTTATTAGACGCGAAACCACAGTTTAAACCCCAGCTCAGACATATCGAACCAAAAAATATAAAAAAAAAAATATTTCATTGTCGACTTGCTCTCTTCAGACTCCACTTTAAGCTGTAGACCTCGCCACTGATGAGTAAAATTTACACACCCAACAGGGGGTGGAATGAGAAGCAAGATCGTAATCCTGACTAAAGGGTTGTAACAAACAATTAAGTAGGTAAGTTATTGCGCATTGTATGCGCACAGATCTTTTGTCCATGAACAGCTTCTAAATATGCATTCGGACAACTCTTTCCTTTCTTTGATTCTAAGTTGCTTGTTTAGAAGGCCGGTTACAATTCATTGTAATTACCTAACAAAAGTTTATTTCTTGTTCTCTTTCCACTCCACCACAGAAAGTGCTGGTTATAATTCCTCCTCGTACTGAGATTGTTCGATAATAATAGCTTCATGTGAGAATAGTTTTTCTCAAGAAAATTGTGTCAAGTATAGTGTGACTGATTCTCCGAGTGTACATCTTGTGAACTGTGCTGATCTTTTGTTCTTCCTATCCGAGTTGAATTAAGCACAGCCTTTAATGGCGTAGACTTCCACTTGGAAGATACGCGCGAGTTTTTCCTTCGTTAATGGGTCTTTTATCTGGGGTGCTTAATATTGTTCAATATCTTCACAGTGTCTGAATCCAAAGTTTTATCTGCGGACTGCTCAAGATCTTGAAGTTATTTTCCCTACAGGCTGGGTCCTGAGACTTTTAAAGACTTTCAAAGTAATATTTAGCTTGTTACGTATTAAAAACCGGATATGAAATCAGAAATATGGCGGTGTGTCGGTGTTGATATGATAAGAGATAGTGACTCCGTCAAGTCAGAAATATGGCCGCCTGTGTAATAAACTTGTAAACAGAATTATTGCCGAAGATTTAAAGCCGGCAACTGATGCACTAGAATATCCACATTTAGGATAAATTTGCTAAAATCGATGTTGATATAATAAAAGATAGTGACTCCGTACTGAGAACTTTAATCTCGTTCGGAATCCAATCAGATAGGATCAAAGACCTTGTCCACAAAACAATCTCCCCTATCTTCTTATTATTTCTTTGATTTATTTTAGTTCCATTAATGACGTTTTTCCCAGTTAAATTGGCAATTGATCTAATGTAGCAGGTCCTAGGAAAGGCTGGCCATCTGCCATTGTCTAGTAATGCCAACGTCTTTCAACATCTTTTGAGTAAATGAAGGAGAACTTTTGCTGTTAGGTATCTACCTAACATTTCTATGATGTCTGCTATGTATGCCATGCTTTTCGGAAGGCAAAGGTTAAACAGCTTTCTGGGTAAACTTAAAAATTTTTTCAATTAAAAAAATTTATTTCCTACGCGAACAACCACAAACAAAAAAGAATTCCAAAAACAAAAACAAAATATTTTAGCAACTCTGAAAATATTAATTTCGATTTCCTAAGTATTACCATCAGCAGTTTTTCGAGTGTAAATAAAACAAAGAGAAAAAATTTTCCATGTTTCAACTTTTTGCGTTTTTTGTGTTTTTTTTTGTGGTTTTTCGTTTCGTTTATTGTTTTAAATTATTTTTTTTTCATTTTTTTTTTGCTGCTGCTGCTGCTGCATTTGGTGAATTTTTTCGTTGCTTTTGCTGTTGCTGCTTAATGATGTAGTTTTTTGTGTGTGCATTTTTCAGATTGTAGTTGTTATTGTTTTAGAAGCATTGTGCAATATTGCATACCACATTTGGTTTGTGCACAATGTGTTGTATTGCAGTGTGGCACGTTACGTTTCATGCAACATTGAAATGACTTCGCTCTCTCTCTCTCTCCTTCTCTCTCTGGCTCTCTCTGTGTTCATTTAATTTAGCAATAAGTCAACATTTTTTAATTTTCAGGATTTTTTTTTTGTTTTCTTCGTATTTTTGGTTGAAATATTTTTTTTTTTTTGTTTTTTAAAAGAGAGAAATTTTTGTTTAAAAATTTTTTTATTTAAAATTGTTGTCAAAAAAAATTCCCACGTGCTGCTGGCACTTGTTATTATTTACTTGAGTTTTTTATATTTAATTAATAATTAATAATTAATTAATTACGTTTTAAACAAATAATGAAATTAAGCCAATAATTTAACTGGTAATTCAAAAATTAATTCATTGGAATATTATTTCAAATAAAAATCTATAGAAACCTGATTCTACTCTCACAACACGTGGGCTACTTAAGGCGATAATAAATGGAGAGCAGCGTAAAATATGAGCACATTACTTTAATTGAATTAAATTTATAATTTTTAATATTTAAAAAAAAAATCTGAAGCTCAGCTTTTATTTGTTTTAAATTCACGTCTACTACAGAAGGCAGATTACTATTTCCAGACTATTTCTGGATAGTTTGGAATCAAATCACTTCCCAATAAACCATTGTCTCATAATCATTTCGTTTGAGAAAAGTTTTCACTTCTTTATATTTCCTTTTCACCCGAGTAAACCCCCTCTTTCTTATCAATTTGCAGAAACTTCCAATACCATTAGCTGAATGGAATCTTTCCTTCGGGCGTATTTATCTGCCAGTTTATTCCATGTAGTTCTATATGATCTGGAATCTGATATATCTCCATAGAGAATTGATCTTCATAGTTGCAAAGTGCTCGAATGGCAGCCTGAGCTGTCTCGTCTTTTGACCTTCTGTCCTTGTTTGTATTTAGCACATCTCCCAGGAGCAGAAAGTTCGGCTTGGAAAATATCCGTAAATTTCACAGAGTATTCACACTATTTTATTCTGCACCCGAACCCCACACTGTGGTAACCAAAACAGTTAAACCTTGTATTCGCTAAATGCTTGGTTCGTGGCCTGACTAGCCCATATTCTGTACCTTTTGTCCATATCGTATTGAGCACATTTCCCGGTTGGACAAACTTTTGTTTGGAATATACCTGCGAATTTCACAGAGTGCTTAAAATATTTTAATCTGGACCCGAAATCTACACTTTGGTAGCCCAGACAGTTAAGCCCTACAGTCGCTAAGTGCTCGGATGGTGGCCTGACTGTCCCATCCTCTGTACCTTCGGTCTATGTCGTATTGAGCACATCTCCTAGTGGCAGAAAGTTCGACTTGGAAAATATCCGTGAATTTCTGTGTTCCAAACATTTTATTCTGGATCCGAAATCTACGCTCCTGTAGCCCTGCCTATTTTTAAAAAATATATTCAATCTACAAGCATACTTTTTTGACCATTTTAGTCAAAATTACAACCTTACCTCACATATCACCCATATGATCTGTGTTTATTCTGTCAAAAGGTGTCAGAATCTACAGTTCAATACCAGTTTCAAATGGCAGACGTGACTACTACTTTCATGGCAATTTTTTTTTACATTCACTGCTTTTATCAGACGACAGCTTCTTTTTTTAAGAGACCATAGATGTGGCTTGAACTCTCTAGCTCTCGTATTCTAATCCAACAAACTATATAATAGTTCATCGTCTTATCGTTTTCCACATTTACTACCTATTTGGTCATTACAACCTTTTAGTCAGGATTACAACCAAGCTTTGCACATCACCCATTTATATATGAGTCGTATGACCTACAGTTAGCTGTGAACGACAGAACGGTAAAACGATGACCGTGTCCCATATTTACTACTTCATTGATCATTACAACCTTTTAGTCAGGATTACAACCTTACTTCACACACTACCCATTTTGTGTTAATTTTATCCAAGAGTAATGTGACCGACGAAAGGCCAGTGTTCGAATCCCCGGTCAGACATCAAAAACGAAATGTGAAAAAAATATTTCTTCGGCGACTTCCTCTCAGCAGAACTCTGAAAGTAAATAAAATTGCCATGAAAAGTTTTTCAAAAAATCTGTCGTTCGGAGTGGACTTTAAACCGTTAGTCCCGCCGCTCACGTATAAAATTAACACACACAACATAAGTGGTGTGAAAAGCTAGGTCGTAATCCTGATTGCAGGGTTATAATGGCCAATTATGTATGTAATGTGACCGACTCTGAACGATAAATGTTTGACAAACTTTTCATGGCAATTTTATTTTTACGCTCTGAGTTTTTGCTAGAAGTCTACTGAGGGGAAAATGCCGAAGAAATTTCTTTTTTTAAAATTCAAAATGTTTAAGCAGAGGCTTTGAATCATGGCTTTGGATTTATGAAGCCAAATAAGTAACTACGAGACTTTGGTAACACCATGTTGAATTTAAAAATAAGGCCTTTCAAACGATTATAGGTCTTCTAAGCAATGGAAAGCTTTTGCAAATTTATTTCCACAAAATTTTAAAAATCTTAAAAAAAAAATTTAATTCGGAGGAACGGTCCTAACAATTTTTGTTTAAATACTCCTCACGTTTTTGTAAAAATTACACAACATGGCCAAAATATTTGGACAAAAAAAATTCTATAATTTTGGTAAACGATATTTACGCACTTATTTTGAAGAGTTTTTGTTTATAAAATTATTTAAAAAAAAAGGTGACCATATTTAAAAAAAATTCAACAAATATGGTGAAAAAAGAATAATTTACGCACTTGTTTATAATTTTTTTTAAATTATTTGAAAAGAAAAAATAATTTTTTAAAACGGCCTGCCACTACCGAACCGATTGTTTACAATTCAAAAATTATAGTGGAAAATTAATAAAAAAAAAATATTTTTAAACGATTAGGAGTTTTGCTTAAGGCTGGTATAGACAGACGTCTAGTTGGCACTTGCCTAAAACTCTTACGATATTTGACTACAAATGAAAAATAATCGTTTATAAACGATGATGATTTATATGGAATCATACTTATAGTGGGTAAAAGTTTTGTAAAGTTTTTCTTTTTGTTGTTGTTTGTTTCATTTTAATGATGTTTTTAAAGAAATGAAATAAAACAACAAAAAAAAATAATTTTTTTAACAACCAAAATGGCCATAAACAAATTAAATTAAAACGTGAGGAAAATTTCTAAAAAAAAATTAGAAAAAATTAGAAAAAAAAACACATTGAAACACCAGAAGCAAATCCCATAAAAACTAACCAACTTACCTGTTGAGCGTCTTTTCTTTTCTGCCGAAAAATTACAGACAGAAAAACAAAAACAAATGAAAAACAAAAATACGTGTACCTGTAATGAAAGAAATGAAAAAGAAAACATTAAAATATTATTATTAAAAGAGAAAAAACTTGTTAAATTTCTAGATTTAATGTTACTTTGTCTTCTAAAGGCTGCCAAAGAGAAAATATTCAAAGTGCTGTTAGGATTATAAAGAAACTGGTCTTTAAATACCGTAATAGCCTTAGGCTTTGCAATAACAATACATACTGAAACTAAAATCATACGAAAAAAAAATTAAATTTAAATTAAAAAAATATTTAACTTGGCTGCCATAGCACACTACAACTACTAATGGCCTATTAAATCGATTCTGTCTTACAGGATTTTTGACGCCAAACTAATTTAAAGAAAAATACGAATTATTTTTCAAACACTTACCGAGTTTAAAAATTATATTTTAATTAATTTATTTCCACTCCTACTGAGATAGTTCGACAATAATAGCTTCATGCGAGAATAGTTTTTCTCAAGAAAATGATGTCAAGTATAGTGTGTCTGATTTTCGAGTGTACATTTTGTGAACTGTGCTGATCTATTGTTCTTTCTATCCTATTCCTTTTGGAAGATATCCGCGAGTTTTCCCTTCGTTAATGGGCCTTTTATTTGGGGTGCTTAATATTGTTCAAGATCTTCACAGAGACTGAATCCAAAGTTTTATCTGTGGACTGCTCAAGATCTTGAAGTTGTTTTTCCCTACAGGACCCAGCAAGAGACTTTTAAAGACTTTCAAAGTAATATTTAGCTTTTTAAGCACAAAAAACCGGATATCAAGTCAGAAATATGGCCGCCTGCATAATACATTTGTAATCAGATTTATTACTGAAGATTTAAAGCAGGCAACTGCTTTTTGGTCTTCCTGGTTCAAAAATTTATAAATTTTAGTCAATGTGCAGAACGGCAAAAGGGAAGCCTTTGCAAAGGTTGATGCCACAGAATGGATTCAAATTGAAGTTTCAGGAGTACATGAGAAATCACCTTAAACTAATAGATCGGCTATTGGCTCTTTAGATGTGAAGCCACAGTTCAAAACCCAGGTCAGACATCTCCAATAAGTCCATATCAGCTCACCAAAGCCTAGCTCACCAAAGCCTACACTTAACTTTGTGCTGCCAACGAAGTTTAGGTTCCCTATAAAACGGCCGCAGAATGCTCACTTTCTCTCAGACAATTCGAACACCTACACGCTGTAAAATATCGAAGATTGCGAGTTCCAATAATTGCCGGGGGTATCCATGCCGAAGAAGTCGCCGTAGTCTAGTCTAGTCTAGGTAGTGTGATGGCTTATTAAACATGAAGCCTTGGTTCAAACCCCAGCTCAGATATCTCCAACAAAACTAAGTATGAAAAAATATTTCTTTTGGCGTCTTCCTCTCAACAGATTTCTTGCAAAAACTCTGAGCGTATAAATAAAACTGCCATGGAAAAGTTTCTCAAAGAAATCTATTGTTCGCAGTCGAGTTTGAACTGTAGGTCCCCTCACTCAAGTATAAAATTAACACTCACCACGTAAGTGGTATGAGAAGCTAGGTCTTAATATTGACTAAACTGTTGTGATAGATTGACATTTCTTTTTAGACGGACAAACAAAACAAAAACATCTTACAAAGACTTTATTTGTCAGAATGTATGTTAGGTTAGGCCCAAGTAGTTTCCTTGATTCCAAAGCTCACTTGAGCTTGGGCATAGCGTACCGCTGTGACGTAACAGATAGGCGAAGTCCCTATACTGACCGAATTCCAACAAACTAGGAATGTGTACACTTTACGGAATATCTATGCAAATAAGGTTTTCATTTGACCTACCAGAGTCCATCATAAGCATCTTATATCAGTCATCACGTCACACTAAACCCTAGGTAAACATGTCTGTACGTTGGGAATACTTCATAATGGCTTCTGTCGCAATAACAATGTAGAGCTAAAGATCAGAATTAATTTCTTAACCAGCTTGCGGAAGCTCATAATGAACACTTTCAATCTAAAGCGTTTTGAAATGCTGCTTTAGTTCTCATGGTGTTCATTCTGGCTTGAAATCGTTTGCAAAAGTTCACTTGCCATCTTCATGATCTCTTTCGCTGATTTTTGTCGTACATATTTTTACTTATTAAAGTACGATTACGATGGTAATACATCGTAGTTTTTAAATCAAATAAAAATAATTCCGAGACTAAAATTAAAACAAAGGACGAAAAAGTACCTTCAAACCCCATATAACTTTAAAATGAATGTGAATTAATAAGAAATCTTAAATTACCGGCATAACAATTTAAAGACAAATAAAAATAGTCACAGTATCACCCTGTGTTACTATGAAACCATGTCTATCCATGTCCCAAAATTCTTTAAGGAAAACTCCCTAAAATTTTTATATCGAAAGAGTTATTTTTAGAAACGAATTTATAAAAATATTCTCTTGTAAGTGCTGATAGAAGAAAAGTCATAAATAATCGAAATGCAAAAGAATTTAAGATTTTAAAAATAAATATTGAAAGCCATACCATGGCTATATAATCGTGAAGTGGTAATTTATATCACAGATGTTTTAGTTGGCCCATTAACGAAGAGGTATTTATTTGGGATGGAATGGGAATTAGAAAAAACAAAGAATACAAAGAAGAAATTAAAAAGGAAAAGAAAATGATAATTTTTGTTAGGGGAATGAGATGAGAAAGTTGGATGATATTTTTATAATTTTTTTTTTCTTAAAGAGAAGCTATTAAATGAATCATGAATAGATAATTTGGTCTAAGAAAAAGAGTATCATAAACTTGTATAAATTATTGCACTTTGAAATCAATAAAATTTTTAAAAACTTGACCCTGAGACTAAGGGAAATATTATCAGGATTTAATATAAAAAAAAATTTATTCTTGAATCTTATGAAAATCCTAAAGCAATAATAATATCTACAAGAGACCGCTATACTAAAAACTCTTTTCTGTCGGTTCTGTGCAAAGGAGATTGGCTTTTCCTATCTCTTACAACATAAATAGTTTCAAAATAACCTCTATAAACACTGTTCCCTGTCTCTCTTCTTGTATTACAACTTATTTTCGTAGTTTTAATACAATACCCTTGAGAAGTTAGGTTCAAGTTTTCTAGACTAGCATAAATATCTAGCCACTCGATTTACAAATTAGCTAAAATGAATCATCAAGTCGCCGTAGTCTAATAATAGATGGTGTGTTGGCTTATTAGAAGTGAGGCCTCAAACACCAATTCAGATATCTCCAACAGAAAAAAATTTTAAAATATATTTTCGACGACTTCCTTAGAAGATTTCTGACAAAAAAAATCTGGGAGTAAATAAAATTTTCCGTTAAAAGTTTACCCAAAAATCTTTCGTTCGGAGTCGACTTTAAACTGTAGTTCTCGCCACTCATCTAGACAATGAACACACACAACATAAGTGGAGTGAGAAATAGGTCGTAATCCTGACCAAAGGGTTGTAATGACCAATTACGTACGTATATGTTATGTACGTATCGCTAATGAATTTCTTGTAAACACAGGTTACAAATATTGTTAAAATTCTAGTTGTTCGACAACTAAAAGTAGATCGAATAAAGGGTCAAAACTAAAACTTCCTAGACAACCCCTTTCATTTTCTGTCGGGTTATCAAAGGTGTGTGTATGGTCTTGCATTGTTGGAACGTGATACCGTTTCTGTTAATAAATTCTGTACACTTCAATTGTAATGTTTGCCTTTATGAAATTTAATCGTAGAGAGTAGATATTAAAACCAATCATTTGATCAGATTATAGCAGACTATAATGAGCATTTTGTTCTTATTCCACTAGCCGCACATCATTATCTTTTCTAAAGTTAATCATAGCTTTGCCAAAATCTTCTAAGCTTCATCTTGCTTCATTCATGATGTTTTTTAAACATTTTTTGGGGTTCGTAATAAACTTTTCATTGCCCATAACCATTAGATTTAAAAATGATTCGTTTTCCTTCCGTTTTATAAGTGAATTCCCAATGGCAACTCCGTTCGTTGAAGTCGCCGTAGTCTAGTAGGTCGTGTGTTGGCTTATTAGACGAAAGGCCAGGGTTCGAATCCCCGGTCAGACACCAAAAACGAAATATGAAAAAAAAAACTATTTCTTCGGCGACTTCTCCTCAACAGATTTCTGTCAAAAACTCTGAGCGTAAAAATAAAATTGCATGAAAAGTTTCTCAAAAAAATCTGTTCGTTCGGAGTCGACTTTAAACTGTAGGTCCCGCCACTCATGTATAAAATTAGCACACACAACATAAGTGGTGTGAGAAGCTAGGCCGTAATCCTTACTGAAGGGTTGTAATGGCCAATTATGTATGTATGTATTAAGTTATGTAACTCCGTTCGTTAATTTTCTTTTTAGCTTTCTTCAAATAGAAATTAGTGGCTGATTGCTGATAAATTCTAGTTCCCTAGCAACGTCTATGCTACTTATGTTTCAATCTTTCTCAATTTTTTTTTCCGTGTTCCATTCACATTTTTAGTGATTGATGGACCAGCATAGTTACAGCATTGTCTCCTTAAACTTTGCAAATTTTTTTTGCAAACCGCCATGCATTCTTAACTGCTTCTATCATTGAAGAGTAAAATATTTCGCAAAATTTTATTCATTTTCAAACACAAATATTGTCATTTTAAAATTGTCTTCTAACAAAGTAAAGCTGAAAATGTTACCTTTCAAACAAGCTACAGTGTTGCCCGATTCAATTAATATTGTCGGAGTTATGACACTTCACATCCATCAGCCAATCAATTTTTTATTAAAATCTCAATTCAATTTTGTTTTTCCTAAAAAAAAATTAACATTTTATTAATTTTTATTTCCTAAAAATTCTTAAACAAAGTCTGTCCCCGGATCTGAAGCGTGATTACACGTGTCAGTGATACATTTGGAATATCAAATATTCAAACGCAAGCACACTAATTTTTTTCTCTCCCCAAATTGATTGGTTAGTTTTTCAAGTACCCTAACACAGCATGGTACCCATTATTTATTAAAACGCACTTGAATTTGATTTGATTTTTAAAATGACAGCATAAGAGACTGAGTACACTGATGAGATCCCCTATTTTTATAGAATTTAAATGTGTAAATAGAAATTGTGGTTATGTTTTTAGGGTTGAATAGATAAGTGAGGTTATGTGTAAGCAATTATTAGGGGGTAGAAATGGGGATGATAAAGATTAAGAATAATTTTCAAGTGTTAATAGTTATTGCCTTTAGGGATGGAATTATTAAAACGAAGATAATAAGAATGGAATTTTAATTTTTTTTTAATTGCCTTAGGGATGGAATTATTAAAAGGGAGATCATAAGAATGGAATTTTAAAAAATTTTTAATTGAATAATTGATAAGAAGGTCAAAATTAATAAAACCTTACATGTGATAGAATTTTAATTTTTTTTTATGATATTAGAAGTCCTTTAGCAATAAATTACAAACGTTTATATCAAATGGTTTTGTGCAAATGGACTAAATTTTTTCAATAGAATTTTCTCCAAAAATTGTGGTCACCTTCTGTTCTATTAGTAAGAGAGTAAGCCTCCCAAGTTGTTGAATTTGATCCGTTTTTTTCTCCCGCCTCTATAGAATTGAAATAATTTTGTACATAAATTGCTAAAAATATGGAAACTTCTTACTTAATCGTTCATTACAATCCTTTAGTCAAGTTTACAACCTTATCTTCTTACACCACTCATGTTGTGTGTGTCTTAATTTTATTCATGAATGGTCTTACAATTTAAAGTCGACTTCGTACGACAGATGTTTAAGAAACTTTTTATTGACAATTTTATTTTACTCTCTGAGTTTTCACCATTCTCCTGAGTGGAAGCCACTAAAAATTTTTTTATTTCGTTTTGCTCGAGATGTCTAAGCTGTATTGGTTCTAAACCACGGTCTTTCATCTAATTAGCTGACTCACCAATTACTAGACAACAGCAATTTCAATATGGAAACAATTGTCTTTAATTTGTATATTTTTTCACTCCGAGATAGTGGCTGCTGCAGGCTTCCTAAATTTGTTCTCCAAAGCTTATCACTCTTTACAGACGTGGAATACATAGTCAGGTGCATTAGTTTGGGATTCGTGACAAACACAACGCTATATTTGCCTGTACATTCATATAAACATAATTTATCATTTCAAATCTTCAATCAGGATTTCAAACTAGCTTCTCACACCACTTATATTGTGTCTTTAATCCTATACATGAGTGGCAATCGATTTCGACAGATTTTTTTAAAAACTTTTCATGGCAATTTTATTTACTTTCATAGTTTTTGCGAGGAATCTGTTAAGAGGAAGTCACTCAAAGACATATTTTTTATACTTCGTTTTGTTGCAGATATCTAACCTAGGGTTTGAACCATGACCTCACGTCTAATAAGCCAACACACTATCTACTAGACTATGACAACTTTTTTTTTTTTTTTGGCTAATAGAACTTTCAAAGTAAGAAACCAAAAATTAATTTTATTCGACAAGACAAGAAAACTTTTTGCAGGTATAAAACGTAAAGAAATTTTGTGTGGAAAGAATATAAAAAACCATGAGGCTACACGCAATAACACTATTTTATGTGGATTTTATTATGGGAAATTTTGCAAACAATTTGCTTTTTTTTTTTCTTTAAGCCATAAACCCATTACCGACAATAGGTTATAAAAAAGGCTTTAAATTATAATTACAAAAACAATAAATAAAAACTTTAAAAGCAGATAAAAGAAAAAAAAAAATAAATAAAATAAAATGGATATTAAAATTAACACCTTAAAGATTCAAAAAAAGGAACGCATTTAAAAAGCTGCTAAAAACCCATATAATTACAAACGCACACTGTTCATCTGTTCGTCTGTCCGTTAATCTTCGCCGCTAAATTTCTTTTTTGTTAAATTTTAAAATAGTTTTCCGTTGTTTCTTACTATTAAGCCTGGCGGCCAACATAATGCTGTTGACGACGAACAGCATTGTAACAGCGATTACAACAATTATAAAACATGCACATTTCCCATTAACAATAGCAAACACTTTTACTTGAAAGCCTTCGCTGCTCTGCTCTGCTCTGCTGTGCTAAAAACTTCCTCTTTCCATTTTGGTACCAACCATTTGCACAACTGCTTAGAATAGCACTCGTGGTCGTGGTTGCGCTCGTGTTGCTACATACAAATTCCTGTTAAGGGGCTATTTAATGTATTGTTAGGGCTAATGGGTAAGTGGGTGAGTGTTTGGTTGAGTGTGTGTGTGTGTGTGTGTGAATAGGTCTTATCAAAATGTTTAAATCGGTAATTTAAACATTAAATAGCAACAACAACAACATCATAATTTTCACCATATTAATTTAAAGTTTTTTTTTCACCATGTTTCGCCTGTTGTTGGCATTTTACTTTATAATATCATCACAATGACACTTGATGTTGTGTAAGCGCTTAATGACAACAATTGGGTGGAATTTTATGTTGGGAATTTCGCATAACGTTCAGTGATTCCAAACGTTTAGGTATTAAGGTTTAACAATAAAAAATGAAATGAAAAAATGAAAAAAGAATGTAACACATTAAATTTTGTAAGAAATGCATTGAACGTTAGCATTCTAGAGACCTCGAATGGGTTACAGGTTTTCAATTCATTGAATCCAAGGTCATTCTCATTAAGATGGAGCCCATGAAAAGGCAAGTCTATCAACGGAAAGTTAGCCAACCGAATACAAATTCGTGAAAAACCACTTTAGTTGACGTTATGTTACGTTACGTAATTTGTCAGAACCTTTCAATCAGGATTACATAATAGCTTTCACATCACTTCTGTTGTGTGTGTGTTAATTTTATACTTGAACAGCGGGACCTACAGTTTAAAGTCGACCCCGAATGACAGATTTTTGAGAAACTTTTCACGTGTGACCTGGGGTTTGAAGCGTGGTCAACACTCACTACTAACTAGACTACGGCGACTACTTCAGATAACGTTACATAATGGAAATAATTTTATATGAAGAGTCGTATTATATTTGATTCACAAGCAAAGCCGTATAGATAGCCAATTTCATGTGGAGTGTGGGGCAGCGCCACCAAACCTGGAGTTCATATATTGCGTTACTCCAATTATCAGACCGTCCGGTCTGAATTTTTTTGGTTGTTCTTAAAAGTAGAATAGAATAGTAGAGCGTGCATATTAATTATCCTCGCTTAAGTTATCGTCAAGCACCCATAATCAACTCTCTGTGTTCTGCCTCTGTTTCCACGGAGTAATTAATATTAATGATGGCTGATGTCTAACTGCATTGTATCTTCGTCACGTAAAATTTTTGTATTTTCTCTAAATTCCTCAACTGTTGCACCAATTTCATCTGACAAGTGTTAGTGCTTACAAGTTCCTCAAGCAAGGTCGGTCGATAAAAAAAACTTCATCAATTCTATCAATTTTCTGTGAAAAACTCGCCGCAGCGGTATTCCAATTCTACACAATATCCTGTGATATCTTTAGTGGCATAGTTTTCACGAGGCGCTTCGACAAACGCACATTGCGCTCGGTCACGGGAAAGAAAAGAATCGTAATGTGATTTGTGTTTCACTGTTTTGAACGCTATTTGAACAGAATGTGTGCTACTTTATAAGAGATATAAAGAAACCTGTTCTAGATTATCACATATTTTTACTTAATACACGTATGTTATGTCAAGCATATCCATTTAAAGCCGATTGGTCAATGGGATCGCATAATGTATTTCAGAAAGAATTTCTTCTTTAGCCAAAAAATATCCTAACTATTCTAACTTCAGAGGTTTCAGATTCAAATTCATTATCCCTGATCCCTACTGCCGCTTTTCTCCTTCCCGTTACATATTTCCCCAATTCCAGCACAATGTATTTCATATGAAAAATCATTCCCTCAGAATTGATCGTAAAAGAAAACAAAATTTTTTGTGAATTTTTAGTCGTCGTAGCTCTATTTCTAGGCCATTTTCCATTTGCGCAAGCATTATGAGGCTGGTCTATCCGTAAAGGACACGGTTTCCAGGAAGTGCTCTGTGTGTATTAAACCAACATTATCAGTATACATATATACGTGCATAATTGGTCATTAACACCCTACAGTCAAGATTACGACTTCGCTGCTCACACCACGTTATGTTGTGTGTGTTAATTTTTTACACGAGTGGCGGGACCTACAGTTTTTTGAGAAACGAACGACAGGACGACAGTTTAAAGTCGACTCCGAACGACAGATTTTTGAGTTACTCTTAATCTTACTCTCAGAGATTTTGCCAGAAATCTGCTGAGAGGAAGTCGCCAAAGAAATAGTTTTTTAGTTTCCGTTTTGTTGGATATGTCTGACCTGAGGTTTGAAACGTGATCTCACGTCTAATATGGCAAAACACACTATCTGCTAGACAATGGCGACTACAACGTATCAGAATAGCGCATGGACATGCAGACACAAGAGTTTTTCACTACATTTGGTAGGGCCATCCATTTAAATGTGTTTTCATTTTCAATTCTTTAACTATCTAGGACATAAAGGCAAAACTCAAGTCATGTTTTAACATTACTTTTGCATCACCCGTTAAATGCTCCGCTTACTTATTTAGTATGCCTCATGAGTAATATTTGAGGGAGGTTGTCATAATACAAGTACGAGTCGGTTAATTTAAAAAAAAAATAAATATGTTTTGTTTTGTTTTGTTTTTGTTTTTTTAATTGATTTAGTAACAAACACAAATTGTTTATTAAATATATAAAACGCACCCATTTTTTTTTTACAATAACAACAACAGTAACTACAACAGCTACTGCAATAAAATATTTTTAAAAAAATGTGTATACGGATTTATGATTTATAAAATATTTTAAATGGCAGGTTAAATAATAAAAAAGAAAAAAAACTAAAAAAAATTATTTTTTTTTCTTATTGTTATTGTTTTGAGTTAATGAAGTGTTGATTTATATTTAATACATTTTTTTTCTTTATTTCTTTTTTATTAACATTTTTGTTAAACAAAAAAAAAATAAAAAATAAAAGCTTTTGAAGTAAGAAAAACAAAAACTTTCTCTGTCATACCTCATTCGTATAATGTTTGTTACGTTTCAACAACGTTCATCTGCCAGTCTGTCAATGTTGTGTTTTGTTGAAATTCATTTCATGACTTTTTCATAAAAAAAAAACTTGTATTTAAAGTAAACATAAATAATATTTGCAATATTTATTAACAATTAAACAAAAAAAAAGATCATAAACCTAGAAATTAGAGAGAAATACCCGTAAATTTAAATCTTTCATCATGGTTTTAAACGTTTTCTGGTAATATTTTGGTAATATTTTATATGCCTCTTCATTTAAAAAAAAATTATTTTCGTATTATATACGTTTTTTTATGATCACGTCTCTTGTAATTCTAAATTTTTATTATTTTTTTTTTAATTTTTTTTCCTTCTTCTTGTCTTCATTTCTAAAGAAAAATTAGTTTTGCTTTCAGTGAATAGAAGAATAGACGTGTAAAAGGAAATTAACAGAGAATCTTTACAAATCCATTATTTTAACTGTCTTTTCCTTCAATTTAATGATAAAAAAAAAACAAAAACAAAAACAAATCTTTCGCTTTTACTTCGAGACTAATTTTAATATTCATACTAACACGTAGTCTAACGCTTGAGTCTGTAAGTTTCTATTGTGTTTTGAGAGGAGAAAAACAATAAAACAATAAAATAAACGTGATCGTTTCCAAACACATACACTGTAAGAAATGATTGTGTTCTAATTTGTTTAAGTAACTGTAAAGTATTAAACATTAAACAATAAAGTGTTAAATATTAAATAAAATAAAACAAATTAATATTCTCATTGGTTTATAATTAAGCCTCAGTGTTATGTTTCAAATTACATTGGTTTGATTAAAAAAAATTTTAATGAGTTTCTCTGAAGAGAAATTTTAAAACCGAAATCAACAGAACAATATGATCTACCTTTCACCTGCAGTTATTTTCAGTTAGATTGGATTCTTGCATCTATGGCATGTACATTTTCGTTCGAACTTTTCAACTGAGAAAGAAATAAACATCGGCTGCCAAACACAAGAAGTGTGCGAATATTCATTTTTGACGAGCCGAGACAAAAACCAAACATTTTAACATCGCCAAATTGAATGTTAACGGACACATGTTAACTGTTTAACAGAATCTATAAAAAATGTTCAGGGATACCATTTTCATGTAGTGAAATTTACAAACCCGCTTTTTTAATTTTCAAAATCCTTAAGATATACGACAAAGCAAGCTCTATTGAGAACGGAAAGTTCTATAATTTGTATATTGGGAGAAAGCCGTAGCGGGTTGTATTTTCCTTTTAAGCCAGCTTTTCTATATATTGTTGGAAAACGTAAATTTTTCCAAATTTTCAAAATCATTTGCAAGTCTGCTCTACTCAGAAATGATTCTAGGCTTCGATACTTTGGTAATTTCTTCCATGACTGTTTTCTATGGATTCTGTTAAAGCCTTAGCACGACTCTGTTAACCTCAACATAGGGTTAACATAAGCCCTTTCAAATTTTTGACGTTTATCTACTGTAGAATTCATATTTATTCTCCCACGCTTTGGAGCGTAGAAAATAGTTGTCCAATCACTGAAATCGTATTCAGAGCCATTGTACAACAAGCCTATACCCACTGTATTTGCTACATATAAAGCTTAAAGATTTTTTTTACATACTTTCACTTAAAGTTGTAGTATCAGTGATGGGTGAAGCCGTTCCTATAAACCATGGAAAGTCCGTATATAGAAACAAACTACCCAATTCGGACAACCAATTTTGCCGAATTTCCTCTACAGTTGCATCACGAATTCTCTTCAAAATTGTTCTGGACACAGTCAGGAGAGTGATACCTTTATGGAAGAAGTTAAACAGTTATTGGACAGAGTTGTCCCATTTGGATACCAAATAGAAGCAAATCGAAAGCACTGAAAATTAATGATTTTATCATGTAAATATTGTCGGCGACTATGCTTTAGCTAGTCCGACTGTGAACTCCAATTTTAGTATACTTTTTCAAGAATTATGGCCGATATCTGGAATTGTAGCTGGTTTATCTCTATACGCGAGAGGCTTTACTTATCTTTGCAAATCCAATATACTGCTTCATAACGTTAGATTATGTGCTCACCAAGATCGCCTCTCAATTGCTTTATAGGACGCAGACATGTGGTATCGCTAAAGGTGCTGTAGTCTAATAGATAGTGTGCCAGCTTATTAGCTGTGAGACCACGGTTCAAACCCCAGGCCAATAAAACGATATGACGAATATGAACAAATATTTCTTCGGCGACTTCCTCTCAGCAGATTTCTGGCAAGAACTCTGAGAGTAAATGAAAAGAAATCTCTCAGTTGGAGTCGTCTTTAAACTGTAGGTCCCCGCACTCGTGTATAAAATTAATAACCACAATATATGTGGTATGAGAGACAAGGTTGTAATCCTGATTCATAGATCTATGTATACATGTGTTATAGGCTTAAAACTCATCTCAAACAAGTTCAATTCTTGTATTTATTGTTGTTGTACTTTTTTTTCAAGACGTTCACTGTCCCAAACGTTACGTTTTTCACCGTTCTTGACAAAATGCTTTTCAATGATTTCACAGGCTCACAAACAGCATCAAATAGTCCATCTTTCTGGATGGATTTGAAGCCTTTTAACTGCCTTTGACTTGTTTTCAGAGGAAATATTTGCTGATGTACCCACTGAGCCACAGAAAACATTTATCATTGAAAATTGTTTTTCCCAATAATACGACGACGGTTGCTTGTGGTGCATTTTTTGGGCAAGACCTAAACCACAATCATGCCTTGGCCGTCACAATAAGCGGGTTTGATCGTCTAAAGTGATAAAGAGAAGATTCAGACTACATGACTAAAGAGTTCAAGATTAAACTCATATGAAAATGTACTTCGAAAAGAAGTACTTTGAGGATAAGAGAAAATCTGAGGGTCATAATAGTTTACAGAGAGAAAATTTAAAAGTCATTACCATACACAAACCTATTAAAAGTCACGTAATTTAATAATTTTCAATTGCATTTGTTTTTGTTTATCAAATATTACGTTAAACTTTAAAAAATAATAAAAAATAAAAGAAAGATTAAAACTTTTTCCATTTGAAATTAAAAAAAAGAATTATAAAAAAAACTAATAAAAGAAACGTGATAAAGAAATACCAAGAAAATTGAATTGAAATAAAGAAATTAACAAAAAAAAAAAAATACTGAAAAGAAGAAAAGAAGAAAAGCAAAACAATTATTGACGATCGAAATAAATGACAATTTGATTTGATTGATCGATTTTATTTTTATTACAACAAAAAAAAAACATAAAAAACAATAAAAAAAAATATTAAAAACAAAGAATAAAAAAACAATAAATTATTAATAAATGCCAAGCGTTTCTAACACTTTTATGCGAGACAATGTCGTCGCAGTCAAAACTGAATACAATTCATGTCAATAGATCGCGTACGCAAACAAGGAACGTTTTGCATTTCTCTTGAATTTCACCATTAACAATCATAATGGCTGGAGAACATGTCAAGTGAATAGCGAATAAAATCGATAAAAATCCCGTTATAAGTGCTGTCAATATAATTCGTTTTTAATAGGAGTTAGAAAAGCATGAGAAATTAGAATAGAATCGAATTAATTTTAATGTTTAAGAAATTTATAATAATTTTCATTAATTATTCAGTAATTGTGATATTTTCTCATTAAATTATTATTATTAACTTGAATTAGGATTAACCAGGCCATATTCACAACTTTCAATTATGAAATTATTATGGAGTTATTCTGAGACTTCGGTAGAACTCCTTAATGACTCTTACGATTTAAGAAGGTTTTTTCTTTTACAGTTAAACAATATTTTCCATCTCCCAAAACTAGTCTGCTTTACTAGTTTGAATACAATTCACTGCATGGAAAGCGCTCATCTTCTGGCTTTAAAAACAATTTTTTTTTTCAAAATGAAGAAAGATCCGAGGCTGCCCGCTTTATTAGTTGATAACTTACATCGTGTTTTCGTTAAATTCATTCTCTTGCTACGCTGGTTCTCCTGTTTGCACCAGAATAGAAGTTCAGGTGAGTTAAAATGGATCATTCGTGACAATCCGAAATGCAAATAAATCGTATGTAAAGCGTATCAAAGTAAATTGCATTGAATGAAACCATAAGGATATCATCTATTATGAGCTAGCTATTGAAATCGGACTAGGAGGCTTGTGTCGAACGCAATGCATTCTAGAAAACATTCCAGATCGAATAGACGAGTGTTCGATCACAACCAACATTAATTATAATTGGTCTTTTGACAGGACTTTCGAGATTATGTTCCCTGTTCGCAACAATTTGATCGCACATAAGTCTTGTATTGATCTCAGGTATCTGAAAATCTCCGAAACTAAACTTTTTCAAGCCGAAATGATCCTACATAGGGGTGAAGACTATTACTATTATATTTTCTTATAGTGAAACCTAACTGAATTGTGCTCTGCTAGATCCCAAGCTGACATCAAAATTTCTGACTGTCTAAAATGGATCAGCAGTAGCTTTAGAAACAGGTTCGCACAATTGGAGAGAGCACGAATAGTGCGTCAGATCAAATATTAATAATTTCCTCCTGTAGAGATTAGGATAGGAAATGCTCTGAGGTAGCATGCCAATAAGTAATGGCTTATGAATAAGAACCTCTATCTAGAGGAGAGTACATAAGCAATATTGAACTGACTTGTGTGAGATCAAGTGATAAATACGGCCTTGGTCCTGTAGAGAACGGGGCATTTGTAGGATTGTAAGTGTGCTGTAACCTTAATATTATCTGAAATAATGGCTTCTGAATAAGAAAGAATACAGCCTCTTCGCGAAAAATGGATCCATAATATTTTATTTAGTATTACGCTGACTTGGACTTGATAGTACATTTTTAATCCGTTTCTATGGGAAATTTAATGAACTTCACATGAAAAGCGAGAAAGTTGCTATTTAGACATGGTTTTCGTACTATCTCTTTAAGATATTTTCATCACGGGTATGCAACCCTGCGGACAATTCTGGTTTACTGCGGAATCATGTTCTGTCTGAACTAGAATTTTTATTTCATTTATTGGAAGGTTCAACGAAATTATTTTGCTATAAAACATATTCCATATGAAGTACTCCACATGAATAACTCAATAATTATTACCGACACAATGTTATATTATCGTAAAGTAGATCTACTCAATACCACCAATTACGATTACAAAATAAAAGTGAAATTATTTAATTTCATTTCGAAAAAAAAATTTAATTATTTTCACAATTTCTCCAAATGATGCAATACGTTTACCCTATAAATTTGAATATTTTATTTCAACACAAAATTAATTAAAAAATAAAGCAATAATTTAAAACACGCACGCTCCCACCGCTCCCTCTCTCCCTCTCATTCGCTCTCACTGTGTGCATTTCAATCACTCTCTCTCTAACCCTACTTTATACACACGCGTTAAACCGTAAACAATGCATTTCAAGGCATAATCAATAACAGAGATGTTTTCACATGGCAGTGCGAGTGTGAGTGAGTGTGAGTGCGAATGTTTCTGTTTGTAAACAAACAAACCCAACAAGTGTTTTCTTTAATACATATATTTGTACGTATGTAAGTGTATGTGTAATTGTCAACATTGATTTGAAAAACATTTTCACTAATTTCGAATTAAAAGAAAAGCAACAAATAAAAACCCAAAGAAATGACCGTTAAAAGTTTGTTTCAGTTTACAAACTGGGTTCATCATCTTATTAAAAACACAACAACAACATGAAATTAAAAAGAAAAGCAGCAAAAAACACACACGATTTAATTTTTTTTTTTTTACTTGTTTGGCAATCTACACCCCTGGTTTGTTTATAATAAATTTTTATTTTCATTTTTCGTCTTTTTTTTTTTTTTGTTCAACAAAAACGGTAATAAAATGGAGAAAAAAAATTTAATATGTGTGCAGCCAGTAATTCAATATTAAGTTGGAGTTTGTTTTTTTTTTGTTTTTGTTTAAATCTTTATCAAGTGTTTTTTGTTGTTGGTTTTGTTTTGACCGTGTGAGTTTAGCTGTTGTTGTTACTGTCATTGTTGTTGCTGGTATGTATTTTGTTTATAAAATTGTTTTCGTGCGTTTTTTTTTTCTTATTTGACGGCGAAAGTTAGTTGCTGCTGCTGGTGGCTGGTAAGCATAGTGAAATGCGTTTTAAAATGCAAAAAATGTTTAAAATTTTTCGAGAAAAAACGTGTTTTTTTGTAAATATTTTAAATAAAACAGATTTATTTCAGTTAGATAACGATAAATAATAAAAACGTATGAAAGAAGAGTTATATAAACATGTCAAAAAAATTTATAAATACATATCTATTATATTTAATTAAATCTTGTGATATAAGGGGTAGTAAATTGAAATTTAAAATTAATTTTATTTTATTTTTTTTTTTTCAGATAAAAAAGCAGGGAAGAAGCAATGCAGATACATAGTAATCGCATTTACAAAGTGTCTATTTCACACCTACAAAAAAGTAAAAAAAATAGTTTGACTTTTATTCTAAATTTTTTCCACTACAGTACTACATTTGCACTATTCCTTGATGCTTTCCTCTTAATCATTTATCTTCATATTAATTTCAACCCAACTTCCATTTTTATCTACGACTATGCCGATTGCTAGCTCGGTTTAGGATTCCTTCACAGTATTCTAACACTACATCGTTTTCTTTCTTCTGCCAAGTTTGCATCTCTGACATCTTCAACTGCGAATGGTGTCAGGATCATGCTTTTGACATGTATATCTACCCAATTAGATGTCCATAGCCTTAGCTTTCTACGTCTTGTCGCCTTCAGATGCTTAGAATACGGGACTATGTTTCCTTGGTTCCTAATAAGAAGCACTGTTCATTCCGATCTATTCAACTCATGGTGCTTAATTTCATTCCATCCTTGTTAACATTTTCACTTTCTTGTTAACCTTTTTTCTCTCCAATGTATAATAACTTTCGTGTGTCGACTTCGGGATACATTCGATAGCACGCACAAGTCAATAGAGTCTTTTCTTAGAAGACAGTACGACTTGCTGCATTTGCCAACTTCCGTCTGCCATAGATTACTGGCCTTGATTACTTTATTAATCCGCCTTTTGGAATGGCGTTTGCTGTTCATCTTCTATTCAAGTAGTAGAGTGTGGCTGGTTCCAATTAGGGTGTTGTATAAGAATTTGCATTAAAAGAATCTCTTTGACAGTTTGTGTTTGCTAGACTCAATTTAAATAAAAAAAAGAAACACAGCTTATTTATCAAATTTCTTCATATTCTCAGAAGAAACTCTAACCAGGCAGAGAGCTCCTATGGGTGACGAGCTCCTCTGGGTGGAGGGTAACGAAATATCAATGACTTAAAAATTAACTTTAATGACTTTGTGGTTTGTGGCTTACTCGCAAGTACCCTGCAACTGAAGAAAACCGTTCAAAAAAAATGTCTTAACGAGGTCAAATCGCCACGAATCTTGATCGCCAGTTGAGGGCACCATCACGAAGATAATCAAGCTCTCAAATCGATTGTGCAAGTATCAATGAGTTGTTCTGTTTAAACCCAACATGACGTTGGTACAAAAGATTTCAATTAAGGCCAAAAAAATATTTCAATCACTGACCTCATCGCGATGGCAAATATTCGGCCTAAAGAAATTTAAACTGTTAACACCGTCAGTCACATAACTCGACACCAAACAGCGACTTTTTCGGGATGAACTGGAGGTTTTTTCATCTCATGTGATCTCCTTCCAAAGTCGACAAATTTGTTTTTTAACGTGCCTGTTTATGCAAAAATATGCCTTATCCTAGAGATGATTTTTCAATAAAAATTATTATTAGACCGGAAACCTCCCATTTTTGAATGCTATGTCCGTCCATGGTGGTTTGGCAAACTAGGCTAAATAAACAAGAACCGTTATCAACCGTCAACATTTGGAAGCCCTTGTTAAAAGACCTTTGGAGTAATTTAAAGTAGTCTAACTGCCTAAAAGAGGGTTGATAACATGGGTGCCATCATTTTACATAATTTTAAAGAAAATTGATTTAAGCCTTGATGTGACAAGTGTTTTTAATTTTTTTTTTTTTTTGTTTTAAAAATGTATGTTGGGACGACAACGAATATTTAAGAGACTCAATACCACGAACTTAAAAACCCAATATTTTTTTGTCATTATTAAAGAAATTTTTAAAATTCCCCAAAAAGGATGATCAATAATGAAAAATATTTAAAAATAAATCGAAAACAACAAAGAAATAAATAAAATAAATAAAAAATATTAAATAAGAAAGGCCTTTAAAAATGAAAACAAATAAACAAAAATCAAAAGTGAATTGTTCATTACATTTTACGGCTTGAAATGAATGCCAAAAACAAATTCACTTGAGTTGAGATGAGCTTTGCTGGTTGGTCTGTCAATTCGACCAGTTTTGCTCATCATATGCATATCATATGAAAACAAAAAAAAAATTATAATATTTTATGCCTTTTTTTTATTTCGAATACTAGTGTGTAAGCACGCCCGTTAGTGTTTACGCTGTGAAATTTTATACAAGTTTCGCTTGTTTTTCAAAAAAAAAAAAATTCAAAAATTTTTTTCTTTACACTTTCACAAAAATATTCAAAATTGTTAATAAAAGTAAAGAAAAATTAATAAAAAAAAAAACAAAGTAATATGTATTTAAAGTACGTTATTAAAAAATCTTTAATTGTAATTAATCTCTCTGGTATTGTTTTCTATTTCAATAAAAATATTTTAATTTTTCACGTTTTTTTTTTTCTACAAGGAATATTTTTTATTTTATTTTTTTTGTTTTATCTTTTGCATGCTTTCAATTTTTTTATATATAAAAATAAAGAAAAAAAATAACAATAATTTGTCTATTGTCTGCAGTAAAAAGAAATTTCCTGCTTCTGGTTTCAAATTAAGTGCGCATGCGCAGCGCATTGATGTTTGTTAAGAGGGGTTTAAGAGTCACGCATAGGTTTTTAAACCAATTTAACAGTTTTTTTTTTTTTCAATATAATTTCTTAGGAATTATTTATTTAGTAAATAGGAAATAATTAATTATAATGAAATTAAAAGTAAAAATAAATAATAATTCTACGATAAAGAAAAACGAATTTTTTCCGACTAGAAAAATTGTCTGTTAATATGCCAACATTTAGCACATATACAGTGCTTGTAATAAATATAAGTACAGTCGAATTAATTAATATTAAATAAATAATCTGTAGGAAGATAAATTTGATTTTGAAAAACCATGACGCAATCCAAAAATTTTAGCAACACCACAATTGACGTTAGCAGAACAAAATTTTCTCTTAACAGAACAAAATTTACCCAATAACAGACAATGTTAGCTGTTTAAGAGTATCTATTAAAACAAGTTCACTTGTTTAGGTGCCTATTTTAGAATATAAACTAGGTCTATGAGCATCATACTAAGAAAGGTTCCAAGGCCTCTTTATATAGTCAGCAATACAGTCACATATAAAGTGATGTGGTATTGAGAAAATTGTCTTTGAAACTGTTAATTTTTTGCTTGAAAATTCTCTAGAAGATCAGTGATCATTTTGGAACATATAAGAAATAGTACACCATATAGACTATATGCAAATAGTGGTGCAGGGGGTCCTATTTCGAACCGTTTTTAAACTTTAAGTCAATAGTTTGCAATAATTGCAAAGCGGAAGAATAATCTACTTGTTGACACTGTCAAAGTGTTAACATCGTTCTGTTAACATCAGAATTTGTTATGTTAATGTCAAAGGTGACTTTGTGTCTTGAGTTTTTATAAATGAACAAAATAAAATACCGATTACTTTTGTTAAATTATTAAATTTGTTTGAAGAAAAATTCTTTTTGTTAATAGAAGTCATAAATTTTTTGCTCTTGAATTCATGCCAGCTATTTCCGTAACAATTTGTTGTTGACACGTAGATACACTTTATACGTCATAATGATGTCATTAAGTGGCATGGCAAGAACGTAAACAATCCCTTGATTGCTATAGGATGTTTGTTATAACGATCTCATAGCGCTTTACTTTATGTAACCTTTGTTCAGGAGATAACCAAACTTGATCAAGATTCATAAAGTTTACGTTTTCTAACGTGGGAGGGTCCCTAAGAAGGGACTTCCGAACTGTGACAATTGATAACAGCCATCTTGTTCAAGCTGCATCTGTCAAATTAGTTGGCATTTATTCAGTCTGTTTTGCCAAATTACCATGGACGACCATGCACAACCACGTGTGTTCACTGAATGAGCTTTGAAGTAGTTCTTAAGTGACTCCAATTGCAATCGAAAAATTATCCTCAGCGATGAGGTCAATTTCAGGATGAATGAAATGATAGAAGAATATTTTGGTTTAGTTGGACCTGGTGTTTGAAACTGGGGTTGAACCTCACGTCTAATAAGACAACACACTATCTACTAGACTACATAGACTACATGAGATCCCAGAGCTTCTAATTCATCCCAAAAAAGTCGCTGTTTGATGTGGATTTTAGGCTGGGGACGGTATCGGTACATATTTTTTAAGAACGACGTTGATCAGGAGATCATTGTCAACGGAGAGCACTATAGGTCTATGAATGCCATACCATATTTTAAGACATAGATATCTTACATAGAGGTAATGTGAACTTTACTGCCGAGATCAGGCGATTTGACCCCTTTTTTCTGTGTACATATGCATCTGGGGATATGCGACAAACCACAGCGGTCTTCTAAGCCATCATAATCCATGCCATCCGACAAATCCAGTCCTATTTATGGAAATTTCGGATGCGCTATACCCAAAGAAGCTATGAAGTTATGTTCTGCACATCAAGAAAAAAAAAATTCGATGAGAGCATACGCAGACTTTGTTTGTTTTATATTTAAAGATAGGAAACTTTTACTGGAAGACCCTAAGCTTGCCTTTAGATGTTTGCTTTCATATGTGGGGCATACATTGTAAAAAAGCAAAAACCATAAATCCTCTTAAAATTAAAACTCTTTCAGTTTTTATTGAAAAGTGAAATTGAAAATGATTTTGAAAAATTTAAAAAAAAAAAATTTTTTTAATAAATTTTTTATTTACGGAAAAGAAAGAATTTTTGTACTTATTGTTATATTTTATGTCTCCATTTATTATTATTTAAACAAAATGAAATAAAAAAATCATCAAGTCATTGATCAATAATCACTCGATTTTAATGATCAGTTTTGATTTCATATTTCCAACAAAAAAAATTTTCTTAAGTCCGTAAAAAATAAACAAACTTTAATGGCTGTATAAGGCAATCAACCTTGAAATATGGATTATAAGAGCATTTAGAATAACAGTCTCACTGACAGTCCGACTGGCTGACTAACTAACAAACAGTCCGAACGAATAGGCAGACTATTCAGATCTCTGTCTACTTAAAAATGCTTTATGACTGCCAAGACTGATGTTGTGATTGTTGTGGGGATTTTTTTTTTTTGAAAAAATTGATTTGATTTATAATTTTCTATAATTGTCAGTCAGTCATTGTATGTTTTATAAACAATTTAAAAACTTACATCCAAACAAGACTCAATCTTTATTAATTTCCGTTTTCATTTGTTGTGTAAATATTCTCAACATTTTGAATTTGATTTTCAACGTGATTAAGATGACTAAACTTAGGTTGTCAATGAATATTAAAATAGAGAACGAATATTCGTTTCTTATTCTATAATTGTAATGAAAAAATAGAAAACAAACCGCTTGACATTTCGAAATGACAGTAGACATGGCTAATTAGCTGTAGGTGGTGTGGCGGTGGCAATTGATTCGATTCGATTCGATTTGATTAATTCAACTCAAGTAGAATGACAAAAAATTTAAAAACAAAAAAAAATAATGCAGACATGACAATTAAATCGCTTACAAATTTATTATTGAAAAATTAATTCACGGCTTTATTCTTTTATTACAAATATTACGCCACCATACTCTAGGAAACAGTGACTCACAAAAGTACAACAAAAAAAAAATTTTTTTTAGCAGTACAAAACCTCTCTAATATTCAAAGAATATTCATAACAATTTGCTTTTCAATTAACGCAAAACTTTCTGTAATAAGCGTTTGTTTACACTGCCCCCTATCTATCTGCGCCCGGCACCTAGCACTGAACCTGTACTATGACATCAAAATCCCTTAAAAAAAAGCAGAAAACATCAACAACTGATGGATTAAATAGCCCAAATATGGCAAGCTAAGAAAGATCTAGACGTGTGTCGATACGACAAAATGAATATTTTTATTGATCTTCAAATCACTAATCACTTATACATCAGAAAAACGCCACAAGCTGACTGATACTCCTAAAAAAAACTCCTGCCTTCATCAATCGCTTGTAAACATATTCTTGAACTTTTCTTTTTAAATAAAAAAAAGCTGATCAATCCATATACTTCTTGATAATGAAAAACCATAGTTTTCTTTACAAAATGCATCAAATTTCATAAAAGTATGGCAATATCGTTCAGAAATAGTGCGCCATGGTCTAAATTGCTAGACTGACTGATCACCAGCGAACCGAAACATGAAAAAATACTTCTTCGGCGACTTTCTCGCAGTAAATTTCTGGCAAAAACTCTTAGAGTAAATAAAATTGTCATGAAAAATTTTTCAAAAAGCTGTTATTCGGACTAGGCTTTAAACTTAATTAAGTTGTACAACAAATCACAACGTCTAGAGACGCATTAATAAAAGCATCATCATCAGCAACAGGTTCTTTTCACAAGACCCCTCCAAAAAGAAACCTTTTATTATGCGTAACTGACTTCCATCTTGATTGCATGTCGCAAAGTCACTTAATTTGCACACTTGAATTCTTAACAGGGAAAACTGATCCTCTGACACAATCTGTTGTTGGAATTTTTTGTGGGCATTTACACAAACTGCTCCAAACTCGAGAATAGTCTTAGGATATCTCTTCGCCTCCCCGTCAACTATAGTATTTATGCTAAGATAATGACTACAAATCATGCTATTACTACTTCGATCGATTCTCGCATCAGTTTTGTGTCACTCTAATACGACTTGATCAAGCAAATTCCTACAAATACTATGTTGATGAGAAATCTTGTTTTATTTCCACACTTTCCCAGTCTAAATTGGATAGGAACTGTTTTGTAGACATACCTCAATCAAAGTATTTCTTCTTACCGATTATTGCATAATGAATAGGCATGCATAGATACTTCGCTTAGTTGCAAACGACTTCCGTAGATGTTGTAGATCGTTTGTAGCGAAAGACGGTATTAACAACACTTTATTTGCCAATGATCGTTTCTTATACGGATCCTGCGGTTTAATGGAGATATCGTTACTAGATATTGGATCGATCATTGAATTCATTAAGGTTAAGGTTAAGAAAATCATACTTTAAATACGAAGTTCTTATGCTAATTGTCAATACCGATTAAACATTGCTTGTCAATTGGTCTCTGGAGTATTAATTCATCTGATAACAGTACCAAGAGTACTATGTGTGCCTTTGTGTGGGCTTTGATTTAACAAATCATAATGGTTCAAGCTTCCGATCTTTAGAAAAACTATGATGATCATCATCATAGAACTTGAACTAAAAACTAAAAAAGAAACATAGGTGCCTGCGTATAAACATATAATGGTTTAGAAATAGTTAGTGACTAGATTCACTCTAAAAATGAGCGTGGCTCTTCTACTCAACGAAAGATTTTTTATTGCATGTTTTAAGAAATCACAAGATATGATTAAGTTAGAATAGTTAGTGAGGGAACGATCTTATCACATTATCTAAATAATATTGAACATCAAATATGTTCGAATAAACCACAGAAAAATTGCGGCGTCTTCATTATATATTTAACCGCATCAGAAGATTAGAGAAGATAGAGAAAATTGTTGAAGTATTTTGGAAAAACTTATTTAGACGTAACGTTATGATTAAAGTATGCGTTTTTCTTAACTTGTTTTTCAAAAGCGTAAAACAAAGTTTTGTGGTATTTTGATGGATTTGTAGCTTAATACCACATACATTTGTCAAATTAAATAAATTTTTTTTATTTTATTTTTTTTTTGTTTTTAAAAAATTGCCGAAAATCAGAATTAAAAAATATTTAAAAAATGTATTTGCTTACCTTTTAGATTATTTTACACGAGTATCGTATTTAAAATACACATAAAAAAAACTGTTGATTCACAAAAGAAAAACTGGGTGAAAGACGTCGTTAACGAAGAATTTAAGTTGAGTTGGATTTAAGAAAATAAAAAAAAAAAAAAAAATTGATTGAAATGGTTATCCAAGCGTTATTTGACACTCTTTAAAAAGAATTTTAAACAATAATAACGATAATGGGTTCACACCAATACAATACACACTTGCACAATGATTATAATATTTGCGAAATGACCTAAAAAATTTTTGGATAATTTTCGTTAATTTATGCAAAAAATTTTACACAATTTTTCTTCTTTTTTTTTTTGCAAAAATATTTTTAAAAAATTTCTTTTTATTTTTAATTTTTTTTTTTTAGTAACGATTTTTTAATAACTCTCGTTTTTTTTTTTTTTAATTAAAATAATAACGTTTAATTCATTTGCAATAAATTAGCACTAGTTATCGTTATTGTAGTTATCGATAATGAGTAAATAATATTTTTAAACAGGTTTAGGTTTCTTTTTTTTTTATTGTATTTTACAAATTTATTCTGTTTTTTTTTTTTTATTGTTGTTTTTTGTTTTTATTGTTTTTTTGTTTGAAATTTTTTTTTTTTTCGTAAGAATTTCCTATGATTCACTCAATAGGTTTTCTATTTCTTTTATTTTTAATTTTATTTAAATATTAAAAAAAGCAAATATTTTTTCTTTAACTTTAAATTCTAAAATTGAAATGATTTTTCTTTCCGTTTAGAAAGTGGGTTAATTTTTTAGTACACAAATCTCTTGTGAATAAGATTTAACAAATAATTTTCAATATATTTAATATATTAATTTATCGTAAAACTAATATTTAATAATTAATTAATCTCTATTGTAATTGATTTATTTTTCTAGTTTTTAAAACTTCGTTTTGAATTCGTTTTTTGAAAAAAAATATTTCTCGTTTCTCTCAAAGAAATTCACTGATCATTAATTCATTTACTGACTTCATTAATTTATAAACATTTAAATGAAAAAGAAACAACTTTTTCTTTATGTTTTTTATTTGTTTTTTCTGGTTATTGTGTGTTTGGTTTTTAATGGTAAAATGGTAAATAAAAATTAAATTTCCCAAAACAATCATTCGAAATTTCTTTTTTATTTAAGCGATTTTTTTGTTTTGTTTTCTTTCGTTTATTTTTCTAATTGTCTCCGTTTTTAGACGTTTAAACTCCACAACTTTATGCTCACAACTGATCGTACATTTCGTATGGAAAAGACGTTTTGCACGATACAACAAACAATATCGTTTGTTATCCACACTTGGAGAAAATAAAAGCAAAAACAACAACAAAACAAGAAAAAAAATAAGTCTTAAAGAAAATCATACACTCACTTACACACAAAACCCATACACAACATTGTAAACAAAACGTGTTTTTTAGATCCCAAAAATAATGCTCCACTTCACCTTAAAAGCAGTGATCTAAGAAAGAGAGCATGGGAGTGATCTAAGAAAGAGAGCATGAGAAAAATAAAGAGAACCATTATTTCAACAAGTTGTTGGTTCTCTTAATTGCTAAGAAGTGTAAGCAACTGAAGTGAGTTTAAGAAAAGCGCTGTAATATGAAGAAGTAATTTTTGTTTAATTTTCTAAAGGGCTTAAGAGCTTGCAATAATTACCATAATTTTTATTACATGAGTGAGTATAATTTTAATTAAAATTAAAAATAAGAAAAAAATGTTGAAAAAAAATTGTTTAAATTAAATTTTGAGTACGTAATAAAAAAAAAACAAAGTAATGAAGGCGCAGTTCTTTGGCAATGGACTCAATGCGAAGAGGAAATAATTTAAATCAGTCTATTATAGGCTATTTATTTAACATAACCTAGAAATGTAAACGATGAAAGCGAACTTTAACTTTATTCTTAAGTCTTACATGATACAAATTCTTTATTCTTTAATTTCTTGCATTTGGTCAAGTATTTCCATAAAACACTACCTTATGCCTTTACCAAATATCTATTAAAACTTAAAAATCAACGAAAACTTTTTATTTAGAAAGCAAAATAATCGCTAAATAGACATCACTTTGATTATAATTTCTTAAGATTTCTATTTTTCTCTATAATCTCCCTCTCGCCATTTCTTCTTTTTATTTTCAAGTGATAAATAAAATTTATCCGTTATTTTTTATTATTCTCCGTGTTTTTTTTACATCTTCTTGTGCTCTTTTCAATACCAGAAAAACTCTCTCCACTCGCTTTGGTTTTTCTGTTTTTATATGTGCTGTTGCGCTATGTTATTATTCTATTACAATGTTGTTGTTGTAGTTGTTATTTTTACAATGACCATAATGTTGGAAGTTCTGTTAAAAAAAAAAAAGACAAAACACATTAACTTACGCATAAGTTAATATGTATGTTGAAATTTTTAAAGTTTAACTCAATGATGGATTGTATATAATATGTATGTATATAGTACTTTTCGAGTTGTTGTTAGAGCTATTGCTGCTGCTGCTGATCTTGTTACTTAAACTCCACATACAGTAACAATCATTTACTCACTCTACTCAGCTCGACTCTATTTTATTAACATTAATTTGCAGTCTCTTTAATTTTAATGCAGTGTGTGTATGTTGTTGTTTTAACGCGAAAGCAGTTGGAAAGAGTGTGGGGTATAGAGCAGGAGGATTGTATTTGTTTTTTTTTTTTTTTGTTCATTTTTTCAAGATATTGTTTTTGTAATTGAAATACGGTAAATATTCGTAAGTGGTTTGTTTCTCTATGTGTTATTCATTTTGCTTTTGTTTTTCTTGTTATTGTTTTTTTCTTATTCATTAAAATCAAAGTTTCTTTTTGAATTTAGCTTTTGTAGACCATTCTACATGCATGCAAACATATTTGAGTGTGTGGTGTTTGTTGGTGTATTTTGTTTGATTGAATGCAATTTAAACGAGGCTGGTAAATGTTTAGAAATGCATCCATTGAACGTGCATACATACAAATGAAATGATTTTGAAAGAATTTTGTTTTTAAATGCCTGAGTGTGTGTGTGTTTATCGAATTTAGAAATGTTAGAAGCAATTGAAAAATTAAGTCATAATATTTTTACTTGTTTTTTTATATCTGTTTCTTTCTCTTTTTTGGTTTTGTTTTTATTGTTTTTGTAATCATTTAATATCTATGTGTTCCACTTTTAATTGTGGTTGGATTTCATAATCCAATTGCATTTGGCGAAATTATATAAAACGGTTATGCGTTACAGATTTTAATTTAAGAAAAAAGAAACAAATCAGTTGGCAACGTGTTTATTAAATTTCTCACTATTCGGTAATAATAATTTGTTCTGAATAGTTTAAAGAAACTTGTTCGTATTTGATTACCGCAAATAGTGCCATAATTTTTTATAATAAATACGGCCAAGCACTCAATTACGCATTAATTGCTTTCAGTGTAATTTCTTATCAATATTGTTTGCATTTAAATGTGACATGGCAATGCCATACATTAAAAAAACAAACAAACAAAAAAGTGTGACAAATCACCGTTAGAAGAATAATGCCTAAAGTGTTGATAACATTTCAAACAAAGAGGAAGATTGTATTTCAAATAAATCAGAAGCTGTTGTCATTTCATGTTTTATTATTCCGACGTTTGCTACTTATATCTTATATTCGTTTTCCAATGCATTTCTCAGTGACATAATCTTAACAAAATGTACTTACAAATCGTCCCCTACTAATGAAAAAATATTTGTAATCGTTCAGAAAACTAAGGACATTGTTGTCGTACGGTATGTGTTTATAATATGTTGAGAGCGAGGAGAGTTTTAGAACAGTTGTTCCAAGACTACCTGTTTTTGGCCAGTAGAACCTTAGCCTAGAAGGCGAAAATCACACTGTACAAGACGCTCTACTGTTTTGTGTTGCAGAAGCTTGGCTACTGGAGCAAATGGACGTTAGCGGCCAGATGTATAATCAGCTATGAGAGCTCTATGGATACGTTAATTTGCAATCGCTGCGGTGGTTTTACCAAATTGATTATATGAACAAAATTGCATCAATTGGCAATATACCAGATTCCATTGGCACGGGTCAGCCAATTCTACGTTTTTAAGTCAGTCTGATCTGTTTGAAATCGTTTTAAAACATTCCTTATGACGCATTGATTTTATCTCCTAAAATATTGTACGTATTGAAGGCCAAAAGCTTAGAAAAAGAAATCGTATATGCTCTTAAAGGAGGCAATATTTTATTTTCTATACATCTGAACCTTAACGATAAACCAACATAATTACACTTTTAACTAATGCTCTAAGAGGCATTAGTTCCTTTAGAAGGAACTCCTTCCACAACTAGCAGGTGAAAAGATGATTCTTTTTCCATTCCTTTGTCCCTACTGAAGAATTTCTTTTGAAGTTTTCGAAAGAAGATCTCTCATATGATCCGACAATAAATCTAAAGAAGGACTTCCTCAGTAAATTTTTTTCAAGTAGCATCTTAGGATTAACTACAGCCAGCCAGGAGTGTCAAACAATAAATATAAAGAGCTTGTTATCAGTTTGATATCCCAACAAAGTTAAAATGAAGCAGACGATTGCCAACATAATTGAAATCAACCGCATAAAGATCAATTTCTAAAAAGCATTTTTGAAAGAATTTCTGATTTTACAAACAAAAGGACAACATGGTGTTTTTGGATTCCTCATATTCAAATCCTTTATTTTTATTTTCTCACGATAAAAAGAATTTTAAACGTTTTGTCGGACCACAAAAATACACTGGAAAAGAGAACTCTTAACATCCCTGCGTGTATAAATTTTATCGTGAGGAACTCATTTCAGTGTAGGCAGTCATCAAGCCATAGCCTATTTTATGTCTTCAGTCGGTATGTACGCAAAATTTATCACTTTTGGATGCATTACTCCCTTCGACGTCTTCAAAGCTAATCGTAAATTCCGCTTTATAGTCCATATGGGAGTCTTCATTATCGTCGCGCATTAAGTAATCACCGCAGTCACAGCATCTGTGAAAAAAGAATTAAAATTTTTTCACTTCTTAAAAGCTTTACGAAGATAAATACTTACGATTCGCATTCATATTTTGTATCAAATTCGGTTGATGTCTCGGGGCGTTGTTGTGGGTCCATTATTTTTGAATTGAATTTTTTTTTTCACAAATATCTGCGTCTGACTAGCTTGATGAAAGTCTGAAAAGTTTCTGAAGGAATTTCAACTGCTTCGCTTAAGTATTTATAGCCCCACGAGAGATAGCAACAGTCGCAGGTAGATTATAAGGATCAGTTTATTTCATTCATTACGTATTTCGCTAATGATTTTATGACGCTGCGAATTAAGTTTTATGACACGCGCTGAAAAGGAATTTTACTTGGCAGCTTAAGACATATGTTTAATGTGCTAGGGATTCTCAGAAAATTATGGAGTTTTTAACTGCCTGTTACAGTATATTGAAAGCAAGCCGTCAATTTGGGTCATCATGTTGATTAATGGAATACGATGTTATCTTTCTGTTACAGTACTTAGATTTGTAAATTGTATGTTCCTCAAAATTTTTCCATAGAAATTTGTATGCAACCGTTTGCGTTCGATGGCTACGTTTTATGGCTTACAACATAATTAAGAAATTCCAAAAAACTTTAATCTCACATGTATAATGACAAACTTTCCCCTGAGACTGGGAATACCTAACAACGTCTTCTAGAAAAATCGTAATGATGAAGAAGACGGGAAGATTTCAGAACATCTTTATGATCGTCCGGTAACCTGCGACAAAGTCTTCTGGGGCATCTACAATTGACAGAACGTTCCTAGCTAAAGGTGATTTGGATAAAATCCACACCTTCATCTTATCGGGAGAGATGAGAAATGTCAACCATGAGCTATGGGTGAATGGCGGAATAAGTATTACAACGGGACCTTACACAAGACCAAGTAAAATATAGCTTTTCAGGCGGCTGGCTAATCTAACCTAGAGTTCTGGAGGAAATAACATTACAATATATTACGTTTAATCCATTCGTTGTCCCTCCATCAAACCCTTGCTCTTCTTCAATTTATCAACCAATTAATAATTCTGACTGGATTAAAACTAGTTCGATAATGTTAGAAATCTCATAACATGGCATCAGAAATGTGAATCCTGTTCGAACATGTAAAAAAATCTACAATTAAAAGATTTTTATCTGGCAGTTCCATTTTTTATTCCTTGCTTCGTGTCTAAATGTTTTCATAATCCTCAGCTTTTATATATCACCAAAAACTACTGTCATACTATTTGTAAATAAACAACATAAGAGAGAATTTTTGTTGTCCAATTGGAAAACAGGCAAGTTTTCTTCCATATTTTCAATAAAAAGTGCAATATTTAGCCCACACGGACACTAACCCGTAAAGATGACAGAGGAATTTTGTAAAGTAACACGGAAAAAATGGATTGCCCACAAAGGTTTACAGAGGAAAGCACGCCGTATCTCAGACAAAGGTTATGACAAAGATTGTCCCGATGTAGATGTGGACAAGTTTGTAAAGTAAGTTTTCAATAAACTTTCCAAGCCCCAAAAGTTTTAATATTTTTATTCTCTAAAGGAAGTTGGAGTTGATGTGCCAACAAATGCAAGATAGTGACTATTACGCACAATCCTTAGGTACCTTAAAAGAAAGTCTAGCAAAACTAAAGCCAGAGCTGAATTTGGATTCCAATGAACCCCGCCAAATTAAACGGTTAGTTTGCTTTGGCATTGGGCCATTTACACGCAATTTTCAAGCTCTACACCAGCTGGCATTTATATTATCTGTACAAAAAGATTATGACATAACAGAGGCTCTCTATTTCGATCCCATATTTCGCCAGAGTGAAAAGGATGTTTTGGAAAAATTCAATTGCCTAGTAATGACAGAAAACTGTGAAGCCAAATATGAAGCTGATATACAGACACTATTCTATATGCCGCATTGTCCTAATTGTTTAACAAACAATTTACTTTGGAAGAACTGGCGAGGGAAGTACTTAAAAAATATCATCCTTATCAATAATAGCTTTGAGAGCCTATCTTGCAGTAAACCAGAACGTTTATTAAGACTAGATTCTTCTTTTATTTTGGATATAATGCCTTATGCTAAGGAACTGCCCTTAGAAGATGATTATGAAGTTCATAATGTTTTTAATGATCTATCGATTCATATATTTCCCGAAGAGGATTTACCTGCAAAAGATTCAGAGTTCTGGGAGGAAAAGGAGGCGCCAAAGTACAACGATGTAGAAATGATTTCTGCTGAGGATTTTGCCAAATTAAGTTTAGAATAGAGTTTTAAGTTTAAGTGAATAGTTTCCGTTTGTTTTTTAATAAAAAAATTTATTTTGTAACTCTGTTGGAAAGAGTCTTCATAAGAAATGTCTTTAAATATGCCTGATACGAGCAAGATCAAAGGCTAAAGATTATTGGGTGAGGTTACCCCAAAGCCCTAGTGAATTAGCCTCTTCTAGGATTTCTGAAATAGGGTTGCGAGATGACTATGTTTCCCTTTTCGTCAGTCTATAGCGTTTGAACAAAGTTTTCTACAGAAAATAGGATTGATTCTGTAAAAATTTCAGAGACAAACCATTGCTTCTTATAGAAATCGTTATCACAACATGCACAAATAAAATTCAAGCTTTTTGTTTTGTTTTAAAATAATTTATTTATTCACGAATTGCTTAACATTTTATTTTCCTCCTGCATTTCATGTTCTATTTGTTGCTTTTTCTGCAAGCTTGTTTTCACGTCTTCAAAATCACGCTTTCTTTTACGTGTTCTCTTCAATCTGCTTTTGTTGATTTTATTATCCTTCGGCGATTGCTTTTTCGTTGCTTTATTCTGAACTTCCTTATTATTAGGTTTTTTACGTGGAGGTGCTACCTTCAGCTCTACCGCCCGCGGCGAGAAGGCACAGGGTATGATATTATGTTGCAAATGCATTAAACTGCATAAATTATCGTCAATAGGTAAGAAACTTTGCTGGGACATAAACAATATATCGGTGACATCGTGCGTTAAAAGTTGATGCAAATGTATTGTATTCTGGGTAATTTCTGTAGAAGGTTTACACAGCATTAATTTGTCTTTGAATTTGGGATTGAAACGCAGCATATAATGGTCACAGGGCATATTGTGTAACATTTTAAGAAATTCATACAAATTGTTGAGCAATTGTTGGCAATTAACGTGATAGCAAGTGGATAAGTATTCTTCCAGTTTTAGTATTGTTAGAGGTTCTTGCAATAATGTTTGATAGTTTTGAACGTCCAAACGCACACATGTGGTTCTTGTGTTGGGCACAAGTTTAAGTTTCAACCATTCCTTTAGTAGTTCATATTTTGTCATGATTTCACAACCAAATTGTGGTTTGTATTCCAATTTAAGGGAAAATGAATTCGGGCAATCATCCTCTTTCATAGGATAATTAAGTATGGAGGTATACAGGTTTAATGGTGGATCTTCTATGGGTTTCAGTTGCCATTTGATTAAAGTCTTTGAAAATCTACACAATTTGTCTGCCGAAGTTTGAGAATTTTTCATAAATTCTTCGAAAGTGGAAACTTTATAGGGAATTAGATTATTTTGTAAAGGTTCTCCACACACTTTCGCGTCTTGTTCATTCTTTTTGATTTCATTAATTGATAACAATGCTAAGGCGGCATGTTCAACTACTTGATGGTAGCTATGCCAACCAGCCTGTCTTGATGGCAAGGGCATTTCCATTATGACAACCTTTTCATTATCATTTGTTTCCTTTATATTTAATAGCATTTCCATGGATATATCTAAGTAATCGCCAGCTGTTAGCAAAAATAATAAGGATTCCAGAGGCATGTAAAATATTAGATTTTCATTTTGATCCTCTTCTGAACGTTTATTTATAAATAAATTTTGTAATTCCTTTTCCAAGTTATCTCTTAACTCTTCAGAATTTATATATAACTCCTGGTAACTTTCCAAACGTTGTTTTAGGTTCGTTAATTCTCTACAAGAATTCTCGTCCCATTTACTTTGCATACCCACGTGGCCGACAATTTCTTGACTACCGATTTCCACTTGCAGTTCTTTTAAAGCATTCTTACATACATTAACATGCGGTAGACCCAAGTGGGTATTATATGCTGCCTGAGCATATTTCATCATTAATTTTTGTGACCTATTCTTATACCACTTTTGGTACAATTCCAATAATTGCCGACATGGCAAATACATTTGATCCTTATTATTTTGACAGTATTCAGCAACAAATTTCTGAAATTGTTCTCTCTCCTTTTGTCTAGCGTTTTGTGTTGAATACCAATTATATGATTGCTCTTCTTCCAAGACCAGGCCGTGTTGCATGCTGTTCAAAGCCTGGACACACAATTCATGCTGCTGCTCTGTTAATATTGAACGTTTGTTTGCCTGGAAAATTTTACATTTCTTTTCTTTAGTATGATCATATTCCAAAAGGCTTACAGGTTTTGTTGTGCGAGGATCTTTAACACAAACTGGCAGCAGATTGAGTCGCTCAGACCTTTGTTCAGGTCGCCAAAAATAAGGATCAATATCATTTACAAGCAGAAATAATGGGTCCGAACCATCTTCCAAGGGCTTATCGAAATATGAATGATTTGGTTGATTGCGAAATATGGCATTTCCTTTATATTCGAGTGGATTAAACGACATTAATCTGTTGTTTATTTAAATCTTAAAATTGTTTCGATTTAAAACACCAAAAGTAAACAAACTCTTCATATACTGGCTGCTACACAAATTGTTATTTTTAACATATGTTTAATGGCATTGCCAGCTTGAAATTACTTATTCCTTTACTCACGATTTCTTTTGAATTGCCAACTAAGGCATCAGCTGTTCCTTAATTGTGTTTGGGTGTGTGTTTATTTCAATAGAACAGCATTTATAGCATTTTTTGTTTTAGAATTACTTTTCTGTAAATTTAATTAAATTTAAGGAATTTTTCAAAATATTCCTTAAAATATGAGTGACGGTGAGTTTTTTAATTATTAATGTGTGAATATCATTATTATTTACTTGTTTATTTATAGAGGATATCATTAAGAAACGCCTGTTAATTGATGGCGATGGCACTGGTGATGACCGACGTCTGAATATGTTGCTGAAACAATTCCTCAAATGGATGTATTCCAAAAATGATTCTCCTGAAAATAAGTAAGTTTAATATCATTTATTATTTATAACAAAATTACATACGCCCATACATTATTGGCCATTACAAACGTTTGATCAGAAATATTGCCTAGCTTTTGAACGCCAATAATTTTGTGTTGGTACCATATTTTAAAGTCGTCCGCGCGCGATAATTTTGATGGCATTATGTTTTTATGTTATTTAGCCTGAGATTTTGTCAAAATACTTTTTTCATTCTCCAATATGTCGCAGCTAGGAATAAAACAATGTGCTGTCATCTAGTAAGCTAACACATTGTCCAATCGTTTACGACTGACACAACATAAATTGCTTATCTTATTTTATGCTCGACGCACTTTAATCTCTTGATAATATGTAAAGCAAAGGGAATTCTTTTGTTTTCCGATATCGTAACTGCAATCCCTTGATTATATTTCACCCAATTTCGCCAATGAGTATCTACTCTATCTAATACTTCGATTGATCAGATCGTGTCTCGTGAGAAAACTAGTTTACGCACTTTGCTTTTGAAGCTCAGCTTAGTTCCACGTCGTATCAGCTAGGCTTTGTGGGAGCCCTAACTAACTTAATCACTTTCAGAACTTCTATGTTCCTGGTGAAGTTAATTTTTCTAACCTACTAACTTTGTAAGGATATCCTAAAGTTTTTTTTCGATAAACTAAAACTGACATCAGCTCTGCCGTCTTTAATATCTCAATCATTACAAATATCATTTACTTTATGGGTTTCTTCTACTGTGATGTACTACTGTAGTGGTATCACCTACTAGTTAAGATCATAATTCTGTTCAACTCTATAAGAGAAGGTTTAAGGGCATCTGTATCAAAAAGCGCAAATAATTTCAACAAGTTTTTGCGGTTAATAGTCTTTTAAAGAAGGCGAACGCACAACAGTATCTTATCAGGGTGAGAGCCATAATACCATTACGTAGAGTAGGAAAGTGTCCATAAGGCTGATTATAGACAGGCCAAATATACCTTATATGTTCTGGCAGCTATGCAAAGAAGAAAAAATCTTGCTATTATGGTTTCCATGTCCTATTAAAAGTGTTTCTAATGTCACAGACATTTGTTCTAGTTTTATTTGTTTAATCGTATTAAACAGCATCAGAAATAAAGCTTTATTATTACAATAAGAAAGTATAAGACACAAAAATTTCAATCAATTCCAAGAGTTTTGAATATAGTTTTCACATCAGGCTACCAAGGACCGAATAATGACAAAGAAGATGTTCTGTGATCTCTTCTTCTTTCTCATCATTACTGAAGAAAATTACTTGTTATCACTTTTCACTTTCATTTTGCATTTTCATTTCAAATTGCTCTTAATATTTTGTACAATCGTTAACAAGTTTCTTATTATTTTTAATTATGTTTAATAAGGCTTGATTTCATTGCATTACTCTAATGACTTTACCGTCCATTATTAATCGAAACAAAAAAAAAATCAAAATTTTTCCACTCTTTAGTCAAATTATCTACGATAGATTAATGGCCCAATTAGCACAATGCCAATTTGCTGCGGCTAAAACTGAACGTACCAGTCAAATGATCGATGAGGAATTGGAGAATTATCAAAAACTTTCACAAACAATTGAAAAGAGTATTGAAGCTGCCAAATTGGAATTGGAAGAAAGTAAAAAGGAACTGATGGTAGCCAAACAAATACGTAAAAATAAAATGGAATACGACCAATTGGCCAAAGTGATTAAACAACAGCCGGATCGTAAGCAAACGCAACAGCAAATTGAATATTTGCAAAAAGAGTTGGCCGAATTGACTGAGAAAAAATTGAAATTGGAACGTAAATTTGAGAAACGTCAAAAGGATTTCTCCGTTTTAATGTATGCTATCAGGGAACTGGAAGCTCAACTGGCCGAGGATAGTTCTAGTGAAGATGAGGATAGTAAAAGTGATGATGATGTGGTGGTGGGTTCAGGCAGCACTAATACAACTACCAACAAACATCACATTATTGAGGGTTTAAGTGATGATGAAATGGAAGCTGGTTCACAGTCTGGTAAATTAGAACGTCATAGCAGAAGTCTACTAGAACGAGATGTTAAAGAAGAGATTGAAGACCAAGAAGCTGATGAGGTTAAAAGTATCAAGGAACCCATGTCCGTGGATGAAGACGCTGTTCTAGAGCTGAGCATAGACAAGGATGAAAATGATGTAAAAATGGAAGAAGCTGTTGGAACAGCTACATAAACTTTTAATTAAATTCAATGAATTTCTAACATTTTTTTTGTAGTTTTATGTTTAAGTTCTATATTTGCTTTAAATATATTGTGGAGAAAAAACTCAGGTTCTTTTGAAGTTTTTAACAATTTAAAAAAATAACGCTTTTTTTAAAAGAGAACATATGGAATGAAACACTGAAATATGTGGAAATGAACCAAATGTATCTACTTTTTGACAATCAGCCGTTGATTGTTTTTATAACATTAGCAGCAGTTGTGTTGTTATTGTTGCGAAAATTGTGTAGAATTCTCTTAAACATCATGTAAGCATTTGATTTCATAAAATTAAATTCACAAAAATAAAGAAATTTTGAAATACTTTCAGTATGTCAGCTACAAAAACTCTACGTAGTTTACTTCAAGAACTTCGTTTAGCATCACCAAATGGCTGTATTAAGAATTCATTAGCGGCCCGCTATATTTTGTCGCAGTATAAGAAGTTCTCCACAACCGATCAACAATTGTGTAAAGCACGCGATGAAGCCCTATTTTTGGGACAAACTTATCTCACCTATTTGTCTAGCTTGCGTCGCTACAATGAACTGCACAAGGAATATCATGGTCGTGGTGAAAGGACTGTAAGAGAAACTGCTGATATGGTTGGTTTTAAGCTCCCCTCTGATCCAAAGTAAATTTATGGGAATGGGGGACTTAAAATTTGTTTAAAATTAGCTGGAATTTATGTATGTTTTAATCTTAGTTGAATAAAGAAACGTTAAAACTAGATTAGGGTAGCACGATAACGAATCTTTTGTAATTTACTTGTCATCAAAGAAAGCGGTGTAACAAGTTTGCATTGTAAAAACTATTTTAGCCCCTTCCGAATGAAGTATTTCCAGGATTATTTCAGAAATTCCTACAATTGATAAATCAAAGTAGATACGGACATGTAAGTTAGTACTTAAGCCAACCATCTTAACCATCAGATTGGAGTCAGTACAATAAGGGATGATCTTGCCCTTCTTATTCTACCAATTACATCTAGATCGAGTCTCATATTTCAGGCAACAAAAGTAACAACATCTTTATATGAATTGGTATCCTGTATTAAATGTTATTGATCCATTGACCTCTGTAGTAAATGCCTTTGTATTGTCTCACTTTATTTGGGTGTGCTGCCTGTTTAAGGTCACAAAGTCTATGCAAGAGAAGGAATATTTTATTGGCATCTGCCAGATAATTAATTATAAAAACTGAAGACGATTGAAACCTACTAACTTTTAAAATTAAAAGCTTGAGTTGCGTTAAATTCATAGTCGCCTCAAAAAACACAGCTTTGTTGGGTAAGGTGCCCTTGTAATAATATTTCATCATTGAACTACACTTTGGGTGTCCAAGAATCAGTCGTGTCCAGTTTCCAAGTCTTGGACAATGCCACAGAAGATGTTTTGGAGTCTTCTTTTTTTCATCGTCATTAAAACTGTAGAGGTCGTTGTAAGGAATTCTCAGCCTTTGGGTACATACGCCCTGATTTTTGTCTTCTCTTGTTTTTTCGTCATAAAATTTTTTGCAAAAGTCGTTGTAAGGTATTCCCAGCCTCTGGGCATATGTACCCAGAGCCCAGTGTCCCGCTGTAACTGCTATGAAGTACCTAAAATAGACTCTGTTCTCTATAGAAATGAGTTTAATACCCCATCTTTTCTTTGTAAATGAGTTACGTTTGTGTGAAATCATTCCTTTGCTCCCTTTTAAGAGGAATGTCAATCTCACGTATTAATTCAATGGAATTTGTCTGCTGTACTAGCCTTTGCAAGTTTATCAGCTTTATTGTGACCTCCAATTTTACCACTTTCAGGAACTCATATGAAGGTAATTGTCGGATGTTTGACTATCCGCTGCAGAGACATCCGGCATTCTTAGGTGTTGTGTACTTACTCTGTATGGAGCTAACTATCGCCGTAATCTAGTACGTAGTGTGTTGGTTTATTAGACGTGAGGCCAGGGTTTCGAATCCCCGGTCAGACATCAAAAACGAAATATGAAAAAAATATTTCTTTGGCGGCTTCCTCTCAGCAGATCTCTGGCAAAAACTCTGAGCGTAAAAATAAAATTGCCATGGAAAAGTTTCTCAAAAGTCTGTCGTTCGCAGTCGACTTTAAACTGTAGGTCCCAACGCTCATGTATAAAATTAACACACACAACTTAAGTGGTGGTGAGAAGCTAGGCCGTAATCCTGACTGAAGGTTTGTAATGGCCCATTATGTATTATGTATGTACTTACTCTGTAGGGAGCTAATTATCAATAAATCTACTCATATCTATGTAGTCGCTACAGTCTAGTATGTAGTGAGTTGGCTTCAAACCCCAGGTCCTCTCAGCAGATTTCTGGCAAAATACTCTGAGAGTAAATAGAAAATTGCAATAATAAGTTTCTCAAAAATCTGTCGTTCGAAGTCGACTTCAAACTGTAGATATTAACACACACAACTTAAGTGGTGAGATATGTATATCTCTACTGATTTTTATAGCCATTATTTTAGTCTTCAACGTACTACAGAAATCGGGTTGTGCATAGGACTTCTAAGAACAAAAAAAGAAAACTTATTTCTTCTCCTGTTCTTGTACTCGAAGGATTCAGTTTGTAAACGTATAACACAAATACTGCAAAATGCCCGGTCATCAGTTGCTATAACGTCCATTTTAAATGTCATAAGTTCGATCCTAAGAAAAGGAACAGGTTTTAGTACAAACAAAATTTAAAAATTCTCAGATTCTTCAAGCCATTCGTAAAGGCTGAGGCAACTGAAATGCTGAAAATAATGAACTTGAAGAGTTCTTGAAGAGAATTATTGTTGTAGGGATTCAAAGGATAAATGGGTAATGTGTCCGCTCTACATTTGCCAGATCAATTCGTTGCATCCTTTTTTTTTATTAACATTTCATTGTCTTTTGCAAGATGCTCGCAATTATGCAGCCAGTAGAGCTTTAATTGAAATTATTGAATAAATTACAAAAGATATTAATGGGAAAAGTTCAACTGAAGCGCCCTCTAAACATTTTGTTTCGCTTTTTTTTCCCATTCTTTTGCTTTAAATTCATTAAAGTTTCGTTCGTTCATATTTCACAGTCAGTGAAAAAACGTAAATGTATGTGCAATAATGCGTATGTTATGTCTTCTAAGAAGCACATAAACTGGGTACCATTATACAAACAGTAGTTTGTCACTTTTATCTTTATGAGATGGAGACAAAATAAAAAAAAAAAGGAAAAGAAAGAAGAAAAAACTGAATAATTGTGGTACCAAGAGCCATCCAGACAAAAGCCATAAACATGTTATGACTGTGACTGTGACTGTGACTGTGTGATAGTCACCGATATGTTGCAATTACTCCAATAACGACACATTAAATATGGTTCGTTTACAACAATAACTTTAACTCATGATCATAAAGAAAAGAAGAACGAGAAGAGAAAAATATTTTCTTTTTCTATCGTCATTATTATGATGGCATTACAAATCGTTTGTATATGAAGTTCATTTTGTTATTGTTGTTTAGACAGTAGCTTGTATATGACTAACTGACTAAGTGACAATATTCACTTTTGCTGATTATTATTTAATTATCATTGAATGATGATGGTGAGCATGGTACCATTGTACCATCACCACCGCCAGCACTATTAAACTATTTTATTATCGCAGGGCATAGCTCACTCATTCTATTCGAAATAGACTGAGTTTGTGCCTCTCTCTGACGGCATATTTCTTTTGCTCAATAATTAATGCAATTTTAATTTGTCTTTGATAAATCGTAGTAATTTGTGCACTTTAAGAACGTTGGAAAGTGATAATAATTTTCATTGGTTCCCCCACTCCATTATCTGTTCGGGGTTGTTAGAGAAATAGTTTTTAAATTAAAACAATTTTACGGCCTGCACCCTTTTTTTTTCAAATTCAATTTATGATGTCTTCGATTAAATAAATTGACTTTTGCAAATACATGCTTACTTGTATTGCCTGAATAGCAAAGTACCAGGGAAATTAATTTCACATGAGTTTCTCTAAATGTAAACGCATCATTTTATTGATTGTGATGAATACAGTGTGAAACAAAAATAAACATCACATATGTCTTCATATGAAAACATGCATAATTTTTATTCATAAATAACGGGACATACAGTTTAACAGCGTTTGCAAGCAACAAATTTGCGAACCTTTTTTTTTGGCAATTATTTCACTATTAGAACTGTGGTAATAAAGAGTTTAAAATGTGAAAGCTGAGTTTCGAACTTACGAGTTCACGTCTAGCAAGTCAAAACACTACTCACAAGATTTTCTTATAGAACATGCATATTTAATAGCACTCGCATACATAAATACGTACATAATTGGTCATAACAACCCTTCAGTCAGAATTAAGACCTAGCTTTTCAGACCACTTGTGTTGTGTTAATTTCATACTTGAGTGGCGGGACATGCAGTTTAAAGTCGACTTTTTAACGACAGATTTTTTTTTTAAAAAACTTTTCATGGCAATTTTCTATTTCTCTCAGGATTTTATTCCGGAAATCTGTTGAGAGGAAGTCGCTGAAGAAATATTTTTTTCATATTTCCTTTTGCTGGAAATGTCTAACCTAGAGTTTGAATCGTGGCCTCACGTTTAATAAGCCAACACACTACCTAGTAGACTCCAGCGACATCTTTAGTTGCACTCTCATAGTAAAATTTATTGTACACTGTAAGAGAAAGGCTTATGGATTTCTTTTTAATTGATCCCTTTCTCCATAAACTATAGAGGCTATCTTTCCTTGGTATCAAATTGATCGTTAAATTTTTTATATTTTTAATCGATGTTTTAAATGGAAAGTTGATTGCCAAGACCGGATAGCCTTCATTGGTATCATTATGGGCCACTAAGTGCGTCCAAACCAAGTAAGCTTTAATTTAACAAAGCTGTCTCTCTCTCTCTCTCTCTCTCTCTCTCTCTCTCTCTCTCTCTTTTATCCTTTTCTATGACTAATCACAAGCAATGACGTCATACGTCGCATGACCAATGAAATACTAAGGCAGAAACAGAATGAAAACGGTGTTTATCATTTCATACTAAAGACGAATTACGATATCATTCGAACTGCTATCGAATAGAAGTTTAAGAAAAATTCGATTGAAATACGAAACATTAAATTCATATTTGAACATCACAATGAACAGATTCCATGCCAATTTTAAGAATGACAGGAACCGGCTTGTATGAAAACTTTTGCTATAAACTGTAGTAGAGCTCTTCAAAAAATTGTTCAGACATCAGACATTTGGAATCGTCATCTTTATTTTGTCGATTGTCACAAACTTGATTATGATGTGTGCGATATTTAAGAATTTTCTTTTATGTCAGTTACACAATTATTTGTTGTTGTATTATGCTATTAATATTGTTGATGTCATTGTTGTTGTTGTGTGACTTGAGTCACATACTACAATACATTCATAAGTACAATACAAGGTGGCTTATAAGTAAGTTTATATTTGTTAAACTGCTACGCTTTCCATTATTTCTGATTCAAATAAAAAGAAATTTTCTTTTGACACACCCTATGCACATATACTCGATATATGACGTATTATGTAGTCATTTTAAACATTGTTATAATGGCATATGACAGCAGGCAGTTATTGAGAGGTTCCTTTTGTTGTATCAAGGCTTGAAATGTTCTTTTGTTCACAAATACCCATACATACACACACACATGTTAGAGAGTGGGAATAACAACGATTTGATTGTATTTCCATCTCCAATGAAGAACTACTTTTGCTGCTACTATTGCTACTGCTACTGCTACTGCTATTGATTCCAATGGTAGATTTCATAGTTAAATTGTTTTATTGTATAAGACCTTGTCGTCATTCACTGGCAACTTTCGTACTTTTCTTTATTTGAGATCTCTAAAATCGATAAAGGCGGTACTGTAGGTTAAGGGGAACCATTTGGAACAGGTTGCATCATATTTGTTGTGTGTTTAATAGATTGAACCTCGTAAGTTTTTGATGTTTTAACATCGACTGCTAATTGACAAAAACCCAACTCTTCTGAGCCTAATCTTGAGAAGACACTTCGCGCATGTACTCCAAACAGAGAAGACATGACCATCTCCAGGGTAAAAAACTACACAGGAACTTCTAAACTTAAAAAAAAGAAAGATTATGGAATTTCTTCCAAAGACTTGATCTTATGACATTTTTCTGCTTCACACACTAATGTATGGTGTTCCAGGTCATTAATCACACCGCAGAATTGATCCATAGTAGGGCATTTCTTACAACTTGTATTTCCATTTTCTCTGACAACCGAAACCTTCAAGGTCTACACTGGTTGCTAATTGTCACGACTCTCAGTCGATTTTCGTGGTATCTCCTTGTTATTGGAATACTCCGCGTAATTGTGTGAGGCTGATGAACGTGGTGGAGCAAGCTTCTATCGATTACCAATTCATATATACGAATAGGTATGCCTCTTACTTTCATTAGAGTGTTCGTTAGTCAAAGAAGGGGGTGTTAAAGTTGAAGGCAGTACTCTTCCCTTTCGTTCTCAAAAAAGAAGACGGCCTATCGAAGCTAGCTTTAGTTTTCAATATGATTTTAAGGGAGCTTTGCTTGAATGCAATAACTAAGTTCTAGGCATCATTTCACGTGGTTTCACAATGGACTGCTGACATAGATTACTGCGTGGAAAATTATTTGATCTACACAGAATTTACTAAAGCTTGTCTGTTGGATCAGTCAAAGTCAAAGTTAGACAACTTTTTCAGTGATAATGACAGAGCGTTCAACCCAGTTTTCTCTGTACTCCGCAACCATCTTTAGTTCCCTCCAATTTTAGTCGGAATCTTCAATGTCATGATGTAATCGTAATGTAGTTTCATATCACACCAGACAGAAGCTCTCACATCAAGTCACTTAGTCTCTATACACTCAGCATTTCATTCAGGCAGCAGGTTTACAAACACTTGCAATTTATTTCACAAGCTTCCCTTTATTAGCTAAATTTCGCAACAATAAAATTGATTCCCTGAATCCCAATATTTATTTGGTGGTCTATTAGTCTAGTAGGTAGAGTGTTGGCTTATTAGACGTGAGACCACGGTTCAAAATCCAGATCAGTCATGCCTAACGAAGCGAAATAAAAAAAAATTAATTTTTCGGTGACTTCCCCTCAGTAGATTTCTTGTACATTTATTTTGTAACTACAATCTCTTCTGTTTTTATAACTTCGTTTCATATTTGTTACCGTTAGTAACTGCACATAGGGTGTCTTCAGTATACAGGCTGGGAATTCATTGTTAAAAGTGTTCGTAATTCTTTTAATTTATTTCGTATGCAAATCATATTGACTGCGTGTTTATGATGAAGTACGAATACAAATATGAGTACGAGTATGTCTTATATCTGGTGGTTGATTATTGTTCTGCAATCGGATGATTTTTATTTAAAATTTTCTGAGCATTTCTTAAGAATTTCAATATGCTTGTCTTTTAATTAGTTTATGATGCTCTTGTCTGTTTCCTACTACTACTGACTACTCGTATTACGTTCTTTAAATATGTTTTATTTTTTTATTTTCTCCTTTTTATTCAATTTATTTCGGAAACTGTTGTTGATTTAGGAGAGAGTTTTTGCAGTTTTTTTGGAATCTTTTTTTTTAATTGAGTTCATATAACATAACAAGGATTTAGGTAATCGTATATGTAGGTGAGGTGACCTTTTTGGATAACTTACTGAAGATACGCATGTCCACTGCTTCGGAACCTATGTATGGGTCCTAGGTTTGTTTTTCTGTACTAAAGAATTTGGAGCGTTTAGCTGGTTTTTTGCTGTAAAAAATGTATCAGCAAAACAATTCGCAGCATTTCAAAAGTTGGCAGTGCACTCCGAGTAAAATACTGCTTATAAGCAGCACAAGTTTATACAAGCCATCCCAGAGAATGCCTTGAAAACTATTGCCCAGTGGTAATATATGTTGTAAAGAAACTATTGTGGTTTGCCATCCTATATTTCTAACCTTCTATTGAACTATAGGGACTTTTTTGGTGGGCATAAGTTCCTGGACGTGCTGCAATGCTAGGGAGCCATAGTATATTCGAGCCGATTACAGGGAGTGGTACCTGTAATACCTAAAGCTGACTTGAGTGGCCCGTTCTTGCACCAGATTTGGACGCAGTGCCTGTACTGATGAAGTTCCACCAATCTAGGGAAGAAGTTGGTCAGCGCAAGGGCTGCACATTAAAAGCTCAACTACATTACGCTGGAAACCAGCTAGAAAGTTTGATAAACGAAGCTATATCCTTGATATCAATGGATGACAGCTCCGTCAAGCTAACAAGGATTGGAAAGCCAAATAACCTACATATATCTGCACCTCGCAAGAGATGGACTTTGACAAAGAAAGTGGATAACAGTGGATTCCTCAGCAGATCTGCAGCCACGGCAGAATACGTTAGATGGGATTTACATTCTTTTTGTGATTACAGGGTACCTTATAAATTTCTAGTTGCGAGATTAGACTTTATTTTTGTGATGTGATGATCCGGAGATTTCCAGTGGGATCGTTGGCTTCAAAAGGTTAGATAGAATGGATTAAAAGATATGCAGTAGACTCTCGTATAGACTGACGGACCATTACAGTGTTCTCCACGCTCTGATCATTAACATATTGAAAGAAGCGCAATGCTTGTTGCGTGGTGTAATAATCCTTGAAGATCTGTCACTTAGACAGCGAGGCTGCGATCCATTCCGACATCCATTCTCGTTCAAGAATGCCGGAAATTTCGAATTTTCGAATTATTCCATGTTAATAGTTATATGGATTCCAGAGCATTGCATTGTTGAGATTTGGTGCTTAACTTACCATTTTCGATTTGTTAAAGGGCATCAGCGCTCCGAATGTCTCAGTTGAGCAGGATATGCTTAGGTCGTTGTACAGAAAGCAATACTGAACCTAGCAGAATTGCTAGGTTATTTTGGACTGATCTGAATAAGTAGAAGTCTTTCTGCCTTAAATCGGCCGTCTAGTGTAATATTGTGGTTCTCTGAGCTCACTGCCTTAAAGGCATATCGAAAGACTTAACATTCTCTCGAATTATTTCCACAGGAACTGTGGATTTCAAAGAGGAAGAAGAGACTATCTTTGACCTCTAATCTGACTCTTTATTCTCAAGACTGCTTATTCTCCGTCTCTTTCTATGAAGAATCTTACTTACTTAATTGGCCATAACAACCCGATTAACGGATTTCGGCCTGCCGCAACACATCATGCCTTCCAGGCGCCTCTGCTTCTTGCGCGACTACGCCAGTTGGTCACACCAATCGATGACAGGGCTTCCTCGACTTGGTCCTTCCAACGGATACAAGGTCGTCCTCTTCGCCGACTTCCGCAGATCCCGCATCAAATAACCGTCTCGCCGGAGCATCCTCCTCCATTCGAACGACATGGCCGAGCCAGCGCAGCCGCTGGATATTAATACGCTGAACAACGTCCATGTCGTTGAGGAGCTCATACAGCTCACTGTTGTATCCGATACGGAAATCTTCGCCAACTCGCACTGGACCGAAGATCTTACGTAGGACTTTTCTCTCGAATACTCTTAAGGCTGCTGCATCGGTGCTTAATAAGGTCCATGCCTCTGCGCCATAAAGAAGCACGGGTAGGATGAGCGTCTTGTAGAGTATTAGTTTTGTCGCACGAGAGAGGTCTCTGTTACTCAATTGCCTATTGAGACCATAATAGCACCTGTTGGCAAGAGTGATCCTGCGCTTGATCTCCAGACTGACATCATTTTTGGTGGTAACGGCGGAGCCAAGATAAATGAATTCCTTGACTACATCAAAAAGTATAGTTATCGACCGTAATCTGAGAATCAGTACGCCGCACTTCTCTACTTGTCGATAACATATACTTTGTTTTTAGCGCTATTGAAAGGGAGTCTGCGAAGATGGGTCTGGCAGTAAATGAGGGCAAAACAACAGTAAATGTCTGGAAGAATACTGCATTTTTTTTCGGAATTTTATTGAAATGTTTACTCAGTCTTTCATTTACTCTTCTTGAAAGCAAATAAAATTTGAAATCTGAATAATTTCGAACAGCTTTACATACAAATACATTAGCGTATGCAAATTACTACATGGAAGGCTTGTGAAAAATAGATTGTTTTTTCTTCAAAACCACGAAATAATTACGCAAATTACAACATAAAAGATCTAACGCTGCCTTATCATTAGCGACACCGTCAGCTCACTTAACCACATCAATAGCTAATGCCAGCAAGTGATATAAAACACTCATGAAATTTCCAATAAGTTTGTAGTTTTGTAGTCAAACACTAGTGGTTCAGAGAAAGCGAAAGAAATTGAGAAGATAATGTCAGTTGAAGAATATGGAAATCCGTTACTTGTACAACAAAGTTTCAATGATTTCTGTCATTTACCGAATACTCTACTACGGCCTTTCGGTATAAATTTTAACCGTAAACCGGGTCGAAAATGGTTAAATATTCTCAAGAAATCCCTATTGTCGATGGAAATATTGGCTCATTCCTATTGCGTTGGATTCATAATAAAAATTTTTATTTTTATGCTATTCAACGATGAAATGAACTTGGCCTACGTGTTACGCCTATTGTCGGGAGTGAATTACAGCGTTTTTGCTACATTGAAATCTTTGGTAATTTCTTTAAATTTTAAAGAGTATCAAAAAATCTATGAGACGTTTCAAGAGATCTATCCTAAGACACTGAAAGAGAAGTTGGCTAACAGAGTGCGCAAGCATTTTTGGCCAAAATGGATTTTAATCATACTCTACTTCTATATGGTAGCTGTGGCTTTAATTACCTGGTCGCCTTTAGTGGAAAGTATTGTGCTCTATGCAGTACAGGTTTTTAAAATGGATTTCGCAAATGCCCAGTTTCCTTATATCACACTATATGACATCAACTATGGCTTTGATCGCCAACAACCCATCGGCTATCTGGTCACTTACTTCATGGAAGCTTTGCATGCCCATTTCATTATAGCGTATAATATAACGGGTGAAATTTTGCTCCTCTGTTTTTGCCTGCAATTATGCATGCATTTTGATTTTCTTGCCCGTACATTGGAAAACTATGAACCTGATGCTTTAGCTACGACAAAAGATCAACAGTTTATAGCCGATTTTGTTAAGAAGCATCAGATATTGTTGAAGTATATTACTCACGTAATTGTAAGTGATAATTTTATTTTTTGAATTTTCTTTTCCTTAATTCCAGTGTAAGTAGTGATGTGAACCGTGCCTTTGGCTCTTTACTTTTGTTGCTGGTAATGGCCACAACTGGTACTTTATGCTGTGCTGCCGTCCCAGGGTTTTGGCGCCGAGTTCCTTGCGTATGTGGCTTTCTTACCCACCGTAGTGGGTCAGTATTTTATAATTTGTTACTATGGCCAGCAGTTGATCATAAAGGTTGCATTTTTCTTTATGAATCCCCATCATTCTAGTAAAAAAACGTTTATTTTTCAGAGCCAAAATGTAGCCGCTGCTACCTATAACCATCCCTGGTATAATGGTTCGAAATCTTATAAGAAATCAATTCTTATTATATTTATGCGCTCTCAAAAGGAAGCAGAAATTAATGCTCTTGGCTTTCAGCCCATGTGCTTGGAAGCTTTCAAAATGGTACAACTATTTACAATGAAACTAATTGTCTTTTGGCAAAATAATCCATTCGAAATTTGTTTTAGGTAATGGGAGTTACTTATCGATCATTTGCTGTTTTAAAGGAAACGATGTTGTAAATGCATAAAGAAATGGAAACAATTTTAGAGCGTTTTAAACACGATATCACTGTAGATTGAAAATAGTAACCTCAATTTCACTTTATTTTTAAAAACAATTAGAGAATGCACGTATTTGCAGTATTAAATATAATTGTTGTGTTGCTTAAAGGTCTGATTTAAGAGACTTAATATTATTTGCACATGCTGCTGACTTTACATTAAATTCTGCCACGAAATTCTATTCAATTAAAAAAGGCAGGCAACCTTGTACGCCATTAGGAAAAGTATTCTATCAAGTCGAAAGGAGAAAAATGAGCTGTTTTTTCCTCTCTAAGATTAAGATTAGATCAAGTCAATCTAACGGTCAAGTGGGTTCTCTGTGTTACCCAGAGAGCATTAGTCAAGAAGTTGATTGTGTATTTTTAAATATCCAGTCTAATTGTAGTCTAGGAGATCTCTAACAACGTATCAGTCGGGTAGGTCCCTATGGCCAGAAACAAAAATAATGAAGACCTTAGAATAATTCGTCATTTCCCGAAGAAATAGGCGCGACTCAAAGACAATCTTCAACTTTGATACGACTTGCGTAAGATAATTTATGGCAACTTTGCTGCCCGAGTATATCAGTACGTTCTATGGGAATATTCTGCTACTGAACAGCCATTTACTCCTCATGAAGATACTACAGTAATCTGAGAGTCTATTTGATATAAACATGTGTCACCCTATATTTCCAAACATTTTTGTGAAATCGGCATTTCCAGAGAATTCGAAGGAGGATTTGACTTTCTGTTCCAGTAGTCTTTAGTAATGAAGAGGTGTCGTAGCACTGCGATCATACGATCAATTGTATTGCCCTCGCTGTATATATGGTATCACTATAATTTATCTTCCTAATTTATCCTTCTGCTGCTCGGTGTCAGGACGGACAATTCCCCATATAGGCGATAATATGCGCACGGGTATTTTTTTTCTGGTATGCATTTATGTCTGACAGGTTCCAAGAATGTGTTCTGATGATTCAACACGGAATCTATATTTTGGTTTCCAGACGACCCTCATTCTAAACAAGTGTACTTTAAAGTTTAAGCTGTAGGTTCCGCCACTCATGGATAAAATGAACACACATAATATAGAGGATGTGAGAAGTTAGATCGTAATCCCTAATCAATTAAGCAAATAAGTTTTCCCTGATAATCTGATGCATCAAATCTCAAATCTCCTCTGATTGTAATTCCCAAACAAAAATTTTAACTGCCTCAAGCCGATATAGTTTAAGAAAAGGCTTGGTTTGCCTATATATTGACGGTCTAAAGCCACCTGTTCAAATAGTTGCAGGAGGTCATATAATCAATTCGTATCTAGATTGATTTCTGAGCTACTTATGCCAGCAATTTGCTATGTTCAATGTGATTGCTGCCAGGGTTATCTGTGCCTGTAGGTGCTCGATAAGAAGCATGACATTAAGAGTCTCGATTAGTATTGTTCTAATGGCGCTTGTCTCCTCGTGGCATCTACAATCTTGTTCTTATATTGCTTTGCAGCTGCTAACCATCAGATGGGAAATCCGTTGTGATGAACTGTCATATTTTTTGACTATAACTTGGTATTTCTTCCTCTTACTTTCTAAGGAGTTTATTCATATATTTTAAGAAGGCCAGGGATATGCAAATACATTCTGCTGTGAACAATATTGTCAGAGTGTAAGGCTTGCATTCGAAAAACAAAATCGAATTTGAATGATCCTGTTTGTTTTAATCAATTATTCTTTAACATTGTCAATGTTGTCATATGTTTATTGGTTAATTCATGTGTTATTTTGTTTTTTTTTTTGTTTTCAAATAATTTTTTTTGCATGCCTTTAAAAATAAAATCAAATAAATCGTTTGGAATTTAATCCATTTTGCTGCTGTCATATGTACACGTACATGTATATTGTAATAATGACAGTGACGTTTTGTTAACACATTTAAATATTGTGTGTTTATTTGTTTAGCACACATGTTTAAACTTGGCTTATATTGTGTGTGCTATTGCAACCTGACAGCCTAACCTGTCCTGTGTGTCTATTATTATCTCTTTTTTTTTTCCAAGCACAAGAAATCTTTTAACCGGTCTTAGTGGCCAACTTATTGCACTTTCACTAGATTTTGTATGTCGGTCTCTACTGCACATTGCATTGTGTGCATATTTGCAAAGCAAAATTTCTTTATTTGTTTTTGTATGATAATAAAATACAACAAATATAATAATAATAATAATAATAATAAAATTTAAAACAGAATTAAATTTGAATTTAAAAAAGTTCTTAACAATTACTAAACAAAATCAGGTGATTATTTTGCGATAAGATAACCCTTAAAAGTGTACTGAAAACCAAGTCAACATTTTTAGAATATTTTTTTTAAATATTTTGCATTAATCTTGTTATATTATATACAAGGAGTATAATATTCCTTTGATCTTGTATTGATTCTATCTAGGATTCTTGAATCGGTGGCTGAAAACCTAGTCTTCGTGGGGACTTATCGTGTGTGCCTAACACTCACAATACATACGGCGAACAGAAATCTAATAAAAAATAGGCTGGTGAGCTGTTGAGTTTATTTGTAGAGTTTCTTTACCAGTTTTAAAGTGGGCGAAAGTGTTCTTTAGTGAAATAATGCTTGCTTGTGGACTGTATCGTGAATGATCCGAGACAAGAATTCTTTCCTTAGTCCTATTTTATCTCACTGTGTATGTTATTGTGGCATATGTATACATTCGAAGACAGTTGGTGAGGCAGGTTAAAATTTAAATTTTAATCTTTAGTCGCCGGAGTCTAGTAGGTATTGTGTTGGTTTAATAGACGTGAGGTCACGTTTCAAAACACAGGTCAGCTATCTCCAAACAAAAAAAAAATAATTCTTCGGTGACTGCCTCTCAGCAGATTTCTGGCAGAAACTCTGAGCTTAAAAAATAAAATTGCCATGGAAAAGTTTCTCGAAAATCTGTCGTTCAGACAGATGTAGTTCCACCACTCGTGTATACAATTAACACACACAACATAAGTGATGTGAGAAACTAGGTCGTAATCCGGACTAAAGGGTTGTAATGTATTTGTATGTTATTGTGGCCTTCGTATAGGTCGAAGATACGTAGTGGTTGCAAGTGAGGAAGTGGTCATGCCGAAAGTAATATATTCGAAAGCCAGAGGCAAACACTATGTAAAGATTTGCTCAGTTCAGGAATACAATATGACAGTGAGACTACCATCCGAGCACCAGGGTAGTATGACATTTAGCCAAGAATGGTTTGAGACTGTCTGGCAAGCTGAATCAGTTAGGCAGGAGAAATATGTTTATCTTGTACTGAATCTCTTGCTATTTGGCAATTTACAACAACAAGCTATGTAAACCATAACCCTTTTGTTAAGAAACCTAAACTTCAAAACATCCTGTTTATTAAAGCAACATATAAATTTGTGTGTCACCCTTTAAGCATGTACATACATATGTATGTACATACATATGTATGTATGTGTTTGAAATATAAAAAAGAAATGCAAATCTTGTCATTTGCATTGACATTAATTAGCACCAACTTTAAACTGTTATTGGCCCATAACACAGTCGGTTGCATTGATTCCTTACTCATGAGTGGCCACTGTATTTAATGACTTTATTTTTATCGCTCTAAATGCGAAGAAAGAAGTAAAGAAAGAACACAGACACTCAGACACATAGACAGATAGACGGACCTTTTAACATGAATTGTTAGAATTTGAGTAGAAGGAAGGTTTCGTCGTATCTGTATGGAACACAGTGAATATAATTTAAAAACTAAAAAGTAAATTGGCAGCCAGAGTGCTAACCAAAGTGCTGGAAGTCAAATACTTTGTTGCAGAACTAAAATACAACACACACACACTCATACACATACTTAGACCATTAGAAATACTTGCAACTTCATTACCGTGTGGCGGCATACGGCATACAACGAACAAACGACCGACCAGAAGACGACACTTGCCTTTGCCTTCTTAGCATTTAAAAAAACGTTGAGACACCAAGAAGGTGGAAACGTGTTGAACGTAAACGAAGAAGAACAAGAAGTCTAAAGAGAATAAAATTCATCCACCCTGTTGTCGTAAAAATTATTTGAAAATCGTTTCATTTGATAATAATTTTCATTGACTTGTTTTCGTTTCATTTGGATTTCTTTACCTTGATTTTGTTGTTGCATTCAACACAACAGATTTGATGGAGTTTAAAAACAAAAATCCTTGACATTGTTGTCTCTTGTTATACGGATATGATCTAAAAGTGTCCTAATATGCTGACTGAGATTGTATTGGCATTTAACTACTTATTCAGATTGGGATTTTTGTCTTCAAATTGATTTGTGAATTATTATTGATAAATTGACTCTGGTTTCTAATAGTCACCGCATCACAGTTCTTTCTCCACATCCATCGGTTTGTGTTCCCATGTTTGTTTTCTTCAACCACATTACTCCTGATACAAGTTTACTACAGAAGAGTCCATATTCTGACATATTTACTTGACCAAGTCTCGGTTACTAATCTCCAAGGCTGACTACAACGTAATTAACCCAGCAATAGTGTTTACATTGTCTTGTGGCTGTAGTCATCCGTGAGTCTTGAAGATAACGTGTTGGTTTATTAGGCCACTGTTCCAAATCCCGGTCAGACATCAAAAACGAAATATGGCAGCAGATTTTCTCTGAAAAAATAAAATTTCCATGAAAAATTTCTCAAAAATTTGTCGTTCGGAGTCAACTTTAAACTGTAGCGTCGCGCACACTCATGACCTAATAATTCTAAACACACAAACATAAGATGCGTGTGAGAAGCTAGGCCGTAATCTGACTGAAGGGTCCAATATATCGCTGAGTATGTGTTTACAGTTTGCCTTTGAGAGCCAGTCTTCTAACACTCTCCAATCCTCTCATTTTCATGTTGCATGTTTTTCCCGCAGCATACCCATTCAGCACCGTCCAGCATAATCTATTTCCGTACTTCACAAAAAAATGTATTGGCTTCTATCAGCGGCGTAGTAACTACCCTCCTCGACAAGCCACCAGATTCTGACTCGCTTACCCCCATGAGTTCCTATATAACAAGAGATTCAACAAGGGGTAACCTTATTTCCCCTGCCATTCTAATTCACCATACCCGGTCAATCCGATAAGTGCTCAAATGCTGGCCCGACTGTCATAGTATTGATGTGTCCCGTTCGCTGTATTCTGCGTCAATGCATACTTCCAAGTTGAAGAATTCTGCGAACTTTCTCATGGGTTCCTAATACTTCACTCTGAGACCACTGTTTGTCCTCAAGCTATCAGTATATCACATAATGGTCTCTCTCATAAAAGAGTACGTTGCCTCCGAATTTGCCAGATCACAAGGTCCAATGATGAATGTCATGTCAAACATAGCATGTCAGAGGTAGTATCGCTGTAGGACATGTCGGACATGATCGCTTAGATCAGAACATGTCAGTTTATCTATCTTATTCAAATTTATCTCCTCAAATAATGACCATAAAGGTCAGAACTGGCCTAACCATCATTGTCCTTCAATAGAGGTTAACATTACAACGAGCTTAATTCGTAGTCACTATGGTCCCGGTCAGATAAATTTTAGTACTTTTCTAATAAATTCATGAACGATATTTAGCATCTAGCAGAAGTCTTCAGGGTGTGCATTTGCCCTTGGTGATATATTTAGTAAAACTCTACTATAAACTCTACAAATCTTTGCTTTGCTTTACTTATATCTACTCTGCACCATCTTATTCTACGATATTTAGTGTTTAGCAGATGTCCCCAGGGTGTGCACTTGCCCTTGGCGATATATTTAGTGAAACTCTATTGTAACTCTTCTTCACCGCACTCTAACCTTTGCTTTGTTTTACTTAAGTCTACTCTGCTCCACCTTGTTCTACTCTCCTCTGCTTTAATCTGTTATCTACACTATGTTTCTTTAGTCTGCTAACAATTCACATTATTTTCTGTGCTTTATTTACATACAGTGCCGGTTTTAATTTCCTCATCCTGAAGGAGTCTGTTGTCAATGTCTGTGGAGCCAGGATTATCTTTGAAGATCTCTTTACTAATTATCAACTCGTGCTGTTTAATATCTTTTACTATTCTTGTTGTTTATTGTCTCATCCAAAATCAGCTTCATTTGCCTGAAAACTCCATTTGCGAATGACAACAACAGCATCTATAACAACAATAATTTAAAGGGAAATTCATTATTTATCGCTTGCATATCACTTTCATTTGATTTCCGTTCCTATTCTATTTGGATGTTGCTAGACATTGTTGTTCTTTTAACTGAACAATAACAACGACAACAGCAAGAAGAAAAAGAAAGTCTGGATTTTATTACTCGCACTGGTGGCATTGATTGTGGTGTTGTCGTTGTTGTTGCTGGATCCACAACAAATGTCATCAGGATGTTTGTCTAACGCATTTAAAGGTGGTGGCAGTCAAGATACGCCGCTGTTTGGTTGGTTGATATTAATTTTTAACACATTTTCCTTATTTGCTTTAATTTCCCCGAACTAAACAAAACACGGGTCTGTTTTCTCTCTTTTTTTTCATCACACACTTATCGCAGTCATTCTGCACAGTGACTGTCATCGTCACAGTCATTTTTCCAAAAAACCAAAGAAAAAATGCAGGGGAAACTGCTCAACAGACAGCATCATCATGATGATTTTCCAATTTCTAACAATTTTTACAGAAAATAGTCGGAGTGTCTGATTGTTTATTTGATTTCCCACCCTAGAACATGCTTGCATATAAAACCCGTAATTGTTTTGTTTACAAAACTATTTCCATCAACACCATCCCACCTCTGCATTACATTTTGACAAACGTTTGTTTAAAAACAAAATTTCCAAAAGAAACAAAAGAAAACAAAGTAGGGGAGGGGGGATCAGTTACCAAATAAATGCAAAGGAAACCTAAGTGCTCTCACATGTAAATCGAAAACGGTGGAAATTTTTCAAAAGATGCCTTCAAATTCCTTTCGTTACTCTTTTATTGGATTTGTTTATCCTATTGATTGTTCTTTTTGTTCTTATTGTTGCGTGTTAATTGCTGCAGCTTCGATTGGATTTGGTTTGAGTCGGAGTTCGTTGTTGGTTGATTGGATGCAATAAGTCGGGCCAATTTAGCTTTTTTAGAAAAATTTTTTATTTAAATTTGGTATGTTCAGCATTCATAATTCATAACTACTCTTTCTAAATTTTTATAAGTAGTCTTCAATGCGTATCGCCTTATCCAGTGCCATTTACGATCGACAATCTCTATGTAGATTAAGCGTTGGTTTGAATGTTCCCTTCCAATGGTCAAGGAATACCTTCATTGCTATGACATTGCGTGATGTTATATTGCAACACTCGCACTGATAAAATACACATTTTACGCAGAATTTTGATGTAGCACTGGATTTCGATGCAAGTCGGAAAGTACCAAAAGATTAATTGGCTTTAGAAGCTCGAATTTATTACAGCTCCCGGTTTATATTCGTATGCTGCATAGGCAACAGAAATCACTAACTTTCTCTAACTCGAAATTACGTACGTTGAATTTGGCGCTTGTAGTAAAGGTTAGTGACTTATTGCTTTACAATCTTTAGTATTGAACCTCTGATATTGTATATCCTGTTAGATTCCTAGACTCTCAAACCAACTTCATTTTTTAGTAGAAACTGTTTGTAGTTGTGTAGGGGACACAGCACTTTATCCTTGGAAATCAGTATTATTGCAGCAATAATTCCTATAAATTAGGCAGCAAAATACATGACCAAGTTACACCATCTGGTAAAGGATGGCACAAAATTATCCTTCTGTTCATATTCAATGCACAATTGAAAGAACGAGATCCCAGTGAAAATTACAACGAAGAGTGGGAAATAGTTCCAACGGTTATTGCAGTTCCAAACTAATCCCAGATATTAAAAACTGTATAAAAAGAAGGCAATGGAAGGTCAACCATAACCTAACTCACTTCCCGACACGTTATGGCAGATAAACGTGTTGTATTCAAGTGACAGAGACTTGGTGATCAGCCGAGAGATATGAAATTCATGATTAGCCCGATACTAAAATAATGCATGCAATGCTGCTGTCCGAGGAGAACTAGGCTAGGGTAGAGAAGTACATTAAAAAGCCAATGAATCTATGCGACTGGCAATGGATATACGGAAGACAATTATGTTATCAGAACCCATGTGAGGGTGACTAATGGAATAGCAAACAAAAAATACTTTGGGATAAAGAAGTGTCTTCGCTTTCTTTCACTTAAAACATTATTTCACGTTTGAGCTCTTTTTACGCCTTTGACTAGAAAGTTTAGATCCGTTGGATAATGATTCAGCATAGGAATGGCAGACAGACAGATAGATTTTGAAAAACGGAAACCGGGTGTTAAAATAATAGGGAATGAATGAAGATAAACAACAAACGGGGGTACTTTTTAGAAAAAAAAAATTGCGCATCATTTTGGAAATTTTTAAAAAATTTGCCCGACTAAAATAAAAATTTACATCCGGCAACATCGCTTGCAACAAGTATTCTCATACTCTTATGCTCTCATACTTACCCATTCCATAGCCAACATCAAACCACTTACCAATACTCAATGAATGAACGAACGAACGAACGAACAACAAATTCAAAACAAAAGTCTGTCACACATTCGGTGTTTAGTGTTCGATCGGAGTGCAACGTGTTAGCGCGAGTGTTAAAAAAGAAAAGAAATTTAAGCAGAAATCAAACGAAATTAAAGTAAAGAAAGAAGAGAAATAAAATCTTATTTTAGCAAAAAAGTTTATAACAATAAAAGAGAATCAAAATAAATATTAGGAAAGAATTTATTTTTAATAAAAAATCAAAGCCAAGAAATAAAAGTGCGTAAGAGTGTGTGTGAAAGTCAATAAGTTTGTTTAAAGCCTTTAATATTTTGCAGCCACCATTAATAACAGTTGAGATAAAACCAACAACAAAAAATAGAAATTATTTAAAAGCATAAATATTTTACAAAAGAAAACAAAAAAAAAATAGAAATAAAAAAAATATTTATTTTTCTTTATAGAAAATAAGAGAAAAGAAAAGAAGGAATATAATAATAAAAATAAATTAAAAGAAATCAAAAAAGATAACAAAAAAGTCTGATAATTAAAATAAATATTTATTTTTAATATCATATACTACAAGTGTAACAGCAACAGCAACAACAACGAATA
>QOCX01000226.1:168985-179196 GCA_005959815.1 Sarcophaga bullata
TGGTCAACAAGTGAAACCACATCAAAGAAATTAATAAAACAACAACAAAATTGAAATTAATTAAAGAAATTTAAAAAGATTTTTTTATTTACCAATTCAACACGTTTGATTACGCAAAATTTATTATTTTCTTCGTTCCTTTTCTTGTTTTTATTTTGTTTTTGTTTGTTTGTTTTGTTGGTGTTATTGGTTGCAGCCCCACTTAACAGCAAGAAGCAGCAGTAGAAAAAAAAACACGATTCAACACGTCCAGAATAAGTACAATAACAGAAACTACAACAACAAAAGTAAATATTTGATACAGTGCATCTTCTTAGTTCTCTTCACTTTTTTTTTTTAATTCGTATGCATATGTGTGTGTGCGTGTGTATGTGCAAAAGAATATAAGAGTGTGAGAAAATGTATGGTTAGTGTGCATGGATGTGTTTTTGTTTTGTGCGATAAAAAAAATTTAGTAGCTAATGCAAAGGAATCAGTGTTGCCAGTGGTCGTTTTCATAATAATAATGGCGACTGATATCAATGCAACTTTGTTTGGATTTTATTTTCTTAAGGAATTTTCTTTTTCCTCTAGAGTTTGTATGTATAAAAATACATTCCATTCTAACGTTAAATTCAAGAAATTCAATCTTAATTTCGTTTTATATTTTGTAGAGAGCAGAAATTAATTGTCGAATTAAATTAAAATTCTTATGCTAACTATAGCTATGCTAACTATGAAGGCGGTGCAAGCATTAGCCAATCTAATAAATAAAACAAGAAAAGAATTGCCCCGACACACTTTTTCAAAAGGTTTTCAATAATTTCGACATTTTCTGCTTAAAACCTTTCACTTGATTAAGTTAGATACGTCTTTGAACCATGATTTATCTTCTTATTAAGATAAAATCTATAGTTTTAATAATTTATTAACTATGCGATAAATTTCGAGCGTCCAAGAAAATCTACTACGATAAGAACTTTTATATTCATGACTCATGCAAGTAACTATCTTATCACAGTATGTAATTGTGATGGGAGTTTGCCGTTAATCAAAATATCTAAAAAATGTATTAGTTTCAAATAAAGTGGAAAAAAGCTTTTCATTTAGAACGCAGTTAATTTTTTTTTATAAGTTTTGAATTTCTTAGAAAATTATATTCGTTTCGGTTAAATAACTACACTTACGTTATTGACAAGAGATAGAATATCTATTAGAAATAACAGAATTATTATTTGGTGGTTGTTAATGTCTGTTCAACTTTACAGTTTTGTCAGATTTTGTTGTAGTGGGTTCAATTTCAGAGACTCTGGGCCGTTATAAGTCACACAGTTCGCAGTAATTATAATACAATTCGTAATTCTATTCCAATTAATAAATAAACTTTAAGAAAGAATTCTGAAGAATCTAGAACTAATCTCATATTTATTAAACAGCCTTTACGGCTTAAGTTTTCAAACTAATAAACCATTGACTTATCAATTGAGACAATTTAAATCTGTGTTATATAATCCTAAATTTTGTTATATTTTTTATCAATATTTTCTCTTTTGAAAAAAATTTTTTTTTGTCAAATTTCAATGCCAAAATTTGACGATGCAAGGATTGGTAGGATTCAATTAATTCCCTATTAGTTAATGGGATAGGTAAATTTGTTTGCGATCCCATGCCCACTAGATTTTTCAAATTTTACCAATTTTCAAACCTTACGTGGAGATTGGGCATCATAATCTTCCTGCTGCGCAAAGATTTGGAACAATTATAATGAAATTTGAATAAATGGAAAATAAATGCTTCTGTTGGAAAAAATGGGATAATTTGAATTTTTCGATTCCAGGCCGTTCTCAGCAATTAGGCCCATTTTACTGCTAATCATCATTTGGACTGGCATCACTATCCATGTAAAATCCAAATCGTGGAAGATATATAACCGGCTATGCATTTACAATAACGTATGGGGCTCAAAAAACCAGATGTGATTGTGAGAACTATATTGCAAAAAAGCAACTGTTTGCAGCCCATTATGTTTTGGAAGTGTTATTGGGTCATATTTGTTTGAACACTACCTTTTAAAACATGTCGGTGTAATGCAAATTTATTCGATACCACAAGCCATTATGACAGATTTTAGCTTAATTGCATGAAAGGTCGCCGTAGTCTAGTAGGTAGTGTGTTGGCTTATTAGACGAAAGGCCAAGGTTCGAATCCCCGCATCAAAAACGAAATTATGAAAAATATTCTTCGGCAAGAGACTTGTTCGTTCGGACGACTCTTTAAACTGTAGGCGACCCCCGCACTCATTGTCTAAAATTAACACACACAACATAAGTGGTGTGAGAAGCTAGGTCGTAATCCTGACTGAAGGGTTTAATGGCCAATTTTATATATGTATGTTGAAAAGTTTTCACGTTTGTGTGCACTCAATTTGCAAGAAGATCATGTGATTTGACGCCATTAAAGTTTGTGATCAGAAAGTACCTCAAAAGAATTTATTTAAACGTCAGTCTGTTTCGAATATAATGACAAGGCATTATAAATGCATAATTTCATGTAAATTCCACTATTTTTCAAAATCTGATATACAGAAGACAATAATTGTTTTAATTTATTTCAAAGCAACATACTTTGAATATGTTTTTAATCCAGACTGATGTATAAAATTTATATAAAAATTAAAAATGCTAATTAATGCTAAATTTATGCCCTAGGCTTTTAGATTTTGTGAAATATTATTTTCATTCTAATAACAATGGCAACACTAGAGATAGCCTGTGCTTCTGCTGCTGCTGCTGCTGCTCTCTTTCTTCTCGTCCTAAACACTAAAAATCTCCTATAATGTGAAAATGTGCTCATGTGTGTGTGTGTTGCTTTGTTTAGGGCCCCACTGCCAGCAACTACAACTACAACAACATTGCTAAAGATGATTGTTGTTTTTATTTTCATTTTATTTTATCTGATTAAGAACAAGATTTATTTCTTGTTCAATATCTGTTGGTTGTTGTTTTTGTTAAAATTAAACTTCGTTTCTTTTGCCTGAATTTTTATTCTATTTCTTTGTTGTTGTTGTGTATATTTAATAATATTCATTGTAGTTGTTGTTGTAACTGTTTAATGTTTCTGTATTTATTTTATTGTGAAGACAATTTAGTATGTGTTTGTGTGTGTGTGTGTGTGTACATATACATATAAGCTTATGTATGTGGTTGATTTTTAAGCATAAACCTGTTTTTTCACGTTTGTTTTGTTTGTTTGTTTGTTTGTTTTTATTCTTGCCATATTTGAGCTGCCTGTGTTTTCTTGTTTTTTTTTTATTAAATTTGTTGTACACTTTTTAATCGATGTTGCATTTATTCTTGTTGGTTGCTGCTGTTTAAAATGTTTTTTTTCAAATACAATACAGTGCAGTTGTTTATAATTTTAATTTCTTTCTCTCTCTCTCTCTCTCTCTCTCTCTCTCTCTCTCTCTCGATTCTCATTTCTAATGCTGTGTTTTTTTTTTGTTGTTTTCAATTTAAGTCGTGTGGATTTTATATGAAATTTCTTTTGATAACAAACAAGATCATTTACATTGTTCTAGTGCTGCTTATTTAGCGGTTTTTTTCTTTTAATGGTACAATAAATTAAATTTAAAAAAAGGCTTGTAAAGTATTTTTAAAGTACTGTGATTAAAAGGCAAAAAAGTTGTGTTCTTTTATTGTTGTTGTTGTTAAAAGAAAATCCCAAAATGTTTGCTCTTAATGGCTTAATTTCTGTCTCTCCTGTCTCTCTCTCTCTCTTACCAATATTTTTATAATTTGTTATTGTACATTATGTAAAGTTTATGTGCTTATATATGTGTGTGTGTGAAAGAGTGTACGGAAGAAACAAGTTTTCAGCAAACAATAACAACAACAACAATAATTATAGCGCCAACTGTTGTTGTATAGCATTAACATTAAAATTTACAACTTTTTTTCCTTTCTTACAAACAAACTAATACCCATGCACATACAGATACTGAAAAGTAAACAAAGAAAACCAAAGAGATGGTGGTTTAAAGTTCAAGTGTTGTTAAGCCAACAAGTTGTTATTGTGTGTTGAAAAATGATTAGAAAAAAAAACACAATTTTACTCAATTTTTTTCTCGCTTTTTAATGAAAATTGTTGTTTTAAGCTTAATTTTTCCAAATTATGAACACAAACAATTTGTTTTGATTTTTCCTTGCATAATTGAAAGTTCAAGTCAATGAATAATAATAATAATGTTTCTGAATAACAATACAATAAAATTAAGGTGTTCATACATAAATTAAGGAGTTCCACAATAAAATGTTGTGCCTGTTTTTGTCTATAGATTATGATTTAAAGGAAATAGATAAAATGGTTGAAAATTTATTGTTTTAAAAAATTAAATAAACTGTTCCTAATACAAATACTAAATACTTGTCTTAACTTATTTTTTTTTTTTTAGCTGTCACATCATTTTGAAAACAAAATTTGTTGTCTTCAAATATTTAAACCACTAATCATCAGTCATTGTATTTTCAAAAGAATTTCCCACATTTACTACAAGTGTTTCCACCATAAATACGTGACAATTTCACAGTATGGCACTGATAACTACAAAAAATAGAAATTGAATGAAAATATCTTTTTTTTTTTGGTTTTTTGTTTTTCGAAAATCAAAATAAAAGTGAAATTGTGATCTGAAATTTCTAAAATTAAAAAAATAATAAAAACTAAACAAATAAAAATTATAAATAAATATGATAAGAAAGTCGGATAAAAAAGAATACAAATAAGAAACACAGCCAAAACAAAGATTTGCGCTGCCAACTAATCCACATTCTGTTCTTGCCAGTGTTGGAATAGCTGATATGATCAATTTTTTTTGCCATAATATGGTTGTTCGCTTAATAAATTGTTTATAAAAACATTTTTAAAATGTTGATTGTCAATAGCTGTCTTTAATATCAAGTTATTATATTTTCGATAAAGGGAAACGCAATTGAAATTCGATTACTATTCATAGATAAGTTTAGATTAAATTGGTCTTAACTTACTTACATACGTGCTATAAAGTCCCAAAGTAATGCCTATTTTATTTCGTCATATACCCATAAATTCTGACTGACACTTAACATCCATCACATATACATAATTGGTCATTACAAACCTCTAGTCAGCGTTACGACCTAGTTTCTCATACTATTTATGTTGTGTGTGTTAATTTCATACATGAGTGACGGGTCCTACAGTTGCCATAATTGGTCATTACAACCCTTTAGTCAGAGTTACGACTTAGTTACTCATACCACTTATGTTGAGTGGGTTAATTTTATACATGAATGCCTGGTCCTACAGTCGCCTCCGAGTGACAGATTTGTGAGGAAGTTTTCATGGCAATTTTATTTACTCTTAGAGTTTTTGCTAGAATTGTGCTAAGAGAAAGTCATGGCCTTACGTCTATTAAGCCTACACACTACTTACTAGACTATGGCGACGTTATTTCACATTCATCGCGATAGTTTTATTGAAGTTAGCAGTTACAAGACACTTTCTGTCTGTAAATTTTGGGTGCCTAAGGATCTTTCGTTTTATGTTCCCAAGTGCCAGAAAATGGTAGAGAATATGTTCTGCGGACTTCTATTTTTCCTCTTCATTATAGCTGCTTCAGAAGTCATTGTGATGTATTTCCGGGATCTGTTGATTTGCATATATTCATAGAGGGACAGATTTGTCTGACGTTAAACGATTTATGAATGAAAAATAGATTAAAATAATACAAAAATTAATCTTTGATTCGATTTTCCATCTCTGATTAGGTTTTTGAAATGCTCAACAACCCGTCAATAAATGTTAGCTTGTGTTTTTTGCTATTCTTGCTATTATTGTTGTTGTTTATTTGCGATCTTGATCTCATCGTCATCATCAGCATACTGATGATGAAATTTAGCAACATCAATGACTACAAACAACAACAACAACAACAACAACTATAACAATAATTGTATAAATTTATTGTACAAATTGTGAAAGTTTTTTTTTAAACATAAAAAGCAAAGAAAAAAAATGTTAAAAAGAAATACAAATATTTAGCACACTATATCGACCACAATAAATTAAAAGCAATAACACTGGTAACGAATTACACCATATTTTAACAGTAAATGGTGTTAAACACATGTTGAAAAATTTTGAATACAAAAACAACAAACACAACAAACAATCCATAAATTTTGCAAAACGTTTTGACTCATTTTTACACAAAACAAGTTTTCTCTCTTACTCTCTCTCTCTCTCGGTCACTCTCGATATTTGAAGTTGAAAGTTATTCAACTGTGTTAACATTGTCAAGCTGTAGTTTTAATATCTATTTGCGGAATTTTTTTTAAATAACTCGTGGACTTAAACTGTTAAACGGTAACGAATTAACAATTCCGGTTATAATGTTAACAATTGATCAAAGAAAATGAGAAAATGTTTTGCTTAGAAGTTTGTAGTCCTGCCCAATCTATACTAAGAAACCGGAAAAATAGAAATTCACGAAAATAAGCCAAGTATTTCCAGGCGTAATATACTACAATTAATTGGTCATTACAACCTTAAGTGTATGTTAATTTTATCCATGAGCGGTTGGATCTACAGTTCACAGTTAAATTCTATTCACAAATTTTTGAGAATTTTTTACAAGGCCATTTTATAGGGTGGGTGATTTAAAAGTTTAAAATTCAAAACGCAATAAAACAAAAACGGTCTGAAATTTTACCAAATTTATCTTTTTGTTGTGAAGTAGAATAGTTTGGCCTCACAGTACCTGATTCGATCGCAGAAATTTTCGTATCTGGGCAATGGCATCATGAATGTGGGCCTTCAAACGTTCAATTGCTTCTGGTTTGTCGGCATAACACGTTTTTTTAACGGCGCCCCATCGAAAATAGTCTAACGGTGTCAAATCGCAGCTTCTTGGCGGCCAATTGGCATCGCCATTTCGGCTAATAACTCAATTGTGGCATGAGATATATGGCAAGTTGCACCTTCCTGATGCTCCTTCCATGAATACAATGAAGAGCGGACAAAAAAGTTCTGTTTTCATGGTGCGATAGATGTCTCCATTGACCGTAATGGTTGCGGCGTCCGCATTTTCAAAGAAATAAGGGCCAATGATGCCTAGAATAAGGGCCAAGTCTTCTGTAAGTCCACTAGTGGATTTGAGTCTTTCCCTCAAATACGGGAATATTGCTTATTAACATACCCGCCAAGATGAAAATGAGCTTCATCTGAAAAGATGATCTTTTTTTTTCAAAATTGACATTTATCGTTGCCCTAATAAATCCCAACGTTGCTCAAGCATAAATCGATTCACTACGTTCAGTAGAGATAGAGATAATATACTGAATTTTGTGACAGAATAGAATGACATAAGTATTGCCAGATTCGAAATAACCGATGGTTCAAACTTAAACCGATATATATGGCCCATCCTAGATTTACTCTCAGACTTTTTGGCAGAAAAGTGCTGAGCAGAAGGCGCTGAAAGAACTATTTTTTTATGTTTCGTTTTGTTGAAGATATCTGAGCTGGGATTGTAACCACGAGCTTGCATTTTATAAGCGAACACACTACGTACTAGACTAAGGTGATTTCTTTTTTTGCAGAAGTCGACAACCACGAAAACGTAGTCACTTCTAAAATAATTTTGGGAAATGAGTTTTTGTTTTTAATTGAAAAATTTCTTTTAGTGGATGAATGATCATTTTATGAAAGTAGGGCTATCATACGCCATTTTGTATGTATATTGTATGAGCATAACTATTATTATCTTATTAAATATTCTATTTTCTTTATTATTATTAATTAAATTCTTTTTGTTTTTCTTTCTTTGCAGCAATCCAGCTATCAACCGCCCAAGTCTTTAGCGAAATTTTAAATGATTGAGAAAAAATTTGAAATAAAAATTAATTTCAAATCAAAATGAAATAAATGAAAATATTTCACTTAATTAAATCCATTAAAAGAAAAGGAATCAATTTAAAAAAAAGTCTGTTTTTCTATTCCATATTCTAAGTTGAAAAAAGAGAGAAAAAATCAATTAAAAAAATAATCGTAAAAAATAATAAAAGAAAAATTATTAACAATTAACAACAGTTAACAAGTGTTAAAAATTAAAAACAAATTGTGAAAAAAAAAATAAAATTAAAACAAAATAAAAAAGAATATTTTCTTAATTATTCACCCAAAAAAAAAAGTGTATGTGTGCGCGCGTGTGTGTTTCATACTTTAAAAAAAATGTTTTTTTGAAAAGAAAATAATTTGCCTTCAATTTGCCTTCAATTTGCCTGCCCCCTTCCTTTCATCCTACTACTGTGATTTAAATGGTGGTTGGTGTAGTTAAATTTTAAATTATTTTTTTCTGTGTGCCCCCCGGTCGTAAAGTAAATCTACAAAAATAGGCAAAAAAGTGCAACTTTTACAAAATTTCCATCTGAATAGTCAGTTGGTCAAGATGGGCTTCTCATCGGCCCTACAGGGCCGTGCTGCCCATGAGGCATTAATTGTACGACAAGATGCTGAATTGCGTTTAATGGAAATAATGAAACGTACAATGCAATTGAAGGCGAAATATGATAAAGAATACGCCATTGGTTTGGCGGCTGTTGCACAGCAGGGTTTAAAAATTGATCGGGCTGATGAAATGCAAGGTGAGTTTTGGAAAATTTTATTTTTAAAACTAAAATTGTAGAATTGTACTTATGATCCAATGAAGGCCATTGTAATTTAATTTTGTAAATAGGCTTTTTATTTAAAAAGGAAATGAAATCGTTACTTTAGTACCTTTTGAAAACCGCGTTTTCCCCACATCCTCGCAAAAAAAGTCTTACAAGGGTACAAATCGACTTGATGGATAGTAGAAAATAATGGTATGGGGTACTGGATCTTATTATATACGACCCTTAGATCGAGGTATCGAATTTTAGGTATTACATTTTCCTAATGACTTTGATAGAGGACTTAGGCTTCGTATTAGGTTTATTGCATAGGCATTTCAAAACCATTAAAACTAGAGCGGTTAGTTCCATTGGTTTATACCCCACCGTACTCGTATTCACTAATTGTTTATGGTATAATAGACGCCTTTAGAGATGGCAAATATGCCCCTTAAAGTCGCCGTAGTCTAGTAGTAAGTAGTACTTTGGCTTATTAGACGTAGAGCTATAGTTCAACCCCTGGTTTAGACATACCGAACAAAACGAAGTACGAAAAGTATTTCTTTCGACGACTTACTTCCTCTCAGCAGTTTTCTGGTAAAAACTTGATGAGTAAAATAGAAATACGCCATGAAAAGTTTCTCAAAAAATCAGTCGTTTGCAGTCGACATTGAACTGTAGATTGCGCCATTCATGTATAAAATTAACACACACAGCATGGGTGGTGTGAGAAGTTAGGTCGTAATCCTGCCTAAAGGGTAAAACAAACATCAATTAAAAACAAATGAAAAAAAAATTCGGCCTTTAGAAATAAGGCAGAAAAATAGTTCGCCATCTGCTGAAGATAAGTCTATGCCCTCAAGTAAAAATTACGTGTCTAGTCGGTTGGCTTGTAGAGTGAGCCAGCCTGTAGATGGTTGTGTATGGTATGGTTTTGGAGTTTCAGCTGTTTATTCTTATCCTCCTTGGCAAGTTTAATAAGTAAGGAGGTCTACTGGATAGCTTTTATTGAATTCAAGAATAATGTTGGTAACCTTTTTGGCAAACTTCTGTCGTATATAAAACTGGTCTGATCGTTTTTGTAGTCAAGCACTAATTGCTATACCACCACAACACTTCAATACCAAGGACAATTTGCAGTCATACAGAAGATGATTTAAACGTGATCCGATTCCTGGCAAAACAATTAATTATTGGCTGTCTACCAAAGCCTTCTAAATGAAATTCTTGATTAAAAAAATTCTAATAAAAAATCATGTGTGTGAAGATAAATTCGAATTTGAAAATCCAAGACGCAATCCACAAATTTTAGCAGCGCCACATTTAGCGTATAACAGAGGCAAGAATTTTCTCTTAACAGACGAGCAAAATTTGCCGCTTTACCAGAGCACTGTTAGAGCTTTAAGCAGTATGCCATGCTGAAGAAGGTACCTTGCTTAGGAGCTTAACTTTAGGGATATACTAGGTCTAGGAATACCCTATCATACTCGAAGGAAGGTTAAAAAGGCCTTTTTATATAATCAACGAAATAGTGCCACATAAAGT
>QOCX01000226.1:186364-215000 GCA_005959815.1 Sarcophaga bullata
TAACCAAATTTCCTCGCTTTCGTATGTTGCCTACAACTTGCAATTGTTGTTTGAGTGACTCTCATATATAATATGTTTATATTTTGTGATTCTTAACTACAACTAACTGGCATGACCTTTCATTTTCTATTTTTTACGTTATTTACTTTCGTTCTGGCAACTTCTAGAACTTTATTGTTGATTTGTTGCTACATTTTTCAATATTTGCCAGTCTTTCTGTATAGTTAGTTTTGTTATTGCAGCTTGATCGCTGTTTATTCGTATTTCGGTAAGTAAAAATATATTACTTTTGCTACCAGTGTACACATAACGGTAGCTTATAATTGTTGTAGAGTGTACGTATATTTTATTACAGAGTGTTAACAGTGAAGCTTGCATGCATGCATGTCTTCTTGTAATTTTATATAAAAAAAATTATTTTTTTTTTGTAAACTTAATTTATTTTATTTTAATGTTGCTGCTGTTTTTTTTTCATAATTTAATATGAAATTAGCAATTATAAATGGTAATTAAGGTGATAATAATGTGATAATTTTAATTCATAACTATGATGTATAATGACATTAATTATGATAAAATAGTTAAGTAAACTAAACTAAATTACCATCACCAATTTTGTAACATAAATATTTGAAATTTAATTATTCATTATTACATACATATATTAAACGTATGTATGTATGCTTGGTTTCTTTTGTTTTTAAAATACAAAATATTTTAGCAAATGCTGTCATTAATTTGAAAAAAAAAATAAATAAACGGTTTTTTGTTTTTCTTTCAGCTATTTTTTGTTTAAAATTATATTCCGCGTAATCTGTTTTACTTATTAAACGATTTTAAAATTAAATTATTAACTGGCGTTACTCAAAAGTTAATAGAGTGTTACAATTATTACATGATTTTTAGATGCTCACTTATATGCCCACTAAGCACATCATTTTGAATAGTTGTGGTTATAAATATAGCAGAAAGAGCTATGCTTATGACTGAACATTTGAAATTCTGCCAATTCAGAGATGAGATATTAACTCATGAATAAATTCGTTCATTCTCTCTCATTACGTTTTTGTTTATTTTAGAATTTTTTAATAAAAAATTGTTATTGTGGACGATTGACACATGGTGGTTGGAATACTTCAAATTCCGTAGTAAACATTTATTCAAGATATATTTGTCAGAAGTATTCAATATGTCAGCGAGACTTTATTAATTATTAATCAACATCCGCGGTTACGGCCCTATTACGCTGATCGATTTTGTCTCGCTTTCTGAGTCGAATAGCACACATTTGTGGATTAAAACTTGTAACGCTTCAGATATGACTGTAAATTCTAAATTGCCGGAAATTTCTACAGATATTCGATCTATTTTCATCCGGGGATTCTTTTTATAGCACCTAACCCCTTGTCTTGGTAGTCTAACAAGTCTGACCCTCAATGTCTGGTGACCGAATAAGAAAAATCTTTCAAGTCTGTCGAGACATTTAATTCTCACATTAATTGCATTTAGTTGGTCCTGAAAACTGTTAAAATATTGATGCGGTCTATCGAAATAAGTGTATGGTTATATTAAATCCTTGGGGGTAAGCATATGACTAAACGTTGAGGTTCAGGGCAACGGAGGAGATTGGAAAACCATTACTCATTAGGCATGTTGAGCTTCCTGTATTCAGAAGAATCCGCTGTTAGGGCTTTAATTGTAGCTTTTTATCATGGTGCAGCAGAGCCTTAGGTTAACACTAATGCCCATTTATGGAAAAAATGCTGCACTCAGAAAGAATAAATTTTTAGGGCTTTTGGTTGTGGTTTTTTTTTATCACTTCTTGAAATCAAAACTTTGTGATGTTTAACCTACACAACATTTCTGATTGTTAAGCCTAGTGCAAAGTCATAATTTTAATAACAGACATTTTAAAATTCAGCCTCTACTTCTCCCCAGCTACCCTGACATACCTCAGAATGCTATTTTGGTATCTGTAAGGCTGCATACTACTTGACAACCATTTTTATAATTCCTTCAGAAACGCTTTAATGCCACACAAGCTTTAGATATTTATTCTTTTGATTGTTTTCCTCATCACAGAATCTATAAATAGGGTTTAAAACGATTTCTAGTCTGAATAAATGATACTCGGTCAGAAGATCGGTTACTTCTTTATCTTACTGGGATCGCTGGAATACTTTTTTGATTTGAGAAAATGAAAAAATTCGAAAGAAGACCCTCTTGACTACCATTTGCATATAGTGGGGTAGGTGTACTAATCCCCATATGTTCCAAAATTACCACTGATATTTTAGAGAATTTACAAGCAAAAGCTTGATGTTTTCAAAGCCAATTTTCTCAATATCATATCACATTATATGTGATATAATGCTGATTACATTAAGAGGCCTTGGAACCTTCCGTAGTATGGTGCTCATAGACCTAGTTTATACCCTAAAATAGGCACCTAAACAAGTGAACTTGTTCTAATAGATACTCTTAAACAGCTAACACTGCTCTGTTAAGTCAAAATTTTGTACTGTTAAGAGAAAATTTTGTTCTATTCACGCCAAATTTTGGCGCTGCTAAAATATATGGATTGCGTCTTGGATTATCAAATTCGATTTTGTCTTTACAAATCATTAAAACTAATGTGTAGTTAATGAAAAACTCAATGTTTGGTTGGTTAACATATCGGTCAGGACCTGAGGAAATGAACGATAATGGCTTTTCTTAAACAAAAACTTTTTTGGCGACTGAAAACTGACTGCAGCCTAATAACATTTTAGAATTTCTATTTGTTTTATTGTAATAAATTTTTAATATTAATTTCTTTTTTATCTTTTCCATTTGCAGGCAGTCTTATAACGAAATCCTGGCGCTCCTATATGGACGAATTAGATCAACAAGCTAAACAATTCAAATCTAATGCCGAACAAATCGAAGTGGTCTGCGATAAATTGGCCCACTTGTCCCAGGATAAGCGTAAGGCCAGAAAAACGTACCAAGAGGAACATACAAAAATTGCAGCCAGATTAAATCACGTAAGTTTTCTTTACACTTTTTTTTCTATACACGCTAGGTGTTGTTGCTGCTGTTGTTTTATATCAAAAAATAATTTATTTTTCATTTGATGAAATAAATTAAAACAAATGTATTGTACGTACAAGCTTATTTAGTTGATAAATTTTAAATGATTTTTTTTGTTTTTTGTTTTTTCAATTTGTTTTTTCAATATTTCATTGCTTTTTTCCTTTTTGTTTTTGGTTTTAATGGCCATAGCCAGTGTAAAATTCATAAGAATCAAATGCTTGAATGCACCTGTTTAACGTCTTCAGGCAAATTTGTTTTTAATTTTTTTTTTCTTTTTTTCTCTTCGTAAATTTATGCGAATTTTATAAACAATTTGTGTGCACAGGTTTATGTATACAAAAATAAACAATAAATCAATAAATAATACAAAACTAAAGGGGAAAAAAAATCAATTAAAAAATTAAACAAAATTTAAACGAATTATTTTTCAGGTCGGTAATGCAGTTTGAAATGTTTTCACGGTTCAATGGTTTTTATTGAATGCAACAAATTTTTTCTAAATTTATTTCATATTTATTGTGAAACCACAACAATCATGGCTCTTTAGAAAACCCCTCCCTTCCTTTAGCACACGACTGTTGCTGAATTTTAAGTTACAATTTCATTTCATAGTTTTTCTCTTGCTTTTTTTTCTTTTGTTGTAATTTTTTTTCTTTTTATTTCGAATATAAATGGCTTTGAATATAAATAAACATGACGATAAAATTTCATTGACAAAAATAAAAATTCCAATTGCTAACGAGATTGAAAAAGGGAATTGAAAAATATGAATACGTATTGTAATAAAGCGCGGTCTTATCAGATCGATAAGGCAGTGACTCTTCTTGAGATATAATAGCTGGCAGTAAGGTTCACTCAGCAGATCTCGGGCAAAAACTCTGAGAAAAAAGTTTCTTAAAAAATCTGTCTCCTTCGGAGTTGACTTTAAGCTGTTAGTCCCGGCACTCATATATAAAATTAACACACACAACATGAATAGTGTGAGAAGCTAGCTTGTAGTCCTGACTGAAGAATTGTAATGACCAATTACGTATGTATGTATGTACGTATGTCGTGGTCAGGATAAAATATATGAATCTGCAACGATCCAAAATCTGTTCAAATTCAACAGGGTAGTACACTGTAACTCCGGTCAGACATCAAAAACGAAATATGAAAAAATATTTCTTCGGCGACTTTCTCTCAGCAGATTTCTGGCAAAAACTCTGAATGTAAATAAAGTTTCCATGAAAAGTGTCTCAAAAATCTGTCATTCGGAGTCGACTTCAAACTGCAGGTCCCGCCATTCATGTATAAAATTAACTCACACAACATAAGTGGTGTGAGAAGCTAGGCCGTAATCCTGACTGAAGGGTTGTAATGGCCAATTACATATTATGTAATATACTTTAACGCAATCGTTTGTATAGAAAAACTATGCCAACATATTTCTATAGGGGACTAAGAGGGAGCTTCCAATAACCATCAGTCTTGATCCGAATGGAATGTTTCTTCCTTTCTTCAACAGCAACAGTGTTTTGTATGCATTCATGTTAATATTCGTTTCTTATCGTTTGATAAATAATTTTGAAGCAACAACAAAACAACAACAACAATACAATCCAATCCAACAATATCTAAATTATGACTTTAGTACGTGGCCTGAACTGGTTGTGGTTGTGCCACAATCAGTAACAGCCAGCAATTGCAATTGTTAACAATAACAGCCAATTCCGAACCGCATCGAATTGTATGGTGAATTCATTCATTCATTTGGTTGTCATTTATTATTTTGCTAACGTAGTTATTGTAGTTGTTGTTGTCATTACTGCATTTTTTTTTCTTATATTTTCGTTGTTGTCTTTGTTTTATGATTATTACCTTTAAACAGTTATTAAAATGGTTGAATAGTTATGATTATTGTTGCTTTCAATGTTATTGTTGTTATTATTGTTGTTGCTGTTGTTGTTGTGAATCCATTGCATTCTTTAATAATTTTTTTTGTGTTTTTTCTTCTTCACACATTTAGAATTCTTTTGAACAAAAAAAAGAGAAAAAAATCACACAAAATATGTTGCTAGTATTTGTTGTCATGGCATTTAGTTGCTAATTTATGATGCATTCATTAACAAAATTTTATTATTTTGTTGTTGTTGTTGTGCTTAATAAATATAATTAAAAAGGTAAACAATTTTAAGTTTTTTTATTTAAATTTTAAACTTGTGTCTAAGCGTCACAATTACTTTCCAGTGCCTTTACTGGCTGATGTCTAGAAATTCAAGGCAGCAGTAACATGAATATAATTTCTGAAGGAATAGTAAGAAACATACCTAAAGAAGGAATCTTTAGAAAGCCTTATAATTATCTGACATAGCTAAAATCGCTAGTCACTTATTTGATTTTAATACAGTTACCTTCGATCGGTCTAGTAACCTTCTGTAACGGTTTTCTCCAGTACTACTCTGTATGTGTGTGTGAAAATAAATTCGCATTTTAAAATCCTGGTAACATCCATAAAAACTATAAAATCCAAGACACAATCCATAAATTTTAACAGCGCCACATTTAACGTCAAGATATCAAAATTTTCGCTTAACAGAAGAAAATTTTGCCCTTAACAGAGCACTGCTAGCTATTTAACAGTATCCATCTAATTTTAGGATATACACCAGGTCTATGAAGTATCATACCATATTCGAAGGAAGGTTTCAAGGTCTGTTAATATAATCAGCAATAAGTCACTATTAATGTTATAATGATATTGAGAAAATTGACTTTGAAACTCTCAATTTTTGCTAGAAAATTCTCTAGAAGTTGAGTGGCTATTTTGGAACATATGGTACCTAGTACACCTACCCGACTATGTGCAAATGGTAGTCCAAAGGACGGAGTTCCCTTTCGAATCGAATATGTTTTCATATTTCGTTTTGATGTCTGACCGGGGGATTTGAACCCTGGCCTTTCGTCTAATAAGCCAACACAATACCTATTAGACCACGGCGGCTTTAAGACTTCTGAACATCATTTCTAAAAAGTCTCCTCATATTACCAAAAAATGAAAAAAATGGGTACAATAAGGCCAACTGAATTAAATCTATTTTGGAGCTCAGCTTCTCAAATTTCGTGTAAAATCTGAATCTGAAATATTTGAACAGGCGAAGATTTAAATATGCTATTTGCCCATTGCTATTATTTAGTACTCATGAAATTTTAATAAGCAATGCCAACCTATTTTTCTTCCTTGAAAGACAGTGTATTTGTCATTTCTATGCATGAGTGGAGTGCATGACTGGCGGGAGTTACAGTTTAAAGTCGACTCCGAACGACAGAACAGATATGTTTTCATATTTCGTTTTGATGTCTGACCGGGGACTTGAACCATGGCCTCACTTTTAATAAGCCAACACAATACATACTAAGACTATGGCGACTTCAAAGGTGGAATACAGATTTAAATAAGAGTGCGACCATAAGCTCGAAGGAAATGAAATCAATGGTTCAGGATAAGGACACACTGACACTGATTTAATGAGATCTCAACTTCTAGTAGATACTGTATCGATATATGCACCTTATTAAGTACAAAAATGTTTTCAATTCATAATAAAAATTTAATAGATTTACTTTAAGCTATTTTTGCCTCTGGAAGTATGGCTATTAATCATGGTTAAATACTCATTAAGGCAATAAAGACATTTAATACAGGCATGCACTTGGTTGGTGCGGTTTCAGAGGATTTTTTTTTGTATTTTTATTTTTAAATAACGAGAATAATTGTAACATTATATTTTAAAATTGTTTAATTTAAACAAAGAACAAGTCTTAATGGCTGCTTATTTATAATCAAAGAATGAATGCCATGAACACCACTCTAACACCCTGACAGACAATATTGAGGTTTTCATTAATGTATCTCGAATGGAAAATTTATAAAAACATTTTTTTTTTTTTTCTTTTTTTGTTGTTTTAAATACATTATGAAAAACAAAAAGCAGAAAAAGATTAAAACTCGATTATAATTTTTATTTTAAAATTAAGGCAAGCATTTAATAACAGATAAAACAAGATGAAAAAAAAATTGAAAAAAAAAACGTGCTGCATATTTTTGGTTTAACAGCAGCAGCTCATAAATCCATTAGTAAGTCAGATGCTGGGCTGAACGGCTCAATGGCTGGTTGACTGGTTGCCTTTTTTTTTTGTTTCCATATGGTTTAAATTAAAACTGAAATAAAAATGCATTTGCAAAGTATTTATACCAGCCAGCCAGCCAGCCAGCCAGCCCTCTTGTAAAATCCAATACACTGGCATACAGTTATGGCCCCTTAAATGAAAACAGTTTGAATTTAAGTGGTAATGTATGATATGGTGGTTGTTTGTTGTTTTAATTACATCAGGTTTCTTTTGTAAAAGGTTGTATTATATTTATTGTGGTTGTTGTTTTTGGCTTGTCGTTTTAACAATGACCTGCTAAATTGTTATTTGAGCCAAATAATGTCGAACCAATAAATAAAACTAACCTCCCCCTTGTTTTTTTGAAGACAAGAAACAACAATCTTAAGCAATTAATCGTTGGCAATTTTGTTACAATCAGACAAACAGACAGACACTGAAACCCTATAAGAATAGAGGTTTTCCATGTGGTTTATTGTTTTTCTAAGAATTTTCACGGTTTTCGTTATTAAAGCATGACATTCGTGTTCATTTTCTCTCCCCCCTTGATAAATACGCAAAAACTCCACCAAAAAAAAAAAAAAGCAATTATATTCTGCTAAAAACTTTAATGTTCTTAACATTTAAGAGAATATAAAAAGAGAATAAAATCTGCTGAATCACATTTTTTTTTTTCAAAATTATATTTACAATTCCCCTTCATTTGCAATATGATTTAAATTTAGGGCACTCCATACCATACCATACCATACCATACCCCATATCATACCATACCCCATACCATACATATGTTACAAAGTTTTCCTTTTACTGCTGACAGTGTTTGGTGTCAGAAAAAAAAAAACAAAAAAAAGGGAGCAGAAAACTTTTGTAAAACTCTTTATAAATCATGTGTTCTTTTTTGTTTCTTTCAGTATAAAAATATATTCAGTTTTTGTAAGACATTTTTTTTGTTGTGTTAAAATTTAATAAATCATAAAATTACATTGTTTGTCTATCTATTTATATTGGATTTAAACTTTAATGCAGTTAAAGCATAATGCAATGAAATACAGCAAAAAAAAAAACAAAAAAAAAAACAAAAAAGAAACAAACAATACATCTTAGCTAAACACAAAACTTGTTTCTTTTCGAGTATCTTTAATATTTCATGGTCAATGCTTCTATAAACAACACTTTCATGCACCTATATATACTAAAGCAGTGGTCCTCAAACAGCCAATCTATAATAATACACAGTTGCTTAAAAATGCAAACAAAAGTCTGAAACGGGTTCAGATTCATACAAATGTTTTTGAAGATTGTTTAAAAAAAAGAAATTTTTAATTTAAAATCAATTCAATTTAGTCACGTCAATGTTTTCCATTGTTCCCGAAGTTCTTTTGCCATTTTTCTGTATAATTTTCTTGTACCTTTAATATAGAAATTCTGGAACAAATGCATTCTTTTAAATGTAAACTAAGAACTAAGTTTGGTTAAGAAATTAGCCGCGTAATTACATACATACATTACAAACCTTCAGTCAGAATTACGACATAGCTTCTCACGCAACATAAGTTATGTGTGTTAATTATATACACGATTGGCGGGACCTAATGTTCAAAGTCGACCCTGAACGACAGACTTTTTGAAAAACTTTTCATAGTAATTCTATTTACTCTCAGAGTTTTTGCCAGAAGTTTGCTGAGAGGAAGTCGTCGTAGAAATATTTTTTCATATTTCGTTTTGTTAGAGATGTCTGATCTGATATTCGAACCGTGGTCTCACGTCTAATAAGGCAAGACACTGCCTACTAGACTATGCTTAATTACCTTCTTGAAATTCATGCTAGAGCACTTAGCAATCTGTGAATCATTAAAGGCTTCAATTTTATTGAGATTTGTTACACCATTTTCAAGTTTTTTTGAAACAAACATAACGAAAACTGGCTCTTCAGTCCGCTAGGTTCGACGTCATCACCAATCCACTTTTTACCCTATTCTGTTCGATTTATTAAGGGTATATTTGGTGAAACACTTCTAATATTTCAACTTGATTATCTCTGATGAGGAAACATTTTGTTTTGTTGTAAAGTTCAAAGAGTTTTCTTCGTCTTTCTTTTAATTTTTCTCCAACTTTTTTCCTATTTTTGTGATTTTTAATTGGTTTTCTTTTCATACTTTTCTAAACTTTTTAATTATGTTAACTTCATAGTCTCTGTTAACAGTCTCTGTTACCTTAAAATTCACTGTACAAAAACAGTATTTGCTAACTACAAAAAACAGTCTCTGTTGACATAATAATTACTGTAAAAAAAACAGTCTCTGTTAACTTAACATTCACTATAAAAAACGGTCTCTGTTAACTTAACATTCATTGTAAAAAATTAGCCTCTCTTAACATTCGCTGCAAAAAAAAAATTGTATTTGTTAACTTAGTTGCCGTAGTCTAGTACGTACTGTGTTGGCTTACGAAAGGCCAGGGTTCGTATCCCCGGTCAGACATCAAAAACGAAATATGAAAAAAAAAATATTTCTTCGGCGACTTCCTCTCAGCAGATTTCTGGCAAACACTCTGAATGTAAATAAATTTGTCATGAAAAGTTTCTCAAACAATATGCCGTTCGGAGTCGACTTTGAACTGTAGGTCCCGCCACTCATGTATAAAATTAACACAGACAACATAAATGGTGTGAGAAGCTATTACGCAATATGTATGTGTGTGTGACCTTAACATTCATTGTAAAAAAAGAAAATAACTTTTGTGCCTGACTTCACACTGTTCATCCTGTCATTGAAAAACCGGCAATGAATATTTCGCTTTAAAAAAAGTTTTTAATTACTCCACCGCTTTGAAGATGTGCTCTCATACAGTCTATTAGGCGAATTGAATACGTCTTTAAATACCCTTCGAGGCTGTCTTTGTATTGTAGTTTTTATGGTGAAATTATATCTCCTTATGGCTATCCTCGCATTTAGAACAATGCAACCACACTTTGAAAAACTATTTCAGGTTCTTTATGTCCATTTCATATGCCAGTAGAGGCTAGCATTTAATTGGGAATCACTGCTCACTACTAAGCTCTACTACTGGGTAATTCCTAAAACTTACCAAGAATCATGTTTTATGGTTGCTTTTTTATTCGCTTTTTTTCTGCTCCTCCTTTTTTTGTTCTCTTGTGTGCAACAAATAAAACAGAGAGAAAAAAAAATAGTTCATGTATAGTTTTTTTTTCCATTGCTTTTGTTGTTTTTTACCCATATGTGCGCCATATATGTAGTATAATTGTTATTATTGTTGTTGTTGTTGTTGTAGCTGTTACTGTTGCTGTTTTATAATAACACACAGCATTTGTACTCCTTCTTTTAAACCATATTTATGGTTTTAAGTTCATTTCTTTCAAAGTTCTTTTTTTTTTGCCTGTCTTGCACCATAAAAAAACCCTGAAAATTGCATCGTATATCCTATAATAGACAAATAATTTACTAGACTAGCATATACACTCCTCGTATAGGTATGTATGTACGTTATATTGTATTGCCTTTAGTTGTTAAATTATTTTAAATAATAATTTTAACAGAAGAAGATTGCCTTTTTATGAACTCAAGAAGATGCACCAGCCACCAGTAAAATATTGTTAATGGTTGTTAATGTGTCTGGGATTTTTTCATGTCTTATGATTATAAAAAAACAAAAAACACACAAAAGAAATTGCAAGAGAATAACTAAAAATCATATTTATGTTCTAAAATTAATCAACGTGTTTAAGGTACGCTCTCTCGTATGTTTTGTTTAGTAAAACTCATATGGTTTGTTATGACAGTTTTATCATATTTTCGGTTTGTTTTGTAAACAATGGCAATATTGTTTTTACATCGGGCTTTAGTTATGGTATTTGTTTCTGGAATTTTTAAATTAAATAATATCCTTAAGTATGAAGCTTTAATGGACTTGAATTGATTCAAACCACCACCTACCAAACGAACCCAACAGATTAGAAATTATTTTTTCTTTATTACTCGTAAGACTTTCTCACTTACTTACTTAATTGATCTTTACAACACTTTAAACAGGATTACAATTTAGCTTCTCACATCACTTATGTTGCGTGTGGCGGGACCTACAGTTTAAAGTCCACTTCGAACGATAGAGGCAATTTTCTCATGGCAATTATTTGTACTCTCCGAGTTTTTGCCAGAAACCTGTTGATAAGATAGTTGTCGTAGAAATATTTGTTCATATTTCATTTTGTTTGAGATGTTTGAGCTGGTGATTGAACCGCGCCCTCATATCTAATAAGCCAACACACACCTACTAGACTACGGCAATTCCTCGAAGATTACTTACTTACTTAATTTACCATAACAACCCGATTAACGGCTCTCGGCCTGCCGCAACAATCCTTCCAGTCGCATCTGCTTATTGCGCGCCTGCGCCAGTTGGTCACATCAATCGATGACAGGGCCCCCATAGATTTGGTCCTTTCAATGGGTACAACGTCGTCCTCTTCGCCGACTTCCGCAGATCCCCACAGCAAATACCTGGTCCCTCGCCGGAGCATCCTCCTCCATTTGAACGACATGGCCGAGCCAGCGCAGCCGTTGGGTATTAATACGCTATACAACGTCCATGTCGTTGAAGAGCTCATACAGCTCACTGTTGTATCGCACTGGACCGAAGATCTTACGTAGGACTTTTCTCTCGAATACTCTCCAGGCTGCTGCATCGGTGCTTAATAAGGTCCATGCCTCTGGGCTATAAAGAAGCACGGGTAGGATGAGCCTCTCGTAGAGTATTAGTTTCGTCGCACGAGAGAGGTCTCTCTTACTCAATTGCCTATTGAGACCATAGTAGCACCTGTTGGCAAGAGTGATCCTGCGCTTGATCTCCAGACTGACATAATTTTTGGTGGTAACGGCGGAACCAAGACAGATGAATTCCTTGACTACATCAAAAGTACAGTTATCGGCCGAAATCTGAGAATCAGTACGCCGCACCTCTCTACTTGTCGATAACATATACTTTGTTTTGCCCTCATTTACTGCCAGACCCATCTTCGCAGACTCCCTTTCAATAGCGTTAAATTCCTCGAAGATATTTCCTTTTAATTCGTTACACTTTTCCAATTGTTTTCAACATCTTAGGTTTATTATTAAGGGAAAGAACTGTCTGTCTAGCTGCTTATAATCATCAAGCAGAGACTGTACTTCTCTATTCACGATAAGATGTGAGGATAATCAAGGAAAATCATCTCACTTGTAACCCAACATCATATATCATGAGAAGGACAGCAATAGAACTGCTTCTTCATATACATACATACAGACATACACACATACAAAATCGTTCATTCAGCTAGGGTTATGACCTAGCTTCTCATACCACTTACGCTGGGTGTTTTAAGTTTATAAATGAATGGCGGAACTTACAGTTTAAAGTCCACTCCGAACAACAGATTTTTGAGAAACTTCATTGGCAATTTTATTTACCGTCAGGGTTTTTGCCAGAACTCAGCAGAGAAGAAGTACCCGAAGAAATATTTTTTCGTATTACGTTTTGCTTGAATTGCCTTGACCTAGGGTTTGAAACAAGGCCCGAAGTCTAATAGTCAAACATACTACCTACTAGACTACATCGACTACTTTAACATAATTCTGCCAATCCAATCCAATATCACAATTCTGGCTTGTTCGATTGTAAATAAAGGCTGCACAGCACAATTGCTCAACTACTACAGTGTTTATCTAGCTAGGCTTAAATGCTTGCAGTCGCATTTCAGTAAGCTAGCGAGAAGAGGAGTGTGTATGATCAGTTTGCTTTTCCTTTGTATATGAGGAGGTTGCCAGGTAGTCTGCCCCTTGTGAACTGCTTTACTGTAAAACAAATCTTAATTTGGTCAACTATCTGTTAAACTGAAGAAAGTAATGCGCTGACGCGAGAGTAGATTTGTACAATAGAAGGGAATTTGTTTTGCTTCCTTTTTTGGGACAAAGGCCAGCTGTTGTGGCTCATATAAAGCCCTAGAATTGGCTTCAGTTTTTGTCCTTGTTAGCTCTTGAATATTAATTTTGTTTCACTTCAGCTTCACAGCTTGTAAAAATCCCAGTTTATTGGCCACGTGTTATATGTCTTTCAGCTGTGTTTAGTATGTGTGTACGTCTATGGCTTCTTAGCCTTCAAACAGCAATAAACAGACAGATGTTATGGGTTTTTATTTACTCTTTAAGGATTTTCCATAATTTTTTTTTATTTCTTTTCTTTTCAACTTTTATTGTCTTTCTTGTCATTCGAATTAAAAAGTTTTCACATGAAAAGAAAGAAAATTTTTTTCTACACTTTTGTTGTTTAAAAATTGGAATCTTTTTTAAATTTCAAATCAAATTTTTCTGCCTCAACATGATGTGTTTTTAGAATAGAGGGAAAATCTTAAATAAACATTAAATCATAAATTTATTTACAAAAATTGAAAAAAGCGAAACAGAAAAAAAAAACAATTTTTTTCGGCCGTTTAAACGTTTGAAAAACTAATGCTAATGCCAGTGTCAAAAAACCAAATATTGGGAGGAAAAATTAAATAAACAAACCGAACCAGCTGCCAACCGAATTACGAGCCAACCAACCCATCTATTCAGCCAGCCCGCCATTCATTCATCTCATCCACAACCTACACATATTCAGACGTTTGCCCATAAAATGCCATATTTTTCGCTTTATTTGTACGTACGAATTCATTTAAAGCGAATTAAATAAATATTTTGTTTATTTGTGTGTGATTCTTTCTTTTGTATTTTTTTGTTTTAATTTTTCCTACAATAACAAAACATTAAGAAGAAGAATTTAAAATTAAATGAAATTTTAATACAACAAAATGAAACCTCCTTTCTAACCTATGCTGCTGCAACAGTTGCCACCATTAATTATTATTAAATTGAAAACATAAAATAATTTATTTTTAAAGTCCCTACGTTTGCATAAAAGAATTTTATTTTTTGCTAATTTTTTTTTTTATTTGTTTGTATTTGTTTAATTTAAATGTAAATTTATTTTGTTAATTAATAATGAAACAATTTATTTTTATACAATATTTGTTAATTTCTTTTTTTGCAAAAAAAAGAAAAAAAGAATTAATTTTAAAATTAATTTCTTTAATTGTGTACAATTCTTTAGGAATTTATTTTTATTCCAATTATTTACTCGCAATAGACAGACACAGACAGACTTTCGTCTGGTTTTATGTACAATAGAATGAATGTTTAGATTATAAATCATATTTTATTGTAAACTTTTTTTTTTTTTGATAGAAATAAACTATTTAGGAAATTTATTTATTAACAGTATTTAGCGGATAAAGAGTTATGTATTCTATACGAGAACCTCCAGGCAGGCTCATTAAAGTGATTGTAGAACAGGGATTACCATTTCATAGCACAATTGTGCAGAGAGAATTCACAAACATTGCTTATGCTCTTTTATTTAGTCGTTGATCAGACTGCGGCAAGTGCTCATGTTAGGGGATGCTAACATTTTTTTTTCAGTCTTACACTCAAAAAATATTTTAAGTAGTAAATATTTTAAAAATGCTTTTAATAAATGACATTTAAAGGATAAGGAAAGGGAACAAATTTTTTGTAGACATAAAATAATTTTTTTTTTTTTTTTTTGAAAAATGAAAACGTTTGTTATTAGTAGATGAGGAAATTTATAAGCCAAAAGTAGCTCCTACTAAATGTTCAAAAACATTCCCTAATTTTGGAGTCAAAGATGCATAACTTATGACATATTGATGAAATGAAAATCAAAATAGGTATATTACTAACATTTTTCTTTGACAGTACTTAATAAATAAATTCTCTCAATTTGTTTTCTCTCTCTTGCTCTCTCTCTCTCTCTCTCTCTCTCTTTATACAACAAAAAAATTTTGCTAACCCTGATGTAGAAGTTCTTTCAGCCTGTATTCTGTAATTCATTATGATTTAACATAGTAAATAAGGCAGCGATAAACCATCGATGTCAACGTAGTGCGGTAATTTTTCACAATAGATGAAAGTTATCGATATATCGAATGCTTAGTTTCTATCTCATCTAGCATTCAAACATTTGCTACTTTTGCAAGACTCATACACATACACACATAATTGGTCATTACAACTCTTCGGTCATAATTCTGACCTAGCCTCTCATACCTATTGGATGGTGTGTGTTAATTTTATACATGAGTGGTAGGACCTTTAGTTTAACGTTTATTTCGAACGACAGATTTGAGAAACTTTTTCAGGGCTCTCACAGCGAATTCTTCTGCTGAGAGTGTTTCGTTGAAAACAACATTCTTTTTTATTTTCCTTTCAAGATTTTAAAGCTGAGGTTTTTACTACTTGAACTATGCACTAGTAAGTCAACAGTCTACTAAATACACTACGGCAATCACTATATACGTGTATGGCTAAGCTTTCTCTAAATGAATGACTCTTCAGATTAAAAATATATAACAGCTGCCAAGGCTTGTTAGAACCAATATCAATTCAATTTTCCAAATTGGCTTTAAGGTTGACAAAACTCTGTGCGGTTAAATTAATTTGAGCTTTGAGCTTGAATATCCCACTAAGCAAAACATGAACTTCTTCTCTAAGCTGAAGATGGACTTTCAAGTGCAATATAGGTTTTCATATTTTTCTAAATAAATAAATAATTTCTTTATTACAATTTTACCAAGCACAATACAAAACATTACAATACATATTGACATTCTGTAGGTATTTATATCATTATCTTTTTCAATGCCACACACTCATTGAGTGAAGTCAACTCGTTAGCCAATAATGGAATGAATAGAACGAAAAAAAACTGCTGCTGCTGCTGCTGCTGCTGCGTTATAGAATTTTCCATTATTGAACTTATTGACCACATCCAGACAGACATATTGCGTACACACCACACATATGTATTGTATTTATCATAGAAAATATTTAGAAAAGAAAAAAAATGCAAAAAAATAAATACAGAAAATAGAAAAAAAGGGAAAGAAATCTCTTCCGGTTAAATAGTAAAATCAAATCAAATCAAATTAAAAAAAAATAAGAATTTCTTTTGTCCATTAAAGCGTTAACGATTACGATTAGAATTACATTCGATTGCATTACAATTTGTGCTGGAAGGAATGCCAACATTACTAAGGTTTCAATAAATGTAATCGATGAGTAGTAGTAGTAGTTGTAGTAGTGGTAGTAGTAGACAGACAATAAATAAATTTATTTATTAAATACAATATGATTATTTGTATCGACATTATATGAAACACTTCTAGTTTTAACTACAATCTATTGTATTGTGGTTGTTGTTATTATTATTGTTGTGTTTTATTTAATATTATTCATGAGAAATTGAAGAAAATATAAAAATTGTTATCGATAGCCAGGCACAGACAATTATAAAGAAAATGTTTTTATTTTTCTCTTTTCTGCCGACAATTAAAACAATCCTGTTATGCAAGTTTTAAGAAATTTGTAATTAAAAACAGAAAAGTTTTTAGAAAAGTTTACTTGTTTAAACAGGGTGCCTCAAAAGCAACATTATATTACTTTAAAATTTGAATCATAAGTTATTTCGAATCTGGCAATACTTAGGTCATTCAATTCTGTTAGAACGTTCAGTATATTATCTCCACTGAACATAATGAATCGGTTTAGGGTTGAGTAACGTTGGCATTTATGAGAAATTTATTTCCAAAACAAAGACAATTGATCGGAAATTGCACGAAAATGTCGTACTAAAGTGCAATTTTATTGCTAAGGTTAGTAAAATTGGTTGTATTGTTGATGCGTCAGGATGTGAGCGTGCTCATACGAAGCGTACACACGAAAATATCAAAGATATGGCTGGCTGAGTGTGTGCGTGGAGAATCCATAAATATCGACTCGTCATCGTTCTAAATGAGTTGAACATTTCACGCACGACTTTACGTCGAATTTTGCGAAAACATCTCGATATGACGCCCTACAAAGTTTAATTGATTCAAAGAGTTAAAGCCATGCGACCATCCGCTTCGTTTTCTCTTCGCTGGATGGGCCAAGGAGAAACTTCAAGATGGTGTTGATTTTGGCAAAAAAAATTATCTTTTCGGATGAAGCTCATTTTCAACTTGGTGTGTGCTTAAAAAACCAAAAATTGCCGTATGTGGGACTCAGAAAACCCATACCTGGTCTTACAGAAGCCAATGTACCCATTGCGAGTATTATTTGGTGCGGCTTGTGCAACGGAGGCATCATTGCCTGATATTTCTTTGAAAATTACGACGGCGCAACCATTACGGTCAATGAAGATACCATGGCACCATGGTAACCGTTTTTTTTTTTTTTTTTGTAAACTCTCTTCATGGAATTGATATGAACGATGTCTGGTTTCAACAGGATGGTGCAACTTGCTACACACCTCATGCTACAATCGATTTATTACGTCAAACATTTGATGGCCGTTTAATTTGCCGAAATGGTGATGTCAATTGGCTGCCAAGAAACTGCGATTTGACGTTATTGGACTTTTTTTGTGGGACGCCTTTAAAGAAAAGTTAGTTATGTCGACAAACCAGAAACAATTGAGCATTTGAAGGCCAACATTCATGATGCCATTGCTGAGATACAACCCTATACACTTAAAAAAGTGCACGAAAGTTAATCCAATCGAATGAGGTACTGTGAGAACAGCCGCGGCAGCCATTTCTAAACGGAACAATTGTACTTCATAACAAACATAATAAATTTGGTAAAATTTAAAATTTTAAATATAAACTTTTAAATGAGCCACCCTTTATTTATAGTAAACAATTTCTAGCAGTTGCCCACTTCCCAATTAAAATATGAAAAATGTCACGAATAGTGTAAATAACAGTACTTTTCTACATTCTCTACCGTACTCTAATGTTGTATTTGTACGCACAATAAGTATTCCAAGCTGCACACACTTCATATTTATTAAGTATGCCGTAGAAGAAATATTTTCACTACAACTGTTTACATACATAATTGGCCATTACAACCCTTCAGTCAGGATTACGGCCTAGCTTCTCACACCACTTAGGTTGTGTGTATTAATTTTATGCATGAGGAGCGGGACCTACAGTTTAAAGTCGACTCCGACGGATTTTTGAGAAACTTTTCATGGCTATTTTATATACTCTCAGAGTTTTTGCCAGAAATCTGCTGAGAGACTACAACTGCTTGACTTTTCATATTAAAAATCAATCCTTAATTGAGTCAGCGAAGACAAACCATATTGCTTGGCATTACAGACCGCAAATATATTTTTAATTTAATAAATTTATAATTAACGAGAGGTGTTGTGAAACCAAGTTTTATTGCAAATTATGTGAATTCTTTAAGTTTTTTAATTACATTTGTAAACTTCACTCCAGCAATGCGTACCATATTCACCGCAATAAATACAAACAACTAATTGAGTGACTTAATTAGTGTCGGTTGCATTCTATTATTATTCTTGGATATCAACCAACAACCAGACATGAAAATTTATTTCTTGTATACATAAACTTAAACAAAATGTGTAAAAAGAGACATTAAGACCACATCTGATAAGAACAAACCGGACCACACAGTGTCTTTAGTGAACTTCTTCTATACGAGATGCGGTTGGAATCTTTGATACTCATAAACTTTTGCTTAATGTACAGAACATTGTTTATTTATACAATTTTAATTCGAAAAAGCTATTGTGCTTGGTTTTATTATTAACAAAAATATGAAAGAGATGCTGCATACGAAAGAGATGTTTGTAACGAAATATACAATTTCAGTTTAGAGTCAGCAAAACAGCGTCCTGCAAAGTATGTAAATTTTTTGCCTTAGTTAAGGCCTATGGCTGTTAGACTTAAGACTGTTATATATGGTACTGCATATCATGGTCAGATAAAAGCAGTGTCACACTATTGTATCACGATACCGGACAGATCAAATGGCGGACAGCTGCTTGTGTGCTTGTCCCCCACAAGCAGTTCTATTACAGTCAAGTTAATGATATGATTTTGGCTCACAAGTGTGATGGTCTATCTTGATAATCCTCACATGTTATCGCGAATGTAAAAGTACAGTCTTTGGTTGATGGCTATAAGCAGCTAGACAGACAGTTCATTCCCTTAACAAGGAACCAAAGGCGTTGAAAACAATTCGAAAAGTGTAACGAATTAAAAGAAGATTACTTCGGGAAATCGTAGTAGTCTAGGGGGTAGTGTGCCGGCTTATTAGGCTAGGGTCCACGTTTCAAACCTCAGGTCAGACATCTCCAACAAAAGAAAATATAAAACGATATTTCTTTCGACGACTTCCTCTCAGAAGATTTCTGGCAAAAGAAAAAAACTTTGAGAGTGAAATAAATTTACCATGAAAATGATTCTTCAAAATCTGTCGTTCAAAGTCGACTTTAAACTGTAGGTCCCACCATTTGTAGATAAAATTAACACATTCTACATAAGTGATGTGGAAAGCAAGATTCTAATCCTGGCTGAAGGGTTGTAAGCGACACTGAGTAATAAATTTGTCATTTGCTCATTCAGCTCCTATAAGGTTGATTTTATATCGCATATCTTGGCCAGCTAAATCAGTTAGGCAATGTAGCTAATATCACCATAATTCGAGGCAATGCACAAATGAGTTAGCTTCACAGAATGATTGCATAGGAATACATTATAGAACATCTATAGCCAGAAGACTTATTTGTAGTTTTGAGGCAAACCGATAACTTCTTCCTTTATGTATCTGCTCCATACCGCCTATTCAGTTGGCTTTCAACACAAACAAGCAGCCAAGGTTCACATTCGCTTGCTGACTGAAAGATAATAGCAAACACAACGAATTTAAGTTAGATTTCGAAACCAATTATTCATCATGGTTTTCAAATTTTAAAAAATAGGAGGCTTCCATTGTCATCATAGTTCAATTTACTTGTGGCTGCTTAGAAAGGAATAACAACAACAAGCGAAACACTCTTGGAAGCTAGTAGAATAGTAGATGATTGAGATTGCACTGCACTGAATACGTGCACTGCAATATATTGTTGCAGAGAATATTGTTTCTAGGTAAAGAGAACATAGCAAACTAATCATCCCAAGGTTCTGTTGTAGGCGTTGATATTAATATCAACGAACGAAACATTCTTGAGAGCAGGTAGAATAGTAGATCATTAAGATAACAGGAATTCTCTGCTACACCTAGTACCTGAACTTCAATATATTCTTGCAGAGGATATTACTTCCAGGCAAAGACAACATAGCAAACTTAACACATGGTCTGTCTGTTACAGGCTATCAGTTAGTAACAGTTTAGCTGGAAAAAAGTTTTTTGAATGAAACTCATACAAAGTAAAGAAATAACAGGAAGAGAGGGGAAATGCTTTAGGGCAGTTCTATGTTCCTTGAAAAGAACAAAAGGAGATTAAAAAATATTCGTTTGTGAAAACTACAAGTTCTGAATAATAAATGGATACAGAATCACAATTGCATAGTTTTTGTATTACAAATGAGTGTGAGAGAAAGGAAAAACAAAGAAATTTGAAACTAGAGGCCGTAGGAATAGTTAAACGGCTCAATTCGAAGCTCTCGTCTTCTACCTGACAATGCTCAAGCAGAAGCAACAGTGAGTGCTCATGAAGAATCTCTATTTTGCTCATTCTTCTTCATGGCTCATCTAATAAATTTGATAATTAAAGTGCTAAACTGTTAAAAGTCTTCCATAGTAACCTGCCGAATAAGATGAGGCTCATGTAGATTGAATAAAATTGTCTGCGAAAACAATAAAAAAGAATTTTTTTATTATTTTTTATTATTTTTTTTTATTTTTTATAATTTTTTTTTTATTTTTTTTATATTTTTTTTTTATTTTTTTATACATTTTAGTTTTTTTTTAATTTTTGAGGGCACCGTAACTATCGTAACTCTTCTAATTCGCTTTCTTCTGCAGCATTATAAAAAAATCTGTAATGAGCTCGTAAATAAAAAAAATTAAATGTTTACAGTTTATTTAAAATCTATTTTCAGTGTCTTAGAAAACGAACAAAAAAAAAAAAATAAAATACTTACGGTCTGTTTGGACCATGACCAAAACGATTATCTAGGTATGCACCTAAGATATCTCTGTAAAAAAAAATAATATTTGTTTAATTAAACAATTTAAAATATTTTCGAATAAAAATACTTACGATCCACAATCACTTTCATCCGAATAATAATCCTCTTCATTATCCTCTTCATTATTCTCTTCATTATCTTCTTCATTATTCTCTCCATTATCCGCATGCGGATCGATAAATACACAGTAAAAACTGTCACAATAAATAAAAAAAAAATTTTTTTTATTATTTTTTCTAATATTTTTGAAAAAAAAAAAAAGAAAGAAAAAGAAATACTTACGATCCTCTACTATCACTATCATCCAAAATTTCGGCTGGTTCTGGCATAACATCATAGCGATCTTCTGGTAAACTAAAACATGTGCAACAACAACAACAGAATTCAGAATTAAAATTCAGTTTAAAAAATATTTTTTAATATGAAAAAAAAAACAAATACTTACGATTCGTTATCACTATCAATCTCATCCATATATTCGAAGCTTGTGTCACTAAATGATAGTTCTAGAGATTCCACATCCACAAAACTTCTACAATCACAACAACAATAATTAAAATGTAATTTTCTTTTTTTCTATAATCGTAAGCAAAAATACTTACGAATCATCAGCATCTTCATTTATATTTTCAGCGTTTGCATCAGCATTTGGTTGTTCTATTACTTCCATAGCATTATTGTCGTCCGAAATATTGCTTGGTTCCATAATTCTAAATATTTTTAACTTTTCTTAATAAAACGTCTGTATGACTTGTTTGTCGAAGATTCGAAATCCTTTTAACAGCATTTCACATTTTCCCGCTACTATTTATAGTGTCCCGAGAGAGAATTAGAGAAAAATAGAGAGAGATAGAGCGAGAGAGAGAGTAAGATAGCAGGTAGTAAGTAAGAACGGATTTGAGTCTTTCTTTCCTTATGAATAACGTTAAAGATTTTATGATCCTTACTCTTATGACATTAACCCCCCGGCAGCTGACGTCATGTACTTGATGGAAAATTATGATCTGGCAAAATACCAAGAGTTGTAATAATTCGCAATTCCGAAGAAGTCGATTAAGATCTTTAGATTTTTTGTACCTGTTACAGTAACTGGAATGTAGACTACCTACTCCTTCAGGATTTTCCGTAATAATTTCAGCATGCAATTTGTTTTCATTCAATTTTAAAGAACAGATGCTGTAGGTTTACCTACAGTCTTTTTCGGTAGGCTAAGAATTTACAGTTATTCGGGAATTAATGAAATTAGAATATGTTATGTTTTGGCATTTCGGTAACTTGCATTTTTACCGTCGATAACATGCATTTTTGATCGATGACTTATTTTTTGGTCGATTATTTGCTTTTTTTGGTCGATAACTAGCAGTTTTAGTTGCTCATTTTGATTTTTTTTTTTCGATGATTTAAATTTTTTTGATCGATTACTTGCATTTTTTTGTTGATAACTTGCATTTTTTTGGGTAATGATTTGAATTTTTTGGCTGATAACTTGAATTTTTTTGATCGATGACATGCATTTTTTTTGTATACAACACCTGTTTTTGCTCATTTAAGAAAAACAATTTGCTTTCTCCTGTTCTAAGTAAAGCCAGCCCTAAGAAAATCTATTTTGGAGTAGCTATTCAGCTAACTAGGTTCGAAAACCGTAACTATTTAAATGTTTATCGAATTATATCCGATTAATGGAGGGCATGTTTGGTAAAAATTCTTTTATTTTACAACTCCATTGTCTTTTTTTTCTTGATAGGTTTGTTGTGATCTAAAGTATTTAATTGACATCGAGAGACCATGATCAATGGGACCGCTGTCTACAGCGTGGCCCTTTATTGTTGTAGTATAAGTTATACCATATAAAGTAGTGTGCAGTAGTTCCATTTCATATTCAGTTCAATTGTTTCCATCTTTGCATACGTTAAACACGCTCCTTACAGAGACTTTTATCGTAATTCATTCGTTCAAACAAGGGAAACGTTTTTTTTACGATTTTTCCTTATCTCTTTGCTTTGCTTTTATGTTGTTGGCCATTAAATGTGCTTGCATTTCAATTTGTAATCATTTTCAATTGACCTGAAGTGAAGTGGGTTGGTTGGTTGGTTAGTGAAGTGGTTAATGCTTACAACTTCAGAAATTTTTAGTTACGCATCTCTAATATTTCAAAAGTTCTGTTTTTTCTTTCAAAGCCTTCTGAGAAAGTAAATAAGATATGCCTAGTAAATCTAAAACACAGAAAACAAAAACAAAAAATTAAAAGCAGATATGAGTTACAAGATACAAGAAGATACACTTAACGCTTCATTTTCTTTCTATCTTTATAGTGTGTCTGTCTGTCCATCTGTCTGTTTTGTATGCATGTATGTATCTAATAGACACAGAAAGCTTTCTTATTTTCTACGTCCCTTTGTTCGTTTTGTTAGTCAGCCAGCCAGTCAACCAGTCAGCCGTTTATTCATTATTTGCGTTCAATTGCTGCAACTGGTGATTGCTGGATGATGCTGTTCATTTCTCAGTTTATGTTTGCCGATGATGCTCCCTCTAATGGGAACACTGGTGATGATGATGATGGTGTTACTGGTGGTGGTATTGGTGGTGGTGGGCTACAACTCTAACTTCAGCTCGATTACAAAGATTTTATGTTTTCTCCCGTCTTTTCATTCTTTCTTAATGCATTTCTTCTGAAGTACTGGCGCCAAATAGTTTTTCATTAAATTGAAATTTTCATTTGTATTTCTATTTCTTCTGTTTTTATTTTTTTTCTTTCTTCATTTTTCGATTTGTTGTTGATTTTGTTTTGTTTTTGCTTAAATAAACTAAAAGGGGAGTTATCGAGATTTCGATTTAAACACTGATGAAGGGCGATAAACATGTTTTGTTTTGTTTGTTATGTTCTGTTAGTCTTTTTGTAAAAATAAATCTGCCTTGCTTGTTTTGTTTTTTTCATTTTCCTTCAATTGGTTTGGTTGGTGGCCCTTCTGTTTTTATTTGGAATTTTTTTTTTGTTTCTTTTTGGTCGCTCCCCTCATAAACTTTTGTTATTATTTTGTAGAATATTTCTGGAAAATATTTTCATTAATTTCTTTTCTTATTTTCTTTTTCTTATTATTCCTTATTTTCTTGTGTTTTATTTATTATTTGCAGTTGTTTTCAAACAATCCCCTTCAATATCCCCTCAAATGTTTTTGTAAAATTTTGCCAACAAAAGCTAAAAACACTTCAAATATCAATTGGTCGCCTTTTATTTTGGATTGAATTTCATTTCGTTTATTCATATTTGTATTCACCCTACTGCAGCATAGGTAGATCTTGAGATCGATGAGGATTACATACAATAGATGTCGATTTGTGAACCCTACACAAATTTCCTTTTGCTTAATCGCCCAAGCTATCACAGACATTCTTAAAAATGTTTGTACTAGCGCGACCCAACCTTGCCGTAATGCTAAGCAGAAGGATTGTTAAATATTAGAGACGATAATACTCCAAACCATGTGGCACCCTCAATATCGGGTTGTTGCTTATGTAGTACAAGCCTCTTAGTGTTGAAGTAAGTGTTCTTGATTTTAATTGCTTCGGAACACCCTTACATCGAACAATAGCCCAATAAAAGCTTTCTCAAGCTCTAGAAATCATAAATGTAGTGTTGAATACAAGAGATGGGACCGTAGTTAACACAATTCCATTGATCATGTCAATGTACGATCTTGAGAATCGAAAAGTTGACTGTTCCTGACTGTTTTCATTAATCATGTGTGCAACGACTCATGCCCTTCAAAATGTTAGCAATGACATTAAAAATATTCGAGTTTTCTCATTATTTTCTCTTATTTGTAGGCAATTTGTTGATAACACCTTCAGGTACAGTCAAAGAAGAAAGTCTACTTACACCGCTGTAGAAATGTTATGGCGTTGTTTAAGGCAATTGCAATTAAAAGTGTTTGAAGACAAAAACGAATATAAAAATAAGTAACCTAGGAATTATTGAAGAAATACAAACAAAAAAAACTAGTCTACATTGAACGGTGTATGTAGACTTAGTAGTGTAGAGAATAGTATATCAATCAATTATCTAAAGAGGTGACAATGGCTTCACTTTAATTCAGCTCTTATTGTTGACGAATATTTCTAAGCTAGCTTGGCCAAGTGACAGCTGGACATCTTTATCTTCGATTATCCTGGGGCATTCCTTACTATTCTTTATACGTTCCGCGGCTTGCTATTAATGTGGCCATTCACTGTCATATACTTTATATCAACGGCTATGGGCTATTGTGTAGGCATGTTCCCACAGCATTCTCTAAATTTTCATATTTTTTATCTCGATGTACAGTAGAGTTTCACATAGTCGAGCTTGATCAGCAATAATTTTCTTATTTCTTATATCTCAAGTGACTTTTTATTAAAAACGAGAGGAAAAAAATCAAAACGATTAAAAAGTATTACGAATCTACGAACGGACGTAAGTGGAAACTTTCAGAAAAGTAATTAAGAATTTCCATTCTGAAATATAAATTGCAATCTTAAAACATTTTAAAACTACTTTTGTTTTTAATTGTGATGATTACTTTATTAGATTAGAAACTAAATATAAAGAGTGGGCCATCTATCGATTTAATATTAAACCATCGATTATTTCGCATCTGGCAATACTTATGTCATTCTATTCTATTAGAAAATTCAATATATTATGGCCAATGTACGTAATAAATCGATTTATGGCTGAGCAATGTTGGAATTTATCGAAAATTTATTTCCAAAACAATGACAATTGATCGGAAATCGAAGAGCCAACAGTGCCCGATATACGCAAATTTATTGCTAAAGTTCGTGAAACTGATTTCATTGTTGAGCTCTCAAGACGTGAGCGTGCTCGTACAGTGCGTACGTCCGAAAATATCGAAAACTGTGACACAGAGTTCTGCGTGAGAGTTCATCAACATCAACTTTAGTTGTGTATTAAGAATGCGTATGATACTCAAATATGATTCCAAGAATTTTTAATTAAATTCCATTTTTTTTACTTTGACCTTTAATGCACACGTAAAACTTTAAAGGGAGATTGTTTTTTAAATTTGCTTTTTATTAAAAATTCTTTCTTTCTTTTGTTTTCATATTCCTCAAAAATATTGTAAAAAAAAATGCAAAAATTTTTTGCCAACAAAGGGCATTATACTCGTCAAATGTCTGTCTGATACATTTAATCTGTTTTAGTACTTCAAATATTCAAACGAAAAAAAAAACCAATTTTTATGCAAAATAAACAAAATTTTTCATTATTTTTTTTTAGTTTCCTTTTTCTTTTTTGTATTCTTACACTTCAAATATTTTCAAGATTAAATGAGCTTAAGAACATTGAAAACAACAGAAAAACAAAAAAATTGAGACGAAGTTGTCTTCCATAGATGCCAAGAATATTTCGAATTGACAACTCAAAAGAAGTACTAACGGGGAGAAACGATAGAATTCAACTTAAAAAAGAAATACGAAAGAACTACAAAGAGTTTTATTAGAAAATTTGGCAAATGTTGGAAAAATAAGACAGCGCATATATGCAAGTATATGTAACCCAGCAAGCATTTCTAATCAAAATCATTAAATCTTAATAGTTTTTCAATCACTATCAAGTTTTAAGACTTTGCACGATTTTTTCAAACTTTAACTGTAAAGACCGACTTCTTTATTTGCTTGTGACTTCAGCTGCCCCAAATTATATTGGTGTTGTAATTTCAAAATGCTGGTCTCTCGTCAAATGCCATATATTTTACACATGTTGTGTCTTTAATATCGAGTGCACATATGTATGTATTTTTGAACATCACTAAACGACAGAGTGTAAAAACAAGCCTTACTTGCTACGAAAATGCATAACATTGTGACGAGAACAGACAATCATTTGCAGGAAGTTCTAGAAACAAATTCCTTTAAATCACTTCCATTGCTTATAGAATCTTGTCCCTAAAATTTTCCATCGATTTCTGCAAGTGAAAGACATTTTATGAAGTTCAGAACTGGTGATTTTGATATAAAAGAAATAGATTCGTTGAGAAGTTCGCAGCCGATGATAATTTAGAGTCATTATTCCATTAGGAAGGCTATCGCTAAAAAAAATTTGATTTCTTACTTGCTGACATATCCCCATTAAAGGGATATAATTGTCTTTAGCCTCGAACTCGTATGATAAGAAATTTCAACTATTTTGGAAGATTTCTGTGCTATCTATCCTGCTTGCAATGTTTTTGTAAATTCTTATTAAGCTTGATAGCCTCCTAATGGAATAATGACTCTAAATTATCATCGGCTGCGAACTTCTCAACGAATCTATTTCTTTATATCAAAATCACCAGTTCTGAACTTCATAAAATAGTCTTTCACTTGCAGAAATCGATGGAAAATTTTAGGGACAAGATTCTATAAGCAATGGAAGTGATTTAAAGGAATTTGTTTCTAGAACTTCTGCAAATGATGTCTGTTCTCGTCACAAGTTATGCATTTTCGTAGCAAGTAAGGCTTTGTTTTCTACACTCTGTCGTTTAGTGATGTCAAAATACATAACATATGTGCACTCGATATTAAAGACACAAACCATGGTATAAATATATGGCATTTGACGAGAGACCAGCATTTTGAAATTACACACCCAATATAATTTGGGCAGCTGAAGTCACAAGCAAATAAAGAAGTCGGTCTTTACAGTTAAAGTTTGAAAAAACGTGCAAAGTCTTAAAACTTGATAGTGATTGAAAAACTATTAAGATTTAATGATTTTGATTAGAAATGCTTGCTGGGTTACATATACTTGCATATACCCTGTCTTATTTTTCCAACATTTGCAAAATTTTCTAATAAAACTCTTTGAGTTCTTTCGTATTTCTTTTTTAAGTTGAATTCTATCGTTCTCCCCGTTAGTACTTCTTTTGAGTTGTCAATTCGAAATATTCTTGGCATCTATGGAAGACAACTTCGTCTCAATTTTTTGTTTTTCTGTTGTTTTTCAATGTTCTTAAGCTCATTTAATCTTGAAAATATTTGAAGTGTAAAAGAATACAAAAAGAAAAGGAAACTAAAAAAAAATAATGAAAAATTTTGTTTATTTTGCATAAAAATTGTTTTTTTTTTCGTTTGAATATTTGAAGTACTAAAACAGATTAAATGTATCAGACAGACATTTGACGAGTATAATGCCCTTTGTTGGCAAAAAATTTTTGCATTTTTTTTACAATATTTTTGAGGAATATGAAAACAAAAGAAAGAAAGAATTTTTAATAAAAAGCAAATTAAAAAACAATCTCCCTTTAAAGTTTTACGTGTGCATTA
>QOCX01000226.1:218349-233173 GCA_005959815.1 Sarcophaga bullata
TTTATAAACATCCACCAATATGGAACACAGTCTACCATGACTGGTATGCAATTGTTGCAATGAAGTACGATAATCCTTTCATTAAGAAGACTTGTGACATTAAGATTACCATTATTACAGCCTTGTCGTATTCCAATTTTATATATATGTGCATTTCCAAAGTCTTGAAGTCCTAATCTACTTACTTAGTTGGTAATTAGAACCCTTAATTCAGGATTAAGACCTAGCTGCCCCACATCACTTATGTTGTGAACATCAAATTTTATCCATGAAGAGCGGGCAGCTACTGTATAACGTTAGCTCCTAATGACAGATTTCTGAGAAACATTTCATGGTTTAAGGTCGGTTCCGAACGACAGATTTCTGGAGAACTTTTCATGGTATAAAGTTATCTCCAAACGACAGATCTCTGAGAAAATTTTTCATGGTATAAACTTGGCCCTGGAACGACAGATTCTGAGAAACTTTTCATAGTTTTTGTTAGAAATCTGCTAAGAGGAAGTCGCCGAAAGAAATATTTTTTTATATTTTCGTTGTTGTTAGAAATGTTCTAGGCTGGGAATTGAACTACGGCTTTTATAAGCCAGCACACCTACCTGGTAGACTTACGCGTGACTAGAGAAAGTCTTAATCAGTTGGATTAATTTAGTGCAGACACACTTGCATTACGTTAAGCTTTACATATCGGTAAAGTGGTTTATGGTAACGAATTAGCTTTTCCAAAATTATGTTATACTAGGGGATGAACAATGAATTCCATTGTTTGAGTGGGTTCCGACCCGTTTTACTTGGTCAATACAGAATTTTCGAAGAAGTCATTCTAGAAGCAGCGAAAGAGTGATTAGGAGAGAGCTGAATTCTTTCTATAAGTGTTTAATTTGCCCTTGTCGTGTAGTAGTTTAAACGTTTGTACTAGATCCTTGTTAAGATTCGAACTGCTTCCATCTAAGTCTCTGTCAGTTAAGTTTGGGTTGTTTATTTGGAAGCGGACAATAATTTTTTAACTTTTCGTCTATTTTCTTATATTTTTGTTTTTTTTTTTTTTTCTTTTTTGCAATAATTTTCTTAAATTTTCAACAGCATTTTGTCGCAATGTCAACAAACTGTCTTTTTCCCTCCTCTATTTGCCCGTCTTTTGTGTGTGTTCTTTTTTCGTTGTATTTCTATTCAAAGATTCAAACTTTTTGTTTGTTTGCTATTCCTTATGGAATACAAGTATTCCCATCATTACCATTTCCATTCCCATTTCCATTCCCATTTCGTTTTTCTCTATTTTTCTTCTTTTTTCTTTCTAAGACTGGCTGGCATTGTTGCATTGTTGTTATAAATTTTTGAAGCGTTTATTTGTTGTGCAATTATTATTGTCGCCGCCGCTTAAATGTTGTTATTTTTGTTGTTGTTGTTATTGTTGTATTTGTACAATATTTGTTAATAATAAAAGTTAAGTTTGTCTTCAAATTTCTTTCTTTCTTTTTTTATCAGTTTTATTTCCTTTCTTTTTTCTAGCAAAAATTGAGTGGGTGGTTCCGTTATTACCCATCATTATGACCCATTAAAGGCAACGTCCTTTTTTTTTTTGATTCCCTCAAAATGATGTTGTTTACACTGTCATCGCCATCGTCTTTATCATTGTTATTGTTATTCTCCTTTATTATTTTGAATTTCTGTTTTCTGGGAAAAACTTACTTTAAATTGAAAAAAAATTTATTTGAATAGGAAGAAAGAAAGTTTTCCTTATTGTAACCTTTATTTTTAATAATGCGAAAAGAAATTTGATAACTTTCTAACTTTTAATTATTGTCGTCTGATTACTATTATTATTATGATTCTTTATTTATTTAATAGAAAATGAAGTCATTTTCGAAAAGTTTTAAGTATTTTTGTTCTCTCTTTCTTTTGTAAACTTTACTAAAAAATTTGTTTATTTTTCTTTACTTTTCTTTTCAGGTAAGTCTGAATTGAAATAAAATCACAATAAATAAGTCCCTGTAAGTATATTTACGTACACCTACCTACATGTATGTATATACATACATACATATATTATAAATACTGTTAGTGAAAGGGGTTTATTAAGAAAGATTTCCAGATGCGATTATTTGATACTCTTTTAATCATTTCTTCTAAGACTGTTGAGAAATTGCGCAGCTTGTTCAACGAGAACCTGAAAAATAGTTTTGCCTTATAAAGCATAGCATGCATGGGTCTCATAAGGATTTGTTATAGTACCAATAGTACCTACTCTCTCATAACTACTCTGTCTGGCCTTTTTCAATCATTCTGATCACTTGTTTACCACTCCGCATAGGAAATCTAACCTCACATATGAATTTTTTATTTCACTAATCCTTGTAGTCGTCGTAGTCTAGTAGGTAGTGTGTTGGCTTATTAGACGGCGACTTCCTCTCAACAGATTTCTGGCAAAAACTCTGAGAGTAAATAAAATTGCCATGAAAAGTTTCTCAAAAAATCTGTCGTTCTGAGTCAACTTTAAACTGTAGGTCTCAATTACCAGCACTACTGTGTAGTCGCCGTAGTCTAGTAGGTAGTGTGTTGGCTTATTAGACGTGAAGCCTCGGCTCAAACCGCAGGTCAGACATCTCCAACTAAATGAAAAATGAAAAAATAGTTCTTCGGCGATTTCCTCTCTACATATATCTGCCAGTATCGACTTTAAACTGAAGGTCCCGCCAATCATGTATAAAATTAACACACACAACATAAGTGGTGTGAAAAGTAAGGCTGTAATCCTGACTGAAGGGTTGTAATGGCCAATTATATATGTATGTAGTCCTCGCAACTATGTCAGCGTTATTGTTATCTTCAATGTCTACGTGACAAGCAGATAATATTGGTGTAACCATGGAATGTCTTGCTAACTCATTCAGACGTATCCGCCATCTATGGACGATCTTTAATGTCATTTTGCTGTCACTAAACATGTGTATTATTTTATGTGTATTTTACGTACACTTCCACACGATGCACTCTGATTTTGAATTCGCACACTAGCACGCTCTATATTGTAATTATATCAGCCCGAAAAGTGCTACAGAATTTGGATAGCATAAGCGACAATTTAATATTCAACTGTTTCGAAACAAGTCCACATCCACCTATATCGTTCTATCTGGATCATGTTCTTTCGGTGTAAACCATTATCACAGTAGGGTATATCTGATATATTCGTTTTCTGACTTTGTGACGGTCAGTCTCATCTCGTTTTCAGTTACATTCTTCGACATAATGCTTGAGAGTTACCAAGTACGGATATTAAACACTACTTTGGATTGAGTAGAGCATATGTTTTCATGATCGTCAACAATCCTTATAATTTCTCTACAGTTTCACTGTGATATGTTTTAAGCGAGAGCAAATGCGATTTGACAAAAAGAGTCAGTGTTGCAAAGATATCTGAGCGATGGTTTAAGTGTTTTTGCTTTTTGAATACTAATGACCACCTCTTGGTTAATAATAGAGTTCAAGAATTAATGGAATACTCTTAGCCTTTTTTGTCGAATATCGTTTATTTGAGTTATACGGCACCAGAGTTGCTATAAAAATAAACGGGCGAACTAAATAACCACATTAGGCTAAGCGAATACTGCTAGTTATCGGTGATGTCACCTATAGGGTCCATTAAAATAAGTATTCTTGACTGTTATTTGGAATGCGCTAATCGCTGTTGTGGGCCTTTTGGACCTTGCAGCATCTCGAGACATATCGGATCAGAAAATCCGCTCTAGTTTGACTACAGGTTACAGTAGACTAGATGGAACCAAACTGTTGATCGATTAGAGATCATGTTTTAGTGAACTCTTTCGTAGCTTACTGTGACGAAGAACATAGTTGATCACTTACTTTGAAGCTCTCCAGTTGCTTCTTTGGCGAGTAATTCCTACGCGACACCTTCGAAAGACCACGCATTGGCCACGCTTCAGGAAACCTTATCTACTAATATATTTGAGGTGCACACATACATATATCCTTCAGTCAGATTTACTGCCTAGCTTCTCATACCACTTATGTTGTGTGTGTTAATTTTAAACATGAGTGGCGGGACCTACAGTTTAAAGTCGACTCCAAACGACAGATTTTTTTTGAGAAACTTTTCATGGCAATTTTATTTACTCTCAGAGTTTTTGTCAGAAATCTGCTGAGAGGAAGTCGCCGAAGAAATATTTTTCATAATTCGTTTTTGATGTCTGACCTGGGTTTCGACCCTGGTTCGTACTAATTACCACATCTTCGTTAATAATAGAGTTCAAGAATTAATGGAATAATCTTAGCCTTTTTTCTACGGAACCAGAGTTGCTATCGAAATAAACGGGCGTCCTTATTAACCACTTTAGGATAAGCAAAACTGCTAGTTATCGGTGATGTTACCTATAGGGTCCATAAAAACAAGTATCTTTGACTGTTATTGCCTTTTGGACCTGTTAGCATGTCGAGACTTATCGGATCAGAACAGACGCTCTAGTTTAATTAGAGATTACACTAGAGTAGATGGATCCAGCCTGTTGACCCATTTGATATCTTATTCTAATGAATTTTTTCATAGCTTACTGTGAAGAATAACACATTTGATTACTTACTCTGAAGCTCTCCAGTTGCTTTTTTGGCGAGTAGTTCCTACACGCATGAGCAATGCATTGATCCAGGAAACCTCCTTATCTAATAAATATATTTGAGATGCACACAGCTTTTTCAAATTCATAATTCAAGCCGTAGTTCAGTGGTAAACATATTCACGGTGCCTCATGACACTACTTGACGCTCGTTTTTTTTTTAATTCCAAATACCTACACAATCCTATACGTTTTCCTACTAATAGGAATCAAGATTACTTGTATTTTTTATTTATTTTTTTTTTCCTTTTCATTAAAATTCCACTAAAATTTCCTCGATGACTTGTGCAAAAGCAAAAAACTTCAATTAAAAAATCCCAATTAATATGCTGACGTTTGCCTAACAAAAAAATTTCTGTAATTGAACCACAAATATTTGCCTGAAAAAAAATTTTTTTTTTGTGGAAAATATTTCACTTCGGAAAAAACTCTCCTTTCCTATTAACAATAGGAAAATAGTGAATTACAGGTGAAAATTCAACGATAGAATCAATTGAGAATAGAAAATCTAATCAAAAATAACATGCAAACTCGCCATCATTCAAAGCACCATAAAGAAAAAGCTGAAAACAAAATAAAGAAAAAAAACCATGAACAAAATCATGAAATAAAACTAATAAATAAACACACAACGAAGAGAAAAGAGGGAGAGTAACAGAAAGAAAGCAAGAGAAACAAATCTGAAAACGGAAGAAAACAACACACATCCGTTTAGAGCAAAAATAAAAATAGAAATCCTTGTAATCTACGTAAATGTCGCTCAAAAATCACATGACATGAGAACGTGGAGAACAATCTGACACACGAGACAGACAGACAGACACGCAGATGTATAAAAAACTGTGGTCACATGCAATGCAACCAGTAGTAATTGAGGCGTGAGATTGTAACACATGACAGCGGCACACAGACTAGTCTGGTATGGTTTGGTCTGGTCTGGTCTGGTCTACAGAGAAAAAACATGAATACGTCGTATCACCCACACTTAGGCTTTTTAAATGCTAGTAAAATTGTATTGTCTATGTATGTATATGGTGTAGACCGGAAACGGAAATCTAAAGCCAAAAAAAAATTGAAAATAAAAAATAAAAAAAGAGAAGCCAACCCCTTAGAGTTCAACTTTGAATAAAAATCCTAGAATTAGAATTAGAGATGACAGCTGGCGAGTGAATGTTACGTTTTAAAAGGAAAGCAGACTAATAAAACGTCTAATTATAGTTTAAAACAAAAAGAGTTTAAAACGATTTCTTTACTTTCCACCACAAGACCTCATAAGAAAAGACAATTACTAGCCTCTAACGAATATGCTTCTAAGCGCTTTATGACCTTTATGACTACTAGCCCCCTTAGCACCCTCTTCTAAGGGGTTACTATTTGCTTGGCAAAGCATAACCAAAACAAAACAAAACATGTTCGTTCACATGTCGCATGACCATAAAATACAAAACTTTTCTTTTTAGCATTTCGTTATGAGCACCACCCACCCACCTACATATACTAACTGCAATCACTATAAATATTGTGTATGTGTCTCTAGTAGACATGCAACATAACTATTTTGGCCGGGGCCAAGACGACCATGTCGACCATGCCACAGTCTAGCCAGGAAAAATGCAACACACGACCATACCCCCCCTCCCCACTCATGATCGTAGTTATTGTTGTAAATCTTTAAATGTTATTGTTGCTTTAATGCTCCGTTATTGTTATCAATGTTGTCGTCATCCATAAAAACCCAAAATCATATTTTAAACGGATGTCTGTCTGCCCGTTCTCCGTTCATCTACTTGAATGGCACGGCAGAGCAGTTGAAAAGTTCTTGTTTTTAAGCCTCTACTCTTCTATTGTAAGTAAGTGTGAGTAAGTGTTAGTAGTTGGTAGTCATATTGGACAATAAGGATATTAAAAAGCAACCCTCAATTGCACTTATGCCACACTAATGTGGTTGGTCTATGAATGCAGAGAGTTAAAAGAGTTGATTCATTTATTTTCTTTATTATTTCGGATGAAGTGATAAGAGAATAAAGCTTACAGTTCACTAAGATACATCGTCGACATGTCCTTGCATACATACATACATAATTGGTCATTACAGCCCTTCAGACAGGATTTAGACCTAGCTTCTCACACCACTTATGTTGTGTGTATTAATTTTAGACATGAGTGTTGGAATCGACAGTTTAAAGTGGACTTCGAACGACAGACTTTCATGAGAAACTTATCATGGCACATTATATTTCACTCTCAGAGTTTTTGCCAGAAATCTGCTGAGGGAATTCGTATTTCGATTTAATCGAGATGTCTGCCCTGGAGTTTGGACCTACTAGACTACGGCGACTTCGGGCAGAATAATGAACTTAATTTGTGTTGATTAGCACTCCTTTATGGTTTATGTTACTGATGCTATTATTCTAGCCAGCTCTACTACTATCCTATGGCCGGTATGGTTACATAAACAAAAATTTTTTGTTTTCCTCTAAGAGGACATGCTAAAATTATTGCGTGTGTCCTATCTACCGTTTGTTTGCTTTTCAGTCCCATTAAATAAAAACCCATTCTTCACAAAGCAATTTGTAAAGTAAAGATCTCCGGAGTATATTTTGCTTAGTGTGACCATAATTGAAGTCATAGTTTCACAGCTCTGATGTTATGCAATAAACAACAATTACAACATGTTGTTATTACTTCTCTTAACGATTTTGTAGAAGATACCACTCATGCCTCATGCGCCCACAACAGTTACTCTGAATATAGGAACTGAACTGGTACATTTACAGTCACAACAACATGTACATGCCATACTACTGAGATCATAAAAACTGGCTAAAAGGACTCTTGAGGCAAATTGCAAAAAATTTATAAATTTTTATACGAATTTATGATTCTTCCAACCAACCGACCAACGGACCAACAACCAATGTTGCATGTTCATAAGTGTGCAAGAGAGTGAGAAAGAGTGAAGTGAAGTGAGTTAAATTTTTCCTTTTTTTTTTTTTGGTTTGGTTTGTTGGCCATAACTTTTATTATGACCATCATCATCATCAACAACAACATCATCATCATCAACAACATCATCATCATCATCATCGTAACCATTTAACATTCATTCTTCGTTCTCATTCATAAAATTCTTTATGAAATTTTGATTGTTAAGCTTGCTCTATGGATGGAAATTACAGTTGAGGGTGGTTAGAGACAAAGAGGAAAGTGTAGAGGGGGAATCGAAATTTATGGTTGCAAAAGAAAAAACCAAAAAAAAAATGCTGAAAATGGCAAAACATTGCGTTTTTAATTCTTCATCGTAAATTTCTAATGAAAACTATTAAATGCTCTCGTTCGCTCGCTCTCTCTCCCTGGCTTTATAAAAGAATGAAAGGATGGATGGATGGATGGATGAAGCGCCCAGGACTGATTCATTATATGCATTAGATCATCATGCATCGTACATCGTACATCGTTGTTCATTGTAGCCTTACATAGTACGTTACATGCAGATGAAGCAGTAATAACTATGATAAATGATGCCATTAGGGTTTGGTGCTGGTGCTGGTACTGGTGCTGATGGTGGCGGTGGCAGTAGTGTTAATGAAATTCCAAATTCCAATGAAATTTAATTTTTTTTTATGTTGCTTGGCAGGGGCGTTCTAAATATTTTACTCATTTTTTTCTCATTTGCTTTTCATTTTTTTAATTGTGCAATTTTCAATATTTAAGTGGATTTTTATTTATTTATTCTCCATCTTCTCCTTTTTTATTGTATTTAAAGAATGAAAACGAAATAATTTATTTCTATTATTAGAGGCTTTACCAGTTGGGGGGCAACAATAAGATTTCAATTAAAATAAAACTTAAAACTACTCTGCCTTGTCTTGTTATAATTGATTTGATTGATGATGACCAAGCCCAGTTAAAAACAAATTCCTATCAATTAATTAATTCGTTTAAATATTTCTTTGCAAATTTATTTAGTTTTTTTTAATTCTGAACTTATTTTCTTAATAAATTGAATGGAAAATATTTCGTTTCATTTTCTTGCAATATCCATGGAAGCAAGATATTCATCAGCAATGTTATTACAAGAAAGAAAACATTACCAAGTCAATGGCATTTAAATTCATTTTAATTCTAGTAGTTACGATAAAGAAATTCTCAACAGTTTTGCCACATCAAATTGTTTTTTCTTCTTTATAGCAAATTATAGTAGCGCCTCTTCAAATTCTTATGGATTTATCACTAAGATCACATTTCCCATTGTATAATACAACAGTATTCCTTTAAACAAATCTCTGAATCGTGCTTTGACAATATTTCTTTTCAGTCTGACAACTTCTAGAAGTCATTGTTCCTATGTTGTTTTGTTATTGTAATTTAGTTTTGTTTTGTTATTGTTTGCCATTATTGTAGTAAATTTTTTATTGTTTGTTTTTCTTGTTCTTTTTCCCGAATAAATATTAAAATGCTTATGCCGTGTTCTCTCAAAGCGGAATTTGAAAGTCAACATGTCTAATGATGGTCATTACAACTTCTTCAGCTTCTCACAACACTTATGTTGTGTATGTTTAATTTTATACATGAGTGGCGTTATCTACAATTTAAAAGTCGACTTCGAACGCAGTTTTTTTGAGAATTTACAACATGGCAATTTTTATTTTAGATATATTTAGGTGGCGTACTACCACTTAGGCCAGCATCTTGGACCATTGTAATACCACAATTAGTTCTACAAGGAAGTCAAATATTCCTTAGGAAAACCATAGCCAGTCCAAAATAAATCTTGCTATTGCAGCAATCTCTATAGTAGGGAGCTCTGACAACATGTTAGAAACCTTCATCTCTTCATGACAAGAGCAGGGTCTCTTTCTCCTCCTCAGACCCACAGATCCTTCAGTAGTTATTATGCCGAATCTTTCGGCATGCCTACCAAACGGACAGTAGGGTCGTAAGAATTGTGTTTGTGCTATGGATGAGGATATAAATTAAGAAGTTAACTAAGTCAGTTCTCTTCTTGGCCATACAGAGTCTACCAGAGTCTGGTAATATCGCATGAACTACTGTTTATAATTAAATTTTATGTCTGTGAAGTGCTGTCAACCACAATTTTGCCTAGTTTTTGTTTATAAATACCAATAAACAGCCAATAATTTTGGCTATTAATTCCCTTAACATGTATAAACCTTAATTAACCCAAATACAATACTTGTATACATTGTTGTAATAATTACCACAGGATTTACTTGCAAACTTAATCTGTTTTTTTTTGGATGGCCTCCTAAACTTAACCTAAATATTGTATTTATGGCTTTTAGCCTAATTAAGACACATTAAATGGGCCATTAGAGATGAGAAAGCATAAAAAAAATACAGAAAATAACCACAAAAACTTTTTCTAAATCTCCTCCACTCTACTCTCTCTCTCTCTTAGCTCTTCCCCCACACAGAATAATATTTTGGCCATAAACAAACAGAAGAAAAATCTTTGAAAAATAAGTTCATTAGACTGTAATAAAAACGAAAAGTAGAAGGCAACAATACAATAATACAATACAAATGCAAAGGCATTTGTATGCATACAGTATCTTAATAAATTCATCTTGTGGTGGCATTTTAGTTCAATGAAAAATGAAAATAAAAGTAAACAAAAAAAAACCAAAACTAAAGCAAGAGATGGGAAATGGACTCAATTGGTTGGATGGATATTCTTTTGTTGTTCGATGATACAGCAGCAGCACACCATCACCAGTTGTCGGAAATTGTAACAAATCCCATTCGTACGCATTTCATTTATTTTCTTGTTGTTTTTCTATTTATTGTAACAGAAAAAAAAAAAAAAAAAAAAAAAAACTAGAATATACCGGGCCATCGAATAGATGTTCACAGATACTTCAAGTATTTTTAGCAAAATAGGCTGATGCTGATGCTGATGCTGATGCTAATACCGTTGCTGATGCTATTGCTGCTGCTGATGCCATTGCTTTTTGTAATGATTTACCAGGCGCTATACGAGTACAACCACTTGATATTTCCAATACAACGCTCACACAACCGTTTTGCCTGCATAATTTTGTCATCAGCTCCCAAATGGTTTATTTTATTGTTGCTGTTACTTTGATTGTTGTTGTTGTTATTTTACAAATAGACAGGCTTTTTACAAAATTAAATGCCATTTTTCTTCTGTTTTTGTTTTTGTTTATGTTCGATTTTGCAATATTTTTTAAATGGTTTTTCCCCTCCCATTCAACCTAACCAGCAGTTCCTATCATTTGCTGATGGTTAGTCTGCTGTGTGTTTATTTTTTTCGTTTAGTTTTCATTTTTAAAACTCAATATTATTTTTTGAGCTAATTTGGCTTTTAGCCAACCAACAACAATAACAACAACAAGAAAAGAATTTTTTATTTTTTTGAAAAATGTTTTTAGTTTTCTTTGGTATTTTTTTTCTATTTTTTTTTTTCATTTTCTTTACGTTTCAATAATAAAATTTTTATTTTACGATTCCTTTTTTTCTATTTGTTTTTGTCAATTTTACTTGGTATTTATGGCTGTTAGCCTAATTAAGACACATTAAATCGTTGGCGCATTTAGAGATGATATGAAGTCATAATATAATACTATGAAAAATGTTACAACAAATAACTTTTTCTATAAATCTTCCTTCCACGTCTACATGCTCCTCTCATCTATTTAGCTCTTCCGCCCACACATTTTTTGGATGAGTGGATTTTTGGCCGTACTAAACAAGTACATGAAGAATATAATTTTGAAGAATAAGTTCATTTAAGGACATGGGGTGGGTTGTTGGTGGGGGGGTTGTGTATATAAATAACGGAAAGTAGATAGGCATATTAGATAAGTTAATTATGCTATTTACAATATTGCATAGGCATTTGTTGTAGCTATATTCTGTGTAGTTTCGAGATGTTTAATATAATTACAGTCTTGTGGTGGCATTTTAGTTCAATGAAAATGAAAATAAAAGTAAACAAAAAAACCAAAAACTAAAGCAAGAGATGGAAATGGACTCAATTGGTTGGATGGATATTCTTTTGTTGTTCGATGATACAGCAGCAGCACACCATCACCAGTGTCGGAAATTGTAACAAATCCCATTCGTACGCATTTCATTTATTTTCTTTGTTGTTTTTCTATTTATTGTAACAGAAAAAAAAAAAAAAAAAAAAAAACTAGAATATACCGGGCCATCGAATAGATGTTCACAGATACTCAAGTATTTTTAGCAAAATAGGCTGATGCTGATGCTGATGCTGATGCTAATACCGTTGCTGATGCTATTGCTGCTGCTGATGCCATTGCTTTTTGTAATGATTTACCAGGCGCATACGAGTACAACCACTTGATATTTCCAATACAACGCTCACACAACCGTTTTGCCTGCATAATTTTGTCATCAGCTCCAAATGGTTTATTTTATTGTTGCTGTTACTTTGATTGTTGTTGTTGTTATTTTACAAATAGACAGGCTTTTTACAAATTAAATGCCATTTTTCTTCTGTTTTTGTTTTTGTTTATGTTCGATTTTGCATATTTTTTAAATGGTTTTTCCCCTCCCATTCAACCTAACCAGCAGTTCCTATCATTTCTGATGGTTAGTCTGCTGTGTGTTTATTTTTTTCGTTTAGTTTTCATTTTTAAAACTCAATATTATTTTTTGAGCTAATTTGGCTTTTAGCCAACCAACAACAATAACAACAACAAGAAAGAATTTTTATTTTTTGAAAAATGTTTTTAGTTTTCTTTGGTATTTTTTTCTATTTTTTTTTTCATTTTCTTTACGTTTCAATAATAAAATTTTTATTTTACGATTCCTTTTTTCTATTTGTTTTGTCAATTTTACTTATTTTTTTTCTGTTGTTTGTCTGTTTATTGTTTTAAAAAATTTTACGCATTATAAATTTTCAAAAAACATTATCGTCTTAAACAGATCCACACACAAACATTCTTTAATTTGAAACTTATTTTGGAGAATTGTGTTTGGAGGGATATCAAATTTTCTACAGAAAATTCTGTGTTACCAACTCAATATCCCTGTCCCAAAAGGCTTCTATCTACCGTTTTGTTGGTTTTGAAATTAAATATTGTAAGAATACAGTTATATTAGGTCAAATTTGTGTATGTAATTCCCTATATCGGAATAGATTTTTAAGTTAGGTTAACTACAATGGGTAAGCTCCCTTGTAGTAATTGTCTCTCCACTGGGTAACAGAATGTACCATAAGGCCACCGCTTGAAATTGAGTGTGAACGGCAAGCATATCCGCTAACCTACCTAACCTATCCTAAGTAAAATGGATGGAATGTGGAGAAATCCACGTAGAACTTAAAAGAAAGTTAACCATCTGTGGAAAATACTCTCAAGATCGCCCAATCCAACAAAGCGGTTCCAAAACTGAATGGGCTATAATATCAATTCATAACACTTGGTCCGACTTCCTTAAAGAGCGAGTTCACCAAGTATTTTAACGATTGTGGTCATTGGATATGCTGATGATTCAAATAGAAATCAAACCAATTGTAGATTCTAATGAACCTATAAGACCTACGAAAAAAACATGAACGCTAGATCGTATAATTCATTGAAAAGAATACCGCATAGGAATCTTTCCCTACTTGTTGCTTGGTGCAGGGTAATGAAAGAGGAAGTAAATAATGGCCTTACCTTACCCTACTTTACAACACCTCCTTCCAAAAGTCATGATGCGTTTTTGTTGACATTCGTAAGGCAAATACTGCCCTTTCATACCTTTTGGTACTGTCATCGATAAGACAACGACAACTCGTCATACCTATCCCCTTATGTGTATGAAACCTCTGTGAAAGATAATAAGATCAGATGATCTCTTTGTGATCTTAAAGAACTGGACTTGTTGTAGCACAAAGGATGATTACTAATCCATCTGGTCTTCCTGTTGAATTGTGCATTGCAATCAACCGTAGCAACAATAATCAGAGGGAAGGTCCCGTAATATGATCGATATCGGTAATTGGCGAATAAGTACCTGATCTAACTTGCTTGTCTACAACCATGGTGATTACATTACCCTCTTACGCTTGCGCCCAGTCAAGAGAAAGTATGGATATCGTGTAAAATTCATCCAAGGGGCCATCAAGACTTCTTGATTATTCCGAAATATCGAAAAAATATCTCTACGGCATACTCGGTAATACCTTAACCAATTCAACAGCCCCTTAAATGGCGCATAAACCGGTTTGGAGAATACGGCAATTATTCCTTAGCCTGAAGCCAATATGGACTGTAGATTAGTTAGCATATATAACAACAGATCGTCTTAGATAAGACTACTCGGTTTTATTTTTGACTTAGTAAGATTGCTCATTAGTTTTTTTTTTTTTTTTTGTTTGCTAATTGGCAGGCTATCGATCAACAACTATTTCATTACACCTGAAATCAATTCGTTAAGTCCCGATTTCTTATTTTCCCTCTCCTGTCACCCATGCGAATGTCACTGGGTCTGCATTTGTCCTCTTTAATGAACTATCTGTGGCGTCGTGAGGAGTATTACCAGATGCGCCTTCTACAACTAAAAAAACATCACTTACTTGATGTTTAAGGCTTCCACTAAGTCTATAACAGCTGTCTCAGTAGATCAGCGTGTTGCTTAAGATGCAGTGGCACTCTTTATTTATGAGGTTGTATACCACTTTCTAAAGTTTTCCAAATGAAAGACGTCCCATTTAGGTATTGAAATTATTTCTATATGCCCTTTGTAGCAGGGCAGGAATATTTCATTAACTCTTGGAGTTTAGTATGGTAAAATATAATTCCTACCCACTTAATCCTGTCCCAAAACAGGTATAAGTCGCAGTAAACCTGTCTACCCGAAATCTTTTGTCTTTGTCGGGTTTAGATATGTGGTTTCAGCATTGGCATTGAAGTGTTTATTCGCTGGTGTCTAAACCTAAATAATTGAGAAGCTGAACGCTCTTCCGATAAGCCGAAAAGGGAAGTGCTTCAGGCAAGAGAAAGGCTTGAGAAAGATTACAAGTGAATGAAAGTAGTGGTGTCTTATGGGTGGTACTTTATCATGTCCTGACTCTTTTATTATTTTAAAAAGCAGTTCAAATTGTTGTTTTTACATTTTTTTCTTTCCTTTTACTTAACAAAGAAATCTTTAATAAATTAAATCAATTTCCATTGTGTTTAAAAACTATTACTTTTGAA
>QOCX01000226.1:236202-269551 GCA_005959815.1 Sarcophaga bullata
AATTATGTACGAGATATATGAAAATCAAATGCTTTTATCCCTCTTCCAATGGTTTTTTTATAGTTTTGGTACTAATAGTTTTGGTACTACAATAGTACTAAAATAGTACTTTTCGTTTGTACTAAAAGAATATTTCTTAATTATGTACGAGTTATATGAAAATAAATGCTTTTATCCCTCTTCCAATGGTACTTTTTTATAGTTTTGGTACTAAAATAGTACTTTTTGTTTGTACTAAAAGAATATTTCTTAATTATGTACGAATTATATGAAAATAAATGCTTTTATTCCTCTTCCAATGGTACTTTTTTATAGTTTTGGTACTAAAATAGTACTTTTTGTTTGTACTAAAAGAATATTTCTTAATTATGTACGAGTTGTATGAAATTAAATGCTTTTACTCTTCCAATGGCACTTTTTTAAAGTTTTGGTACTACAATAGTACTAAAATAGTACTTTCCGTTTGTACTAAAAGAATATTTCAAAATTATGTACGAGTTATATGAAAATAAATGCTTTTATTCCTCTTCCAATGGTACTTTTTTATAGTTTTGGTACTAGAATAGTACTTTTCGTTTGTACTAAAAGAATATTTCTTAATTATGTACGAATTATATGAAAATAAATGCTTTTATTCCTCTTCCAATGGTACTTTTTTATAGTTTTGGTACTTTTGCATGCCAATTTTATACTAATTTTTCAATTTCTTTTTAAAAATGATGCCATTTTCTCTCGATTGCATTTGAATGTTTTCATAGATTATTTTAAAATCTATTTTGTATACGAAATTTTCTAAAAGCAAACCAAAATGAATCACCAACAAACATTAAAAAAAAATTATTTTCGGTTTTTATTTTATGAGTCTTTAAACAAGATGAAAGCAAAAGCGAACAACAACAAGAACAACTACATCTTTCAAAAATCTAAAATATTTCAAAATACAATAAGAGTGTCAAAATAAATTAAAAATAAACGAAATGAAATGAAAAAAAAAAATAAAAAATTTTGCAATCGCAATATAAATGCCATGATGATGATGATGATGAGCTCAATTATAATTATTGGCATTGGAGTGGCACTATTAAGTGAACTGAAAGAGAAAAGCAAAGATCAATGTACCCCATAAAATTAAACCTTTTAAAATGAAATCAAAAAAAAAAATGATTGTCAATGAAAAGTTTTGTTGACAGAAATCTCTATTAAAATTATTTCCTTCTCTATAAACACTTGAAATTTGTAATCGCATTAATCGAGCACACGTGTATCCATACATGCTGGCCATAAAATTCATGAACTTTTAATTTTAATTCATAACCTACGCTATTATTATTATTTTGTTTGCCTGATCATGTGTTTTTCTGTCATTAATTCTTAAGATTATTAATGCTATGCTGCTGATTTAATTTGTTTAACATTATCAACGTTTAGAATCCCTTCAAGTGTTATAAGTCGCGTATAGGTCATGCATGCATAGCAAAACGTTGTCATGTTTTGTTTTTCTCGATTTTTCTTGTACTGCAACAACATACATATGTGACCACCCATTCACCTATGCTTTAAGCCACAGTCATTATTTCAAAAATTAGTCTCTTTATTTGTGCATAAATATATGAAAGCAAAGCATAGTGAATTTTTTTTAAACCTTCTCACTCACTCACTCACTCACCTTCACATAATAAACAATGCCATTTCAATTTTGTGGACTGTGTGTGTGCCCCATGCTAGAAAACATATTTCAAGCATTCTATAGCAATGGGGGGAATTCATTGAAAAATAAAAAAGAATGAAATGTTGGCTTTTCGAAAAAGTTTTGTTACAAATTTGATCAAAATTAAAACCACATTTTCATTCTATTTGAGATGTTGAAATTCTTTTTAAACCAACTATTATTTTTTGCCATTTTTTGGGGTCTTTGCTTAGCGAGAAACTGATGCGATTGTATGGAGCAGGCCTCTACGAAATTTGAAAAAGACTTTTCTTTCGATATCAAAAGTAATGATATTCAGAAGGTGTAAGGCACTTGTTATATTGTGGGTGCATTATAACTTACTAGCGAAGCATTTTCAATCTCTGCAAGGTCTGGGCTACATAAGTGAATGCATCAGAACTTGCCAGTCAAGCTTTTTCCGGTATCTACCGGATAATCAGAGATGTTTGTGCTTTGATGTCGTCAATACGATTTCTGTTGATCAATTCACATACATACCATACATACATACATTCATATACATACATACATACATACATACATACATACATAGATACATACATACATACATACATACATACATACATACAATATACATACATACATCATACATATCATATACATACATACATACATACATCCATACATACATACAATACATACATACATACATACATCCATATATACATACATACATACATGCATACATGCATGCATACATACATACATAGATACATACATACATCCATACATACATAATACATGCATACATACATACATACATACATACATACATACATAATTGGTCATTACACCCTTCAGTCAGGATTACAACCTAGCTTCTCACATCACTTATGTTGTATATGTTAATTTTATACATCAGTGACGGGGCCCACAGTTTAAAGTCGATTCCGAGTGACAGATTTTTTTTTTAAACTTTTAATGGCAATTTTATTTTACTGTCAGGGTTTTTGTCAGAAATCTGCTGAGATGAAGTCGCCGAAGAAATATATTTTTTTTTATTTCCTTTTGTTGAAGATGTCTAAGCTGAGGTTTGAACCATGGCCTCAGATCTAATAAGTCAACACACTGCCTACTAGACTAGACTACAACGACTATTGCTAAGAACCCATAAAAAATTTTCGCATAACTGTGGAGGAATTAGTACAATTTTATTTAAAATTAAAATTATCAAACAACCCTCGCACCACTATGTATGTCGTTTAACTAATAAAATTTCAAAAATTCATTTTTCTTAATAATTTTTCCTGCGATATCTGCTACAAATTATCTGAAATAGGGCAGAAGATTGTGTTGATGTTGATGTTGCCATATTGAGGTATTGATTTTTCATTTCATTATTATCGCTATCGGTATCGATAAATCCATTGTTTTTTTTGTTTTTTTGCTGTTTCCTTTTGTATTTTCATTGTAACGAATATTGAAAAGAAAAACCCTCAATTCAAAGTCAAAGTGCAGCCAGCACTTTTGCTTTCTCTTCGTCATTGCAAATATTTTTTTTTTTTTGTTGCAACACTTTGTTTTTCAAAATTAGAAGCAGAATAATTTCAATGCTCAGCTTTTATTTGTTCCTGTTTCTCTTTGTAGTGTCGAATTTATTGAAAACAACTTTTATACCGAAAGTGGAACTTGAAATGGTACTTGAAATGTTGTTTCTCGTTCCCTTTTTAAGCCACCACCAGCACCATTGCTTATGATATGTATGTACGGTCTAAACAAATAGTCCGTATTAAAGAGGAGACAAGGCTTTGAAGAGCTATCTAGTGGGGAAAGAGATATCACCTCTATGAAGAAGCAAAAAAAAAAAAAAACAAACACGTTTTGAAAGCATGTTGGCCACAAACGTTTTGTTTCTGTAGTTGGATGGTCGGCTGGTTCATTGGTTGGTTTGGTTTGTTTGATTATCAATGTTTAAAACGTGACTTTGGCTTGTTAAGCAATCACCACCACTGACTGCACTGTGTACTCTGGTTTTTTTTTCTTTAGCATTTTTTTCCTTGTTTCTTTTGAAATTCAATGTGCGGCAACATTTTAAACGAAGATACCTTTTGCTCTGCATTTGCTTTACATACATACATACATACATAGGTATACCCCTGCTTATTTACCCTCTGTTAAATAATTTTTATTTTTCGTTTTTGTTTTTGTTTTTGTTTTTAAAATTGAAGCAACCACCACCACCACCTACAAGTGGACGAAACGCGTGCCAAAAGTTGTAAAAAATTTATAAAAAAAAAAAATAAAACAAACCAAATGCATGTCTTTCTGTCTGTCAGACTGTTCGTTATATTGCATGTTGGTTTGGGGTATTGCATCAGTTTTTTTTTTTTTTATTATCTACTTGAATACATTGTTTGTGTTTTATTTTCATACTCTTCCCTACTTTTTTAAAATAATTTGCCATCCAAACGAATTAAAACACAATTAACATGACCATGAGCAGCTATTTTTAAAAAAAAAATTTAATTTTTAAACAAAAACACTTTGAAGAGCAAAAAAAGAAAAGAATTTTCCTGTTGGAATAATTCAAATGAGCAAGAAACATTAATTGACATATAAAGGAATATAATCTTTAATCTTAAATTAAATGTTGCACGATATTAATGTGAAGAAAATTTTGTTCTATCCATGTAATGTGTAATCGTCGACATCGGACTCCTACGTGCTATGTTTGATACAATTTGGCGAATATACCGAAAATATTATAACCCTCCTATCAATAAATCATACTCAATATAATGCCTCTTTGAATGGTTATTATCGGTTGCATTACCCAGTTTAGTAAAATGTTGATTAACAGCCTAATCGTATACGCCGCATTCACGAGACGCTCACTCAAAATTCGGCTTGTTGGGTTGGAACCTAAATCCCCACATTATGCTGAAAATCGCCATTCCACAGATTCCTACACAGTTATGTGCAAACTTTTTATGGATTCACTGTAAAAGTCGCCGTAATCTAATAGGTAGTGTGTTGGCTTATTAGACGTGAGACTACGGTTCAAACTCCAGGTCAAACAATCCCCCACACAATAAAATATATAAAAAATATTTTTTTGACGATTTTCTATCAGCAGTCTTCTAGCAAAAACTCTGAAAGTAAACAAAATTTCCGTGAAAAGTTTCGCAAAAATCTGTCATTCGGAGTCGACTTTAAACTGTAGGCCCCACCACTCATGTATAAAATTAACATATACAACACGTTTAGCGTGATAACCTAGGTCGTTCGGGTTGTAACGACCACTTAAGTAAGTGTAAGTGTAAGTAACACGCACTACGCGGTTGTCCCGTTAAACATAGTCTTTCATCATGCGATTTTGACTGGTATCGATTTCTTTAGTGACTAAACTATAACATACTAGACCGAAAGAAGAATCGAATACAAAGCGTCTCAAATTCCTTGCAATAAGTTCTGAAAAATTATCTTCAATCTGTCCATCGAAGGATCTGGATCTAGACTTGCCTAGGCTATAAAATCGTAAGATATGTCCGCCGAGGAACATTTCCTTTTCATGTTAATTTCATTCGATTGCAATTCTCACCGCCAACATAGACGAAGTTTTTCTTTCGAAGACACTAAACACAACATTTTTTTTTTGTTGCGCAAGTACATATGCTTCTTCTGTGCAGGCCTTTCGCTGACTAATTTCTTCCCTAGTTTAGCGGAACTCGATCAGTGACGTTACAATGTCCGCTATGCGTGCTCAAGTGAGCTTTTGGTATCAAAACTGACCTAACTAACGTAGATGTGTGTAGACTAGTGGTTTAGTTGGTTAGGTTAGGCCCTGATTGCAATACTATTTTATTTGATCGATCAGATGTTCAAACCGCAATTGGACACTTAGCGATATAGAGGTTGTGAATCTGCAGTTGGGTCCTGGATCGGTAAAGGCAAATTTCTACAATTCACTTGTAAAGTTGTAAAAATTGTACTCGTGACAACTGCTAAACGAAAAAAAAGAAAAATCTTTCAAAAGAGGTAGATATACTGTCCTTAATTGTCTTACTGAACTATAAGTGAAGTTATTTTTTGTTATTCAAGTCTTTAGATTTTAAATAAAAGAAATAAAAACAGTTTTAACGACTTTATTCCTTTAAACTTTAGGCAATCCAAACTACCCAACTGCGATTATATTTAAATGCCTGCCCTTGCCAGATGATTACGATTGTAATTGTGTTGAATTTAAAATTTTTCATACTCATTTTCCATTTTCCCATTTTTTCTTTTCATACAAAATTATCATACTCAGACATGCATGCAGCCATTAACGATCAAACAATTTTGAACTTGGCATGGTCAAATACTTTACAAATGGTGTTGAATATTTTCAATCAAATTTTCTGTTTTGTTTCTGTTTTTAAAATAAAATTATTTCTTTGAATGAATGTGCTGTTGTTGTTGTTGTTGTTGTTTTTGATTTACAGTTTTTTACGAGTCTTTTTCTTTCTTTATTTTTATTTTTATTTTTTTCTTTTGCATCAATGGATGGCATTGAACTTTATTTTCAAATTATAGCCACTTTAAAGCATAATATGGAGAGTCAATACAAAAACAAACACTCACTTACACACACTCGTTCATTCGCTTACAACTATAACATCTCGTAACAGTTCGCCTTACGTTTGTTTGTATTGCCAAAATCGTAATCAAAATCGAAATCTTTTGGCAAATTCACACAAAAACGACTGACTTACAATGACAAGTTGAAGTGTTAGAAGAGAAAATGAGGCGATGGCTGCTTTTGATTTTGACACTTTTATAGCCTGATTAACAGCTACACACGGTGTTACGCACAATAGTTCGGTCTATTGTTGTACAAAGGCAAGGCAAGACGATGGGTTGTTAATTTTTCTTTAATAGAGATTTCTTTTGTCTTTAAATTATTGTTTCGCTACAGCCTTTAGAGTCAATGACCCATTGATGTGTTAGAAACATTTTTTTTATTTCAGTTTCAAAATCGGTTTTTAAGATGAAATGCTTGTAATTCTACCAAAATTTAAAACGTAATCTAAGCGTTTGAATAAATTTTTTCATTTTAGTTTACAGTGCATAACAAAATTTGATTACTTTTCCCCCCCTATGAGTTACAGTGCATAACAAAAGTATGCAAATGATTATATTGCAAAATTTTTTTTGAATAATTTTTATAGTTACAGTGCACAACTTTTTTCCCCTATGAATTACAGTGCATAACAAAAGTATGTAAATGATTTGTACTGCAAAATTTTTTAAATAATTTTTCTTTTAATTTTGAAAAAATATTTGTATGTGAGGTTATTGAGCTGAAAAAAATTTCTTGATCCTAATTACTCACCGCGAAAAGAATTTCTTTCGTTCGGATTCGACACTAAATCGAAGGTCCCGCCGCTCATGGGTAAAAAAAAAACATGCATATCATTGATAATATCACAAGCTACGTTGTAATCCTGCATAAAAGATTGTAATGACCAGTCGTCGTAGTCAAGTAGGTAATATGTTGGCTTATTAGACATAAGGCCACGCTTTAAACCCGAGATCAGACATATCCAGGGAAAAATAAAAAAATATTTCTTCTGGCTAAAACTCTGAGAGTGAATAAAATTGCCATGAAAAGTCCCGCCATGTAGGTCCCGTCACTCGTATACAAAAATTAACACACACAACTTGGGTGGTGGTGAAAAATTATGTCGTAATCCTGACTGAAGGGTTGTAATAACCGATATGTGTACATATGGAATGACCAGTTAAATAAGAAAATAAAACTGGCAATACTGTTGTGTCACACTGTATTTGAATATGAAAACTGAACTTCAGCTTCTATTTCTTCATTTTTTATTCTAAAAACTTTACATCTTCAGAACAAAGTTTTATTTCCCATTAAAAAAATATTTTTCCTTTCAAAGTGAAACTGTTTAATTACTTTGTAATTTTAGCCACGTCTGTTTGGTAAATTGTTTGTAATACTTTTATCGATTAAGGCCGTTGCTGTCATTATTGTCATCATACACAAATACAATACAACAACAGGTCCAAAGAAAGTGTCTTACTTTTACTCTTTGTGTTGATCGGTGTTTATTTTTCACTTCAAAAGAAAATACTTTCCTATGCCAATTCCAATTTCAATTTTTTTCTTTCAATTTTTTTTTTGCCATAATCATCACCATTATTGTCGTTGTATCGTCATCATCCGCCAATTTCTGTTTGTCTTGTTGTAGCGGAGAGTAGAGTGTTTCTATTTTAATTGAGGTCCGTTTAAAATTGTCTTTAGAAAACTAAAGACTGACGGATTGTCACTACGAAAGTAGAACATTCACAACAACAACAACAACAACAAACAACAACAACTTTGTTTATTAGTGACTACAATTTTAATAATGACAAGTTGTTGTCATTAAGTACGGTTTAAAAAATAATAAAAAAAATTAAAAAAAAATAAGAAAAAATACTTTAAAAATTAGTTTCAAAGCAATTATTATGAAAATGAAAATAAAAATTATTGTAAAAATTTTGCTTTCATATATAAAAAGAAATTTTATAAACTTTTAATTTTTGTTGTTAATAAACAATAATTGGCTTCATTTGGAATTTAATTTTTTTTTAACAAATTTCTGCAATTGAATTGAAAGTTGATGATAACATTCGTCATTGCAATTAAAATTCATAAAAATGTTCAACAAAATTTTCTCTTGATTAACTGGAACGATTATTGACTGCTTGACTAGTGTAATAGAGTGCAATCGACAGGGTTCTGTAAAGTCAAGTAGGTAGTGTGTTGGCTTATCTTACAAAAATCTGTCGTTTAAATTGTAGCTTCTGCCACTTATCGATAAAGTTAACATACACAACATGAATGCTGAAGGGTTGTAATCATCAATTGTATGTATGCATGTTAATATAGGGCTGGCAGTTTTATTTCCTTTCGATTTTTTTAGAAGAAAAACTCTGAGAACAACCATTATATTTGAGGGGAGGATGTATGGACATTAGGCATTAAATATTTGTGACACCATAAAACAATCAACTATTGGCAGTGGGAAATCCATATTGATTTTGCAGAGTCAACCTGAATATCAGAATAATCCCCCTAGGCAGTAGAAGGTGGCGGTTGTATACACTGTGGTGATGATTGTTTAGATCGTTTTAGGATTTATGTTAGTAATAAAATACACATACACACATACATACACACATACAAACATACAAACATACGTACATACGTACATACATACATAAATACATGGATACATACATAAATACATGGATACATACATAAATACATACCAAGCATAACCATACATACATATACACATACATACATACATAATACAAGCACACCATAGCATACCATACATGGATACATACATGGATACATACATGGATACATACATACATACTTATCATACATACATACATACATACATACATAAATATACATACATACATACACACATTCATTATAACATACATACATACATAACTGGTCATTATAACCCTTCAGTCAGTATGACAACTAAGCTTCTCACATCACTTATGTTGTGTGTGAATTTTATTCATTAGTGGCGGATACAGTTTAAAGTGTTTTAACACCACTTTCGATTCAAAGAGTTTGTATTTTATATCCTTAGTCTAGCTCCAGTTCGACGATTATTACGAATATTTTTAATTCCATAAAATTCGTTATTCACTGATGATGCATGGTTTCCGATCGCAATTGATTTTATAAAGGCAAACTATAATCCTTCTTCCCAACATATATGATACCTACATTGATGTTGAAATACCCTAAAGTATTATGAATCTATATTTCTTATTTATATCCTGTGTTAATAATTTCTAAAAATTTTAAATTTCTTTTGATATAAATATCTTGGTAATTAGTTTTATGGGAAGGCCAAGATTATTAAAAACGAAAATTGGGTCAATTGTGCCTTACATACCCTCACCAATGTTTAAGACCCAGTTACTGTATACTCCATTATCATCTTGATCATAATGATCATTTATTAAATTTAATCCAAATAAAAAGAAAAGATGTCTACTAAAAATAAAAAAAAATTAAACAGACACCCTTTCAAGTTTTGATTTTTTTTGTTTATTTATTGGCTATAAACCAGTTCTTTTATTCTTTTCCTTTTTTTTGTCTAAATTCGCATTTAATTTAAGATTTAAAACTCTGTCTTATTTTTTAATTTTTTTAATTTTTTTTTTTTTTTTTTTTTTTGTGGGAGAATAAATAAAGTTAATCCGGTACACATGTTGTGCAGAGATTTTTAATTTTGTTGCCCCAAAAATGCCTTAAAGATGTCTTGTGTATGTCAAAAAGCTGACTAAAACTGTGTCTGCATTAAAAAAATAAAATAAAAAAATAAAAAAAAGTAACAAAAACTTGTATTTAAGAGAGTGTAATGGCTCGAGGTAAATAAGGCACGGCCTGGTACATAAAGTTTGCGGTTAAAATTTTAAAAAAATTATTTTATTTTCTTAACGAAAACAAGAATGTTTTCTTAAGGATAAGACTACGCAAATGTTAAAACAAAACCTTTTACCAATATTCTGTTTAAAGTTTTTAAACACACCTTTCTCGATTCAAAGATTTTGTATTATTTTTCCTTAGTCTAACTTCAGTTTGACGATATTACGAATATTTCTAAATTCATAAAATTTCGGCAATTGATTTTATAAAGGTAAACTCTACTGCTTCTTCAAAACATAATAAGATACCTGCATCGATGCTGAAATACCCTAATGTATTATGAATCTATATTTCTTATTAATATCCTGTGTTAATAATTTTCTAAAAATCTTAAATTTCTTTTGATTGAATATCTCAGTAATTAGTTTTTGATGGGAAGGCCAAGATTATTAAAACAAAAATTGGATCAATTGTTCTTACTACACCGCCCACCAATGTCTGAGACCCAGTTACTGTAGGCTCATCCATCGTCTTGATCATAATGATCATTTATTTAAATTTAACCCAAATAAACGAAAAGATGTCTCTCTAAAAATAAAAAAACTCTTAACAGACACCCTTTCAAGTTTGATTTTTTTTGTTTTATTTATTGGCTATAAAACCAGTTCTTTTATTCTTCTTTTTGTCTTAAATTCGCATTTAATTTAAGATTTAAAATTCGTCTTTATTTTTTATTTTTTAATTTTTTTTTTTTTTATATTTTTTTTTTTGTGTGAATAAATAAAGTTAATCTCGGTACACATGTTTGTGCAGAGATTTTTAATTTGTTGCCCCCCCAAAAATGCCTTAAAGATGTCTTGTGTATGTCAAAAGCTGACTAAAACTGTGTCTGCATTAAAAAATAAAAAAAAAAACTTAAAAAAGAACAAAAACTTGTATTTAAAGAGTGTAATGGCCTCCAGGTAAATTAAGGCACGGCCTGGTACATAAGTTTTGCGGTTAAATTTTTAAAAAAATTATTTATTTTCTTACGAAAACAAGAATGTTTTGTTAAAGATAAGACTAGCAAATGTTAAAAACAAAACCTTTTACAATATTTGAATATAATTTTTTTTAAATTTGTTTTTGTTTATTTTTGTATTTTTTTTTTAATTAAATTTTTAATAATTTTTTTTTCTTTCTTTTTTTCTGTTTTAGGTAAGTTCCTTAACAAATTATTTAAAGAAATACCATATGTGAGTGAGTATTTATAAAGAATAAGTTTTTTACTTAAAATATTCTGCACAAATTGTTCAAAAAATGAAAAAAAAATTGTGGCGAATTTAAACTAAATTTAGTATACCAGGACGCTTCCAAACTTGGGGACCTAATGTGGAAAATACAACAAAAATTTGGAAATTTTTTTTATTTTGAGAAATTTTTTCTAGCCATATTCAATGCCATCGATTCAGATTTTTAATAATAAATAATCGTCAAACGCTGTCATTGTGAGGAAACCGTTTACCTTTGAACCATTTTCAGAGGTATGGGTATAGAAAAAACTCCGCGGAAGCTAAGTCTGAGGAATAAGGTGCATGAAAAAGCAATTCAAACTGAGTTTATCCATCGCAATAGTGAGTCCTGTGGAGTCGTCGTGGTCTAGCAGGTAGTGTGTTGGCTTATTAGACATAAGGCCACGATTCAAACCCCATGTCAGATATCTTCAACAAAACGAAAGATAAAAAATATTTCTTCGGCGACTTCATTTCAGCAGATTTCTGGCTAAAACTCTGAGAGTAAATAAAATTGCCATGCAAAGTTTCTCAAAAATCTGTTGTTCGTAATCGATTTTTAAGCTGTAGGTGGTCCCACCAGTCATGTATTAAAATTAACACGCACAATATATGTGATGTTAGAAGCTAGGTTATAATGACCAATTTCGACAAATTAAATCTTTCTTCCTTAATTTCAGCAATTACTCCTTTGCTGAAATCTATTGTAGGTACACACCATTGTTTAGTTTGTTTTGATCTTGCCTGCAGATAACCTGTCTTCGTCTTCTTTTCCAACCAGCCTAGTACTTTGACTGTCGCATAAACTCCGACCATTATATGGAACTGTCTTTGCCCTTCTAGACCGCGATTCTATTTGCATATCTGATCCACCAGTTTGGCTATACCTTTAACTCAAGTGTGAAATGGTATATTAATACCTCATTCAATTGCTGCCAATTGATACCTAAAGTAAGTTTATTGCGGTATAATATTGCCAAAGTCTTAATTGTAATATCCCCTATTATTATTTTATTGTTAGCAAAAGTTGCAAACATCTTTCGCACAGCTTTCTCATCTTCATATTTGTCGTACGTAGGCTCATCCAATCTTACTTTGTGGATTTAATCCTTCGTCACCTCAGTTAGTCGATGACTGTGGAGTTCAACAGCTTTTACGGTGTCATTTATTTCCGAGATATGGCTTTACAGAAATTCCCTCTGGTTAAACAACTTCTATTAACATATTCTGGATGTCCAAAAAAAAAAAATATTTTTAACTCTTCAAGTGCCCAACAATGACAGAGAATACATTCAGTGGCTTTCATAATTGATCAATTGTTCATCACTGTTAATGATTCGAAGCAGATTGTAATTTCCTTGATTTTGGATATGTTTTGTTACTTGCAAATACTTTGAAGACGCTGCTTTAGAGGTTCCCAATGTTTTTATAATTTTTTCTTGACTTTGAGAATATTCTTCATACAGCAAGGTTTCTAATCCAACATCATCATCTTAATTAATTTGACTTCTGCTTCGTTATCAACACATTTATATTCTATTTGCGAGTTTTCTTTTCTAATTTTTTTGTGTAGAAAAGTTGTGCCTCTCAGAGAGGGACAATCCAATATCAATGATTATTTCTAGTTTCTTAAGAAGAAATTGTTCTCCTCTGGAAATAAATCTTTTAGAGAGTCCACTTCGAATTAACATGAAATAAATGTAAGCAGGCTTTGCAGAGTATCAACAGCTATGGCATGAGAGTATTGCCTGTTAATTTGTAAGTTTGCTGGTATAAGGACATCAGGATCTAAGGCATTTTAGAGAATGAAGCTTAAAAATATTCTGAGATTTAAATTAATTAAAAAAGCCTGTTAAAATACTCCAATAATATGCTCTTTGAAACAGTATTTAATTGAAATATATTTTTGGAAAGAGGGAAATCATCATAAAAAACTGATTTTTTTTTTTCTGATGTAAAAATTAGTTTTTGAAACTTTATTTTATAAAGAGGCCATTGATAGATAAAAATTTGCAAAAATTTGCCAAAAATTTGTCAAAAAAAAAATAATCCCAACATACTCGTACAATATTATTGACCAATCATGATTTGGCATGTTTTTTGAAATGCTTTGTTTAAAATTAAAATTGAAAAGCCAACCGTTTTTACCAAATGCCATTGAACATTTTATTAAAAAAAAAGAGATTATTTTGCATAAACATGCTTGCCTTGCGTCTTGCTTTTGTTATAAATCCATCAAAATACTCATAATCTTACAAAAAACGATGTCAGCAAAACGCTATAAATAATACAAAACATAAAACCCGAAATATTTATGAGTGATAGTGATTGACATAATCACTTCGATTTTTTTTTTATTGACAATACAAATTACCGCTTAAATAACACCTTTGGGCAACCAGCATAAATAATTTTTTTTTTTTTTTTTTTTTTTTGTTGGTCAAAAAACCATGATTGAAAAAACTTTTCAATTTTTCTTCTATCTTCATTCTTGTATTCATTCATTCATTTTGCAAACATTTCGAATTTGAAAAGTGGCAAGAAATTGATTTCAAATGAACATGCATCCCAACACTAACACCTTCACTAAACGTAACAAACGTTAACAAATCAAGTTTGTTGCTTAAGTCTTTTGTTTTTTTTCCCTTAAAATCACTTGAATTCTCTTTTTTTATTAAAATATTAAAAAAAAAACAAAACCAAATAATTCTTCTTATTAATATTCCACACGTTCTGCGCATAAATAATCTTTTTTTTTCGTCTCCTTTTTTTTCCAACTCCTCATATTTTTATGTTTCTTCGAAATTTATGATTTAATTGCCTTCTAACGGCCGGTTGTAACAATTGCTTTCGTAATGAGTTTTCCTATGGTAGGTTGGTTATTCGCCCGTTTCACTGGCCAGGCTATTGACTGGATTGTGAGGATGGTTAGATTGTTTGTAAAGCAAAAGACTTTACTTTAACACCGTAAGAGTAGAACCAGTACTATAAACATTTTAATGATTATTGAAGTTATTCCGTTTTTTACAGCACCAAACCAATATTAAAAGGCGTATTTTAAAAGAAAACTAATGAAAATTTGTTCCTAATACAGTGGTTTAGTTGATACAGATTTGAAATAAAAATTTAAAATTAAATGCTAACTTGAGCAATTGTTTTCGCCACTAGATATTTGTAATTTTTCTCATGAACATTTATCTCACAACGGGTGCCACTGTACTCCGATGGTTCTGTTTATGCCGCAATGGCCCAATTGTATATTCGGCAGGTGGTGACATCATCCAGAGCCCATTCTCATACATTTCAATTAAATTGTTGCAATGAAAATCCACATTGTAGCTGCCGTAGTCACGTAGATAAAGTATTCGCTTATTAGACGTTAGGCCAGGGTTTAAAACCCTGGTCAGACATCTCCAACAAAACAAAATTTGAAAAAATATTTCTTCGGCGACTTCCTTTCAGCAGACTTCTGGCAAAAACTCTTGAGAGTAAATAAAATTGCAATGAAAAGTTTCTCAAAAAAGGAAAATCTGTCGTTCGGAGTCGGCTTTAAACTGTAGGTCCTACCATTCCAGGATAAAATTAACACACAACGTCAGTGATGTGAGAAGCCAGGTTGTAATTCTGACTAAAGTGTTGTAAGGACGAACTAAGTAAGTAAGGAAGTTGCCGAAACTTCCTCTGCGCAGATTTCTGGCAAAAACTTGAAGAGTAAATAAAAGTGACCATGAAAATTTTTCTCAAAATTCTATCGTTCGAAGTCGAGTTTAAACTGTAGGTTCTGCCACCGCTCATGTATAAAATCAACACACACAATATAAATGGTGTGAGAACCTAGGTCATTGTCCTGACAGATGGGTTGTAAGCAGAGCGGTCGTGCGGTCGTGCAAGAAATCTGTTTTCAAATTCACTCGTGACATTTTTACACGAAACGGAACAAAATATTAATTTCGGTGTCACTCCTACTTCTGTCAAAAGCTGTGAGAGCTTCCCAAATCTGTTGTTTAGTTTTGTTTTAAAACCTTAAGAGTTTGTTTCAAAAATTTTTAAAAGATAAATGTCTTGTGGGACAATGTTGTTTGCCATGTTTTAATCACAATTGTTCATACTTCAAGCCACTGTGCAAAATTTTATCATCTTTTTTTTTTCAATTTTAATTTAAAAGAAAAAAGTTTGTTTTCTTCTCTTTTTATGGCTTTAAGGCATGACCACACAAAAAATCAACGCATTGATCAAGAACCTGAACTTTTTTTGTATTTTTTGTTTCATTTTCCTTTTCAAATTCGTATTTTAAGTTTTTCTTTCTTTCATTTTATTTATCTGCCTGTTCACCGTGTTTGTGGCATAGCATGGCTGCTGTATGTTGTAGTTTGTGCAACAGCCAAACATGTTTGTTTTCAACGTGAGCGTTTGCAACAAGTCAAGGAAAATAAATAATTTTTTTCTTACTCTTGTCTCTGTTTTTTTTTTTGTTTTTTATTTTACTTTTTCCATTTATTTTTTTTTTTTTTTGTTTTTATGCCACTAAAAACAGAAAAAAAAACGAGTCACCAATAACAACAATAAAAATTACAACAAACATTAACATGTTTGTAGAGACATCAACTGCGATTTAAAAACAAACGCAAGATTTTTTTTTTGTTTTTCTTTCTTTCATTTTTTTTCTTCTCGTCTTTTTCTTGTTGCCGTATTTGTTGATTGTATTTGCCTGGCCAGACATCCTTTTGCCATCGTCATCGTCATCATCATCTTCATCTCCAACACAGCTTAGTTTAGTTTACTACACAGTAACTGTGACTGTGTGTTTGTTTGATTACACAAACTTGTTGCTGGCTGGCACTGTCTTTTGTTGTTGTTTACAAAACAACAAAAAGAAGAAGAACAACAAAAAAACAGAATAAAAATTTTTTATGTTTTTAAAAGAAGCAAGTAAGCAGTAACAGAAGAAGAAGTTCATAACTTGATGGTGCCGCCGCCGCCAACAATTCTTGGAAAAATAAAAACCCGTAAAACTGATTCTTCTTATTTTACATCTCATCTCTGATTTTTATTATTTATTTCTTATTGTTGTTTTAGTTTTTATTTTTATTTAATTTTGTTCGTTTTTTTTTTCATTTTTTACCTTTTTTTGACCGACAAACACCGCACCTTTACACAGGCAGCTTAAGACAAGACGACTGTGGCTATAAACGTAAAGGAGTTGCAAAACTTCAAGTGTCAAAACCTTAAAAAAAGAACATAAAATTCGTTGTTTTTTTCGTCTCATTTTCTTTAGTTTCATAAATAGGGTCGTTGCAGTTCGGATTTCTTTTTAAAATTTAAATTAAACACACATTTCGAAAGGGGAATTTATCATTTAAATATCACAAGCAAAGTGAATGTAAGAGACCACATGTCACGAATGTCACGAATGACAGATTGGCACACTACTTATTAGCTTACCATATAGGTACGAAGCTGGGTTCATAAAGCCTTAGACTTTTTGAATGAAGCATGTATTGAAAACTCTCTTGTGAGCGTTATAGACTTTGTTCAACGTTTGGCCAAAGTTTTTAATGGATTTATTTGTGAGATATTTTACTCCAAATATCTCTCTTCAAATCTACTTACTCAGTCACACGCTCACTCACGGCTTAACTCAGATCTTAGAGCGCATGATGAAGCATTTCGCGGCTTAATTTATGGTTTTCTAGCAGTTTTGCAAGGAATTTTTTTTTAAGGTTCTGTCAGCTGTCAATGACTGCTGGCTTCAATAGCTTTCTTTCATTGAAGAGGTGGAACATACATACGAAGTTTATATTTTATGTGTGGCATATCCGTTAAATGTCTACCGCGTAGGCCTCATAACAAAGTTTTCAAATACTCCAAACAATTTTAAACTAAACGTTGTCTTTCAAACTTCTTAATAGTGCCTGGCTTATGTAAATAAATTCCAACTTTTGAATGAAGATTGAGCAGTTAAAATATTTCAGAAAGAAAAAGTATTTTTGCTGATAATGTCGTTGCAATGGACTGTGTGGCATGCCGTAATGTCCTGTTGCAATCGTTACTCCCCAATTTCATATAAAAAAATGAAAGAAAAAAATTCCAATGAAACCCTCTGGCCAAAATACTTCTTAACCACTTGCCAGACACTAAAATAGTACAAGAAAAAATGCATTATATTGTTTTGTCTACGAGATACCATAGAACTCGCAACCACACGATCTATTGTATTGGCCTCAATCTATAATCTTTTATATGGCTCTTCAAACCTGTCGCTCGTCAAGTTTCAGAATGCTGTTCGATGTCATTAAAGAAAATTCCTGTCATCACTTGATATATGTCCAAGGGCTTCTTTCTGTGATGCATTAATGCCATAACCAGGTTCCCAGTATGTGTTCTGATGCTTTATTTGATTCTCAAGAAATATTACTTGAGCCTTGATGTGTCTCCTCAAAAGGCCGAACTACTAATCTTGGTTATTTCTTTGCCTTAAACCATTCTGCATTTGTGCCCTTTTTTTGCTGGGTAAATCATACACTAGATTGCGCATTGGCAACCCTTCAGTCAGGATTACGGCCCTTCGCTTCTCACCACCACTCATGTTTGTGGCGGACACTACAGTTTAAAGTCGACTCCCGAACGACGATTTTTTTGAGAAGCTTTTCATGGGCAATTTATTTAGCTCTGAGTTTTTGCCCAGAAATCTGCTGGAGGAAAGTCGCCGACAAGAAATAATTTTTTTTCCATCATTTCGTTTTTGATGTCTGACCGGAGATTCGAACCCTGGCCTTTCGTTAAATAACGCCAACACAGCTCACTCGTTAGTCACTAATGACGACTACGATACAAAAGGAACTGCTGAGTAAAGAGGACTGTAATTATGGCCATTGATCGCAAAAATCATCCTGTTATTCTTTAACATAATTTCTCTCTTAACTAAAGTCATGTCACTGATCGATGATCCCGTAAGTGATAATGTTTACATATCGAATTACACCGAAATTAAAAACAATGTATACATACGAGTAGAGTATATTTTAAATGCATGTCGTCTGTGGACAACGATTACTTGAGCAAAATCTTTTGCCGTTTTGTTTGCCTGAAATTAATAAAGTTTCTTAAAACATGAATGGATTAAACACATGATGAACGATTGCCGAGGAACGACTAAAATTTTACTATTACAACCAAGCCGTCTGCGGAGATTATGACGCCTAAATCTGAGCCATTATTTTCGCCAAAGGTTATCTAAACGATATCTGAATGAAAAAATTCTTTGTACACTTTTTACCCGTATCTGCCAGAGAGAGACAACAAAATAAAATCGTGTAAAGGAAAATAGGACACTATTGTAAAGTAAACTCGAAGTATTAAAGATCCTGTACTACATTAACAACAATACCTTAAGGTAACAATAATATTATGAAATTTTTAATTTTTCTTCTAAGAGATTTGTGTCTTCAAAGATAAATCTGAGGTGATCTACAACATTTAGTTGCTTTTTTTTATTGCCTGGTTCTGACAGTATGGGGATTTTTTTATAAATTTTATTATAAAAATTACATTGAAGATAAAGTTTTCTAATAAAAAAGGAAGAACAATATGAATAATAATTAGAAATATATATCGTAATACGTATTTTAATTATTGTTCCGGTACTGGAAGTAAAATTCTGAACTCAATATTTTCCCCCGAAATGTATTCGATTGAATTGACATACAAATAGTTGGTGTTTCCCGCAATATCTTGAATATTACTTCACTTTAATTGAAATTAGAAAAAGTTTACACATAATAAAAAAAAACACAACTTTTTCGAACAAATGTTCCACTGTGCCACTGGACTTGTAATGGCATTCACCCCATACGCCGGAAATATCTTTTATAATGCCAGATTTAATATTTAATTTTAAAAATAAATTACAAATACATTGTGATATTGACCGAAATAAAATATTTTGCGAAACTGGATCATAATTTTATTATTAACTTGAATCAGTTGACAAATTCTTAAAGTTTAATTGAACCCGTGTAATAAATATTTTATTTGCATTTCAATTAACAAAACATTTAAAATAATTTGTCAACTTTAATTCGTTTTAAACCTTTAAAATGAAATAAAATTCATAATGAGCCCGCCCGTTAAAAAAAAAAACATTTTCGAGTTGTGCACAATAAAGATGTCAAACGGAATAAAATGAACTCTTTTACCAAGGTATACAATATTATGATAACAATCGTACGTTTTTATGCAGGCCATTGGCATTTGAGTGCGAGCATAAGGCAGAATTCCAACCCTGGAAGACAATATTATAGTTGCCGCTGAGGAAGTATACCGTATGCCGACAGCGGAAAATGGTAGTCAATCTGTCGACACAAGCATTTAATACAGTTTCTAATATGTTCCCTTAAAACGTTAAAAAAATCACCCGTTAATATTGTTACGAAAATGGAAATGGTGTAACGTCGTTTAACATTAAAAGTTAAACAAAAGCTACAAAAACAAAACAACGGACTTGTTCACTTCATTAACGAAAATAAAACAACAACATCAGAGTAACGAAAAAAAGAAATAGGCAAGTAAACAACAACAACAGCAGGGAAACGTAAACAACCTACACTAACAACAAGCAAGTAAACATATTGAATGTAAACATGTTGTTTACATTCATAGAAATCTCGTGAAGGCGAAGACTAGAATCTTCGTCTGCGAAAACATCATCAGACTGTTTACGTCGCTATATAAAAGGCAAGGCAAAGCATGCAAAGTCGGAATAGAAGTTCAGTCAGTCTTGGGTGAAGACGCGCTGCGTGTGAAGTAAACCAATCGTGGTTTGAAGATCTCCGTTACAAAGATTTAGAGAACAATTGTGTCGTAATTGTTATAGTTTATCGCAAAGGGCATAAACAAAGGAATAACAAATAAAGCAATTGTTGTTGTTAGATCAGTTGTGAACAGTGGCACACAAAAGTTGTGTGATTAATAAAGGATTTTATTAAAATTAAACACAAATTTTTTTTATTTTTATTTGAAATCTGAGAACTCATATTTCAAACGTTTTTAATAGGTAAAAACGTAACAGTATTAATAAACATGATAAATATTGAATTATGTTATGTAAAGTCAGCGGAATTAATGACTTTATAAAGTGATTTGTAAAAAAAAACAATTTTTTTTTTATTTTGATGATTTTTCGTATAAAAATTCCTAATATTTAAAATTCTTTTTTATCCATTTTAGTATTTAAATCAAATGCCAATACTTTATTGTAAAAAAAAAGTAATAAATTTAGGAATTTAGATAGGAAATCTAATTCGTTCAATAGTGTTTCAAAACTTGTCTAGTGTAACAGTTTCTAAATTTTATTCAAGCATTTAATACAGTCTTCTAAATATGTTCCCTTAAAATCGTTAAAAAAATCACCCGTTAATATTGTTACGAAAATGGAAATGGTGTACGTCGTTTAACATTAAAATGTTAAACAAAAGCACAAAAACAAAACAACGGACGTTCACTTCATTAACGAAAATAAAACAACAACATCGAGGTAACGAAAAAAAGAAATAGGCAAGTAAACAACAACAACAGCAGGGAAAAACGTAAACAACCTACACTAACAACAAGCAAGTAAACAATTTGAATGTAAACATGTTGTTTACATTCATAGAAATCTCGTGAAGGCGAAGACTAGAATCTTCGTCGCGAAAACATCATCAGACTGTTTACGTCGCTATATAAAAGCAAGGCAAAGCATGCAAAGTCGGAATAAGATCAGTCAGTCTGGGTGAAGACGCGCTGCGTGTGAAGTAAACCAATCGTGGTTTGAAGACTCCCGTTACAAAGATTAAGAGAACAATTGTGTCGTAATTGTTATAGTTTATCGCAAAGGGCATAAACAAAGGAATAACAATAAAGCAATTGTTGTTGTTAGAATCAGTTGTGAACAGTGGCACACAAAAGTTGTGTGATTAATAAAGGATTTTATTAAAATTAAACACAAATTTATTTTTATTTTATTTGAATCTGAGAACTCATATTTCAAACGTTTTTAATAGGTAAAAACGTAACAGTATTAAAAACATGATAAATATGAATTATGTTATGTAAAGTCAGCGGAATTAATGACTTTATAAAGTGATTTGTAAAAAAAACAATTTTTTTTTATTTTGATGATTTTTCGTATAAAAATTCCTAATATTTAAAATTCTTTTTTATCCATTTTAGTATTTAAATCAAATGCCAATACTTTATTGTTAAAAAAAGTAATAATTTAGGATTAGATAGGAAATCTAATTCGTGTCAATAGTGTTTCAAAACTTGTCTAGTGTAACAGTTTCTAAATTTTATTCAAAAATGTGGGCGTAAAATTTTATCTAAAATCGAAATGAATTTTAAAACAAAAGAATTTATTCGAATAATATATAAAAAAAAAAGAATAACATATGCATTTTTCAAACTTTTATTCTAAATAAAATTTCGCATTAATTCGTATTTTATTTTTAAAAAATTTATTTTTTTAACTACAAAGTTTTGATACTCCCTTTACAACCTTACACAATTTAAATTAATTTGCTGTGAACTTAAGCTAGGCAAAGGCAAGCTAAAAAGCTAAAAATTATCTGTGCTCTATAGCTTAGGATAAAATTTGTCACCACTGTATTCTATCAAGATTGCTCACGCTTTTAAACGAAAAAAAACAAGAGCCCATGTCTAATAGCTTTTCTTTAAAAACTTCTCCTAAACAAGCTATTGTGATGGCATTGGCGGTAAACTTTTCGTTGCATAGTGTTCAAGTTATTTAAACAAATATTTGCGTAATATGACCATACTCTTCGAATATCAATAATATTCACTTTGTGCGATATGAATAGTAAACTTTGCCAGTCACTGATTGTCAGCGATTACGCAAATGTGCTGAGGAACCGGGAACGCAAAATTTTTAGGTAGCCGGAATTTATCGACAAACCCATTACATACATTCATACATACAGAACTGGCCACTAAGATTTTAATTTTAAAACACGCTTGATGGGAATTGCAGTTCAAAGTCGAGTCCGAACAAACTTTCGCCAGAAGACTGTTGAGAGAGAATATGAATACAATCCCCTTGCACGAAACAACTAGAATGGTTAAGCAATACCGGCTAGCAATTATAATCACACAGTAAAACTTAAGAATTTTATACTTAAGGCAGCTGTCAATTATTTAAACTAGTTTGAGGTTAGTAAATATTTGTGAGTGCAAAGACTAGGCAGAAGATTTTTTTGATCATTTTGTTAAATTTGTAATCAAATAAGAAATCTATTATCCTCCTAGTAGCTTGCTATAGAGCCCAATAAGTTGACATGTCTAGGCGTCTACAAAATGTTTAATGGCAGATGTAGAGCCAAAAAGATGAGCTTTGCACCGATCATGCTTTATGTTCAAAGTTCAATAAGTGTTAACGTGAAACATGTTATCAAGTGAAATCTATTTGTGAACCTGTCTGCCAAGTGAATTGGTTTACATTCTATCTCTGTGTGCAATGAAATAAATGCGAATGTCTGGAGGGCTATTAAATAAATGAATTGGACAAGGGCCAGTTAAAATGTAACAAAGGTTATGAATATGTGTATGGGTTTCCAACCTGAACTTTTTACATACAATATCCAAACAAGAAATGTTAGCCAATGTAGGGTAAATATTTGTAAGCTTATGACAGTTGTTTCACATGACCTGTCATTATCAAAAACGGATAGGTTGGTAAAAAAAATATCTTCATGTAGTGCAAGAAGAAGGCTTATTTTTAAAGCACATTTTATGACTTAAAAATCAATGTCAGTGTACCAAATACCAATTAATGGTCAGGTCCTTTAAGTTTTCAATGGCATTGATGCCATATTTTCAACAAAATATCAGCCATGGTGTTATCTTTTAAATAATATGGCATTTTATTATCACAGGTTTCTGTTTTAAATTAAAATTTTACGGTAATTTACCATATTTTTTTTTTTTGGTATTGTCTTGCATGAAGGACTTTAACCTTCACAAAAGTGTTAAAAATGGGACTTGAACAACAATAAAATTTTTAAGGTGGTAAGAAAAAAAGAAATAAAAATTGCCATTAAAAAAGTTATGAAATAAAGTATTACAATTTAAATAGTTTTTTTTTCTCTGTGTTTTTCATAATTTAACACTTACAACGCAATTTTGTAAGTTTTGCGTTCTTTTTTTTCTCATTCACTCACTTTTTTTTGTAAATTTTTGTCAAGAAAAACAAAAAAAAATTTTTTATTTTTATTTTATGTTTTTGACCTAAAAATAGTACAAAATAACAACAAAGTCAACAACAATTAAGCAGAAAATAAAAGAAAAAGAGATTGTAATAAATTTTTTTTGTTTTTTTTTCTTTTTTTTTTGTTTTTCTTTTTTTTTGCATTCTCAGAATATTTTTCAAGCCTCATGACTAAAAATTGTCATCCACAAGTGCCAAGTGGCACAAAATAAACGAAGGCGCTATTGTTTTTAATGTTTTTACATTTTTTTTTTTTGATTAAATTTATTAAATTTTATTGAGAAAAACACGAATTTTTTTTAAAAAAATATTTAAATTTTTGTAATATTTTTTCAAACGTCAATTTTATCACAATAAATTATTATTGTTCGAGCTACATATGTATTGAAACTGCTGGAAAAGTTAAATAGAATTGAAGGTTATTTGTCACAAATATGTAGCACTTGTCATTTGAATTAATAATTTTATGCATGTAGAGAAATAAAAAAATTAAAAAAAAAAATTATTAAATAAATTGTATTAAAAAAGGTTACAACATTTAAACTGTATCGATTACTTTATTTTTGTAATTGTTTTACGAATACAACGAAGGCCAAACCAAAAGTCCTTGTTTACTTTTCCGTATGCTTACTTTTAAACGGATTTCATTGCATCATGATTAAACGGGTGATGAATATTCATGAAATAATTGCAAATACGGTTTGATATCGTAAATAAATTGGAGAAATGGAAAACCTGTTGGTAATTATAAGTTCTACAGGGTCTCCCCATTGCATGTTAAACCCTTATTTCATGTGGAAATTAAATGTATTTATTAATATTGTGTTTGAGCCCATATGTACGCACTTTCACATATCGATTCCCCAGTTGTATTGTCGATGACATATCGGTCTAGCTTGTCAAGACCGCAACTTCTCTCCAAATGTTGTCTTTTGTGACTTCTATTCTTTCTAATGCATATACATACAAAGAGAGTATACAATACCATAAATCAGGAAGTCTTGTGACCCTTGACCTCCCAAAAAACATAACATTAACAACGAGCTTGATGGTAAAGTCAAGCGGAATCACATTTTGAGAAAGAGCATAATTCTACGAGCAGAGTCTCTCACGTAATAAATTTTCATCTAGGCAACTAGATATGGCAACTCTCTTATTATGAATTAAGACAAGCGAAGACAAGAGAAATAAGAAGTCGGTAGCAGAAGATATTTTATGTTCCTTACATGTATTAGTAGTTATACCAACCCTTCAGTCAGAATTACACTGGCTTCTCATACTAAGCATGCTGTGTGCATTAATTTATCTTGAAAGTTTAAAACGTCGAATACAAATGATAGATTCGAGAAGCTTTTTCATGGTAATCGAAACTTCTGGTAGAAGAAGATTACAAAGCCATTCTCAGGGCTAGGTTTGAACTGCCGAATCCTGGTCTAATAAGTCAACACATTACTCAGTAGACCACTGAAACCACCTCTATTTTCCTTAAAGAAACAAAAAAGTGAAAACACAATCGAACATTTTTGCTGAATGTTAGCGTAGACTTCCTAAGTTGCCAGACCAAGCATACAAACCCAACTATATGGGCCACTTTTAACTCATCCAGTAAATATCTGCAACCTGTTTTAAACGTTGTTGAACGCGATTGTGGTTTTTTAATCTTACAGTAGGGAACAACAAAGACTATCCGACATTAAGTCCGACATTAAGTCTTGAAACTTTACATACGAGATTGGGTATCCATTATCGATACAGTAAAAAGTGGCAGTTTGGCGCAATACATCAGCAAGAGTGTGGTTTAGGAGTTAATTTTTCTAGAGGGTTTGAATGTCAACACACGACTGCAAGGATTGTATAACAGCGATTGCCGGTAGTAGTAAATGTAATATCTGGAGTATATAAATAATCTGGTATTCTATACAAGATGTTGAAGATGTTAATGATGTTGACGTTTCCGGATACTACCCCCCACCATCAGTAAGTCTGACACCTGGAAAAAGAAAAAAAAAACTATCGACGTGGCCCTGTATAACGAAAAATTTGAACATAATTGATGAATAAATTTGTGCTTCAGTAGATGATGGGACACAAGTTCAAATCTTAGTTGCTTTGGAAACATTTTTTATTATAAAAGCAGCCTAACGATTAGCAGTTTTCGAAGAACTTATTTCTGATCAGAATCCACAAAATTTTGTTATGCTGCTTTAAACATTTAAACATTTTCACGGGTATAATTTTAAAACTCACTACGGCCATGTTAAAATGTTTTTAAAATAACTTTTCGTTTTAAAAATTCCTTAAAAACTTGATTTTATAAAAGTTTTTAACATTTGAATTAAATTTTAAAGATCATCAGGTGTTTTCGATAAATTATTGAAGAAAAAAAAATAAAAAAAAATAAATGCTTTGAGTGCAGCTCTGTTAGCTTTTTTTTTTCATTACCATTTCAAACCATGATAATAATAATAATAATGGAATCATAAAAAATCATTTAACAAATTATGATGATGGCTGCTAATTTTAATTTAAAAAAAAATTAATAAAAACACAAAAGAAAAACAAAAACAAAGCCACATAATATAAATATTTGAATGACTAAATCATCAACTGGTTTTTGTTAGTTTATTTATCGATTACCGATAAAAATTTGACATGCAAAATAAATAAACAAAACAAGTGTAGGAAGTTTCATTTTCATTGAATTTGAATTTAATGTAATTTCTTTACGATTCAATCAAAATCATTGATCCGAATAACGGTATTAGTTTGATCTCATGGTACAAAAAGTATTCCATTATGTTTGGTTGCAAAGCTTGTATGAATCCATAGAAGCTTTGTGGTGTTCATTATGGCATTTTGAGGTTTGAGCTTTCATAAGATTAGAAATATAGGGTGCGCCATTTAAAAGTTTAAATTCGAAAAAGCAATAAACCAAGAATGGTTTGAATGGTTTTGCCAAATTTATTCTTTTTTGTTCTGAAGTACAATTGTTCGGTTTAGAAATACAATATTATTTCATTCATATGAGCTCCGCGGCTAGTGCCACAGTATATTATTCGATCGGATCAATTTTTATGCACTTCGAGTGTATGGAGTCATATCTCAGCAATTTCATTAAAAATGTTAGTCAAAAATTGCTCAATTGCTCCTGGTTTATCGGCATAACAACTTTTCCTTAACAGCGCCCCACCAGAAAATCATCTAACGGTGTCAAATCATAGCTTCTTGTCGGCCAATTGACATCACCATTTCGGCTAATTAAACGGCCATCAAACGTTTGACGAAATAAATCGGCTAAGGCATGAGGTGTATAGCTCCAATTGCACCATCCTGTTGAAATCAAACATCGTGCACATCAATACCATGAAGAGAGAGTACAATAAATCGGTTATCATAGAGCGGTAGGTGTCTCCATTGACCGTAATGGTTACGCCGTCCTCATTTTCAAAGGAATATGAGTCAGTGATGCCTTCGCTTCATAAGTCGCACCAAACAGTTACTCGTAATGGGTGCATTGGCTTCTGTAAGACCACATGTGGGCTTTCTGAGCTCAAAATATGTCAATTTTGCTTATTATCGTATCAGCCAAGATGAAAATGAGCTTCATCCGAAAAAATTATTTTTTTTTTGGCAAAATCGATATCTTTGTGCATTTTTTCGTTTGCCAATAAATCCCAACGATGCTCAAGCAAGCGTAAATCGGTTCAGTGGAGCGTATACTATACTGAATTCTGTGACAGAATACAATGTTATAAGTATTGCAATATTCAAACTAATCGATGGTTCCAATTTATACCGATAGATGGCCCACTTTATATCACATGAAATCTAAAAAGAACTTTTGGATTCTTTTAATCGGTGTGCCATTCGAGATGATTAATAATGAAATAAAAAAATAAATACTTAACTAAACGTTTGTCAGAACAGGGCAGATACTTGCTAAACAAATTTCATTAAAATGTTTAGCACTTCAGCAGTTTAAATTTCGTAATATTGACACACGGTCTTTATATTGTAGAACATCTTGTTCAGCAGACACTCAGTCAATCAGTCAGTCAGTCGTTTAGTTTAAACGTCTCCATTATTTGTTTTAGTAATTATTATTATAATTACGGTATAATTATGTTTAATAGCAACTAGTGAGGGGGAGTAACAAGTACTAAGCAGTAACAGTATCACAGTACTACAGTAACTAACGCATGGACTTGTGTGGGCAATTCTTTACAAAATTTTATTTCCTAAGACGAACACACACACACACACACACACATACTTAACCCCATAGAGAACATTGTAAGTAAGAAAAAGAAAAAAGTTTATTGAACTTCGTTCAAAGAATAACAAGAATAATGAATAAATAAATAATAAAAAAGAGAATTACAAAAAAATGAAGTAAAAAAAAAAAAGATGCGTAAATAATAAATATGAAATGAATATTAATTTATTGAATAATGAATCATAAATTAAGTAACCGTTGTAAGGGGAAAAAACACAATAACAACAAATGCTTACATAATTACATTTACATAATAAATGCTTATGAATTTAGGAATTTTTTTTTGTTTTTCAAAACCTATGAACTTTTTTATTAACAAGACCTTCATAAATTTTATGTATTATTTGTTATATCGGATGTGGGCCATCTATCGGTTTAAATTTCAACCATCGGTTATTTTGAATCGGCAATACTTATGTCATTCTGTTCTGTATATTATCTCCACTAACGTAATGAATCGGTTTACGCTTGAGCAACGTTGGGATTTATTGAAAAATTATTTCCAAATAAAAGACAATTGGTCGGAAATCGTCGGAAGTGATCGGTACACGAAAATTTGTTGCTAAAACTCATGAAACTGGTTTCATTGTTGATGTGTCAAAAGGTGAGCGTATTCGTACGGAGCCTACTTCTGAAGATATCTAAGCTGGGGCTAAAAGTGTGCGGTGGATAATCCATCAATATCAACTCGCCATTGTTCTCAAGAATTGAACATTTTACGCACCAGTTTACGTCGAATTTTGCAAAAATTCTCGCGTATAGCGCCTACAAAGTTCAATTGGGTTCAAAAATTGAAGCCACATGCCCATCCGCTTCATTTTCTCTTCGCTAGATTGGCCAACGAGAAACTGTACGATGATGTCGATTTTGCCAAAACAGAAAAAAAAATCATCTGTTCGGATGAGGCTCATTTTCATCCTGGGTGTGGTGCTTAATAATAAGCAAAACCGACACGAGGTCTTGCAGAAGCCAATGCACTCATTACGAGTGACTGTTTGGTGCAGCTTTGGAGCGGAGGCATCATTGGACCATATTTCTTCGAAAATGCACCAGAACAAAATTGACTTTTTTGCTCCTCGCCTCTTCATGGTATTGAAGTGAACGATGTTTTGTTTTGAACTGAATGCTGCCAATTGCCACATATTCAAGCCACAATCCATTTATTTCGTCAAACGTTTGATGGCCGTTTAATTAGCCGAAATGGTGATGTCAATTGGCTGCCAAGAAACTGTGATTTGACGCCATTGAACTGTTTTTGTGGGCCGCCGTTAAGGAAAAGTGTTATGTCGACTAACAAGAGACATTTGAGCATTTGAAGGCTCAAATGAGATAAAAATTGGTCCGATCGAATGAGGTACTGTGAGACCATTCGCACCAAGCATTTCTAACCGGAATAATTGTACTTCATAACAAACAAAATAAATTTTGCAAAATTTTAAAACGTTTTTGTCATGGATGATAGAGAGCATTAATTTAACGATTGATGCACGCCAATGTATATATAAATCCACATTGATGAAGAAGCTGGTAGTGCTATATCCACTATAGGTACACGTACACAAATGGGACGCCGTCTATTTTTCAAAGGAATATGACCTTCAAAGCGATATAAGCCATATCGACTCATAAGGTCGCACCAAACAAGTATTAGCTCGTAAAGGGTGGCGCAATTTATGGATATCTGTAAGACCTACATGTGTTGCCGCTTATATTACATGGTGAGATCAAAATATGTGGTTCTAAATTTAATTGCTTATTATCGTGGAAGACTCGTATTTCAGAACAGGAACCTGAATTTATATGAGACACACATTGGCAACGAAAAAATTATTTTATTTCTTTCTTGGCAAATCGATATCTTTAGTGCATCTCCTCGTCTTTCGTTTTTTGTCCAATAAATCCCCTAATCGTATTGTCTGTCAGAGCAATGTGCGTAAATTTCGGTTGCAGTGGGAGCGTTAATACTGATACTTGATATCCTCTGTTGCCACACTATAAAACAATGTTTTTATTATAAGTTATGTGCAATATTTCAAACTCCAATCGAATGGAGATTTCGAATTGTTATTACGATAGTATTGGGCTCTCAACATTATTATCTGACAAATGAAAGCTCTAAAATAAAACTTTTTTGATTCTTTTATCGTGTGCCATCGAGTATGATTTAATCAATAGGAAATAAAAAAATACAAGAATACTTATGACTAAACGTTTTCAGAACAGGGCAATATACTTGTAAACAAATTCATTAAAAGTTTAGCACGTTCCAGCAGTTTTAAATTTCGGTAATATGACACACGTTCTCTCTTTTATTATGCGGATTTTGTTATGACAATCAAATGCTTGTTCAGCTAGACACTACAAGTTCAATTCAGATCAGTCAGTACAAGTTTACGTTTAAACGATCTCCATTATTTGTTTTTAGATGAACTTAATTATTAATAAAATTTATCCGGTATAAGAGATTATGATTAATAAGCAACTAGTGAGGGGGAGTAACAAGTATAAATTTGCAGTAACAAATAGGTCACAGTACTACAGTAAACTAACGCATGGACTTTTTGAATTGTGGAAGGCAATTCTTTACCAAAAATTTTATTTCCTAAGACGAACACACACAACACACATATCATTATGAATAATTAAAGAAAACGAATATTAAGTGATGTGTTATAAAACAAACAACAAATAGAAAAAAAAATATATTTTTATAGAAATTTTTACCAAAGTTAATAAAAACCAACCAACAAATAACCACTGACCACAAATGTCAAGATGAGAATTGCGTCCGCCACAAACATACCCAGATTATCCGTCCTTGGATACACACCCAGACCTAGACCTACTGTTTGAAATAATGCAGCAACTATGACAGATTGCAATCGTTCAAGCCACGATCACACACACACATAACTAAACCCCATAAAGAGAACATTGTAAGTTACAGAGAAAAGAAAAAAGTTATTATTAACCACTTCAGATTCAACCTTAGAATACACAAGAATAATCGAAGTAAAATAAAATATGTTATATAAACAACAGGCAATTTACAGCAAAAAAATGAGCGTTAAAAAAAGATTAAGATGCTGTAAATGACAGATCAATTAAATCGGCAGACTATACCTCGATATGGAATGAATATTGAAGATTTTATTCTGTAATAAAGATGATAGAAAATAAAAAAATTGAATGGTAATCCCGTGTAAGGGGAAAAAACACTAATAAACTCAACAAATAAACAGTCAGATTACATTTAATAATAAATGCTTATGAATTTATTTGGATATCTTTTTTTTTGTTAACTTCTCATACAAAACTAAATAACTTTTTTTTAATTAACAAGACCCTTTACAGTGAACATCTTTATGTATTGATAAATAGTGGTATATTAGGAGTGGCACACATACTATCGGTTTTTAACAACTATTCATATCCATGGACAGAGTTAGTAAATAGTTATGAATCTGGCAGATACTAATTTGATCATTCTGATTCTCCTGGTTCCTACATATTACTCTCCACTGAAACGTAATGAATCGGTTTACCTTGAGCAACGCTTGGGAAATCCCTATCCTAGAAACAAGATATTTCCAAATATAAAAGAACAATTGGTCGGAAATCGTAGGAGAAAGTGATCGGTACACGAAAACTCATTGTTGCTAAAACTTCATGAAACTGGTTCAGTGTGTGAAACATGTGTCAAAAAGAATAGAGCCGTAATTCCGTACGGCGAGCCCTACTTCTGAAGATCATCTAAGCTTGGGCTTACAAAGTAAATCAGCTCGCGTGGATAATCCATCAATAATCCACTCGTCATATGTTCTCATAGAATTGAACATTTTTACGCACCAGTTTAACGTTTCGAATCCGGGTTTTGCTAAAAATTCTCGGTATGAGTCTGCCCATTACAAAGTTCAGAACCGCCTCTGGATTCTAAAAATTGAAGCCCACATGCCCATCCGCTTCATTTTCGTCGTGTCGCTACATCTCGCGCAAAACGCGCGAGAAAACTGTTAAAGAACATTCATGTAACGATTTACTATGTCTCTAAACACAGAAAAAAATCATCTGTTCGGATGAGGCTGCCATTTTCATCCTGGTGGGTGCTTATAATATAGCAAAACCGACACGAAGGTCTTGCAGAAGCCAATTGCACTCATTGACGAGTCTATAGACTGTTGGTTGGTGGCCATTTATGATGTATTGCTTGTGGAGCGGAGGCATCATTTGGACCGCCTATCATTTTTTCTTCGAAAATGCATCTTATCGACCCCATACCACGACTTTTTTTGTCCGCTCTTATCACATGGGTTGCATATCTAGAAGTTGCAACGATATATTGTTAATTTTGACTGAATGGTTGCAAACTATGGCACACATATTCAAGCCACATTGCGCGATTCTACTATCCTTCCGTCAAACGTTTCGTCGTTCGGCGCGGTATATTTCAATTAGCCGAAATGGTGATGTCATATTGGCTGCCAGAAACTGTGATGTTGACGCCAATATTCGGTAGACTCCAGAACCTTATGTGCTGGCCGCCGTGCTCTAAGGATAAGAGCTGTTATTGTTGATCAACTCAAGTCAATTGGAGACTATTTGAGCATGGTTGAAGGCTCAAAATAGAGAGTAAACAAGGTGAGGTCTCGATCCGATGGCGCGTCACTGCGGGAGATCCATTTATTCGCAACCAAGCAAATGAATTGCCCCACTCTTCATTACCGAAGTGACGGATTGTACTTAATCAGTCCAACAACAAAAAATAGAACCATATTAGCAAAATTTTATAAAACGTTTTTCTCTGTTCTATAATTCACAGTGTGTTTATAAGCATTTTTTAAACCTAATAATGACACCACCCTTTATTTATCCTGAGAAAAATTTTGTAGTAGGCAAATCCTCGACAAGTTGCAGGAAGTCATAGAATACAGAATGTACCGGAGGTGTTGGCCTGTATTACGAGCAGAGCGCGCCAATATCAGAAAATGCTGTTAAGGAGGATAGTTGCCGATAAATAATTTTTCATATCGTTTCGTTGGAAATAGAACGGGAGATAATTGATTTGGTGATAAAAGGCATGCTAACAGTGGAAGAGATAGTGTTCAAGACACTATCTGTGTTCAAGACACTATCATCTTCACTCAAGAATCAAGACTCTTGAGGTATATAAACGGGTATTGCGGTGAAAATGATTGGAAAATATGGAGATATTGAGAAATAAAGACAATTTTTCCAATGTTTTTTTTTGGATTTCCTGTAATTCATGAATTTTTTTTTCTCAAAAATAAAGTTTTAAAAGCAAATTTTAAAATAAATTATGCAGTCGGACTCCAAGTTAAATCCAATGAGTTAATTACCGAATGGTTTGTAATAAATTCGAAAAACTTAATTTGTTCACATCTTCAATCTGCTTTAAAAGTTG
>QOCX01000226.1:277041-299230 GCA_005959815.1 Sarcophaga bullata
AGTAGGTGTGTTCTGTGTCGTCATTCATTGTGTACCTCTTCCTTTTTTTCCTGTAACACTGAACTTTCCACTATTGCAGGTTGTGTCCATTTATCGCTGCGGAGTTATTTGGCTTCCTCTGGCCTGCATGCCTAACTACAAACATGTTATTCCGTTTTTCATGAGCTCACATAATTGGTCATAACAACTCTTTATTCAGGTTTATGAGAATTTAACTCTCCCAGTTTGTGCCAAAGGATTGCGAAAGAAATACTGGCTCAATTTATATGATGTGCCCGAAGGGGTTGAAGCATGGATTCTCGTCTAATAAGCCAACACTCTATCCACTAGTCTACGAAGCCTTCTTCGTGAGCACTTCTGTCATACTTTCGGCCATATTTGCTTAGTATGAGGCACGACTACTACTACTTATCGGGTACCCCATATCTCGTATCCATAGATGTAAATGCAGTCACCACGCCTCTATTAGGAATTTGTTGCAGTTTGGAAACTATCAGTCCGCTCACGTTATATCCGTGGAGAAGTGTAATGTGAGTCTCGTATCTAATCATATTGCAATGATCTACAAAGCTCTCATGCTAACCTCCGTAGAAATACGGCGCCCAGCTTATGCATTCCCCTTAATATTATTGAATTATTTTAATTCCCTCCCATATTACTTCATTATTCCTCTTCTCTTTTTCAAGTGTTTCCTCTTGATTTCAATTGCTTACAATCAAGCGAAAAAACAAAATTATTCCCACTTATTTGATCACTTTCGCTAAGAGATTTTTGCGGTACTTTTTCTCTTAATTTCATATTCAATCTTTTTCTTTTTCTTCTTTTTTTTTTTTGTTTTGATTTGTGCTGGTTTGGCAACTTTCAAAGTATTTTTGTATCCGCACTCTCATACCCGTATCCGTACAATTATTTGTAATGTTTTGTAGACCCAATTCTAAATTTTTTTTTTATTTTTTTTTTTAAATTTTTTTTAATTTTTGTTTGTTTTTTACCGTAAACCGAAAACAGTTTCAATTTTATTTAAATACTTGAGGCAGCAATATATTACGATCAGCAATTTGTTATAATAAAACAAAAAAACACAAAAAAAAAACAAACAGAAAGTAAATAAAATAAAATTAAGAAAGAAAAAGCAACAAAAACTGGGTCAATTAAAATGAATACGATCTTTTTTTATTTTATTTTTTTTTTTTTGTGAGTCACAGAATATTTTGATATTCTGAACATAATTTAGAAAACTTACTTCACTGGATGTCAACCAAAAAAAAAAAAAAGAGAGCTATTAGAAGTCTAACTTAAAAAGTACGAGATCTTTTTGGCATAGTTTGTGCACTTATGAAGAGACCACGTGGTTAGCTTTCAGCAGGTCATAACACAGGGGGTCCCTTTGGTCCCACCAAATATAGAACAAATTGTCTCGTAAGTAGTCACCGTAGTCTAGTAGGTAGTGTGTTGGCTTATTAGACGAAAGGTTAGGGTTCGAATCCCCGGTCAAACATCAAAAACGAAATATGAAGAAAATATTTCTTCGGCGGCTTCCCCTCAGCAGATTTCTAGTAAAAAAATCTGTCGTTCGGAATCGACTTTAAACTGTAGGTCCCGCCACTCATGTATAAAATTAACACACACAGCATAAGTAGTGTGAGAAGCTAGGCCGTAATTCTGACTGAAGGGTTGTAATGGCCAATTATGTATGTTATGTATGTCTCATAAACGTGGGTCACTATATAAACTGTGGGTAGAATAATCATAGTTGAGTCAAAAGTTTCTTAATATGCTGGACATAGGAAATCAATGTGAAGTCCGTAACATATTTTTCAAGTGCTCTGTTTCTTTAAATCGAGCGCGGAATACTTCAAACCATTTGATCTTATCATTTACTTCACTTATATTCAACCGAAAATGGAACACAACGGCCGGTGTTTCGAAGTCAATTTAAAGGTTTGCTGATAACGAACAGGAAAAATGGACAGTAGCGTACTCTTCTTGGATCACAGTCGTTATATTGCGGCCTTCTACCAATGGGCTCTACTTAAATAAAGGGGCTCGTATTTACGTAGTAGTCAGCTTTCTTATACGCCAACATATGCTTTCGCGGTAGATCTCACAATATATTACAGACAATAAGTTCTTCACTATTCATCGATAGAACGCTCTTCTTGAATAAGATGTTTAGTTCATCACAATGCAAACAGATTCAAATCTAACGACCATAAAGACTACGCCCCGTTTTCCCAATACTTCCCCCCACAATCTATTATCCTAATAGTGATCATCAGCTAAGTATTGGTTTTATAAACAGAAGTACAGAGTATTACTTTGGCTTCATGGATATTCGTCTGATCTTCAATATCTTGCACTTTAGGTCACCCCAGTGCTCATTTTTTCATTGATAGTAATAATGCGATGCAAGATTTACATTTTTGAAGACATCATCTCGAATTCTACTCCTGTAGTTTGCCATTTCATTGATTTTGGATGGAAGATTTACATTTTTAAAGGCATCATCTCGAGTTCTACTCATGTAGTTTGACATTTCATTGCTTTTGGATGAAATTGCTGCTTCACTGACAGCCAATAATTGTGCAATTTCCTCTAGAGTTTAACAACAATTTCAAAGAGTAATGCCTTCGTTACAAATTTCATGACAAAATCTCTACTCCTGAGCCTGTCCAGATCATTTCTTTTGGTTGTGTTTAATTAATATCAGTTGGACATATTCAGGATAAAAGAAGTTCCGTGGTCTAGTAAGTAGTGTGTTAAGACTCCATCCACCATAATCTATCAAACAGAGATTAAATACGCTTCCATTGAAAAGTTCATCTTAAACAATAAACTTAAGGGGAGTTGCTAAGGGTTTTTGTAGCCCCAGAAATGCAAATTTTGTATGCTTAGAGAATTTCTAAAGAGGGTGCTACAAACATTGCAATCATAACTTTGGTTACGATGTAAGTTTATATTTGTATCAAGTCATCCAGATAAAAATACGTAAAATTTTTGCACTTTATACAAGGTTATACAACTTTTCTACAGAAACTCGTTGCTTATGACTAATTGTTCGAATCGGATAGTATCGTGTGATGTTTATGGATTAGCAGTGGCAGTCTTGGTTGAATTAGCACTATCAGATCGTCTTCTCGTGGCATTTTTAGAGAGGACGTCGAGTTCTAGAACACTTAGTTGAAGCAATTTGAAAGCGGTTTACAGATATTAAAAGCACCATTTCTTATGCTTGATAAAAGACATTTTTACTGCACTCTAGTAGGTAGTGTTTTGGCTTATTAGACGTGAGGCCCCGGTGCAAACCACAGATCAGACAACAAAACGAAAGCATGAAAAAATATCTCTTTGGGGACTTGCTCTTAACAGATTTCTAGCACAAATTCTGAGAGTAAATAAAATTGCCATGCAAAGTTTCTGAAAAATCTATCGTTTGGAATCTACTTTACGCTGTAGGTCCCGCCACTGATGTACAAAATTAGGTCGTAATCCTAACTCATGGGTTGTAATGACCAATTATGTGCGTATGTATGTATATTCAAGATAAGTGACGAATCAGCTTAAGTTGCACTTTTTGAAAGAAATGAAATTTTCTTGTTAATTTTTTTCTTTTACATCGGCTAGTCTGTCTGTACGTCTTTCACAATATATCCTGTAAACTTTCCCCATTTATAACCTATACATCGCCACTTTCTTTTTTCTTCTTTTAATTTTTGTTACTTAAATGAGATGGCATTGTGTAGTGGTTAAAGTCTTCAACTAAAATTCCTCATAGTCCAGGTTCAAACTCCTGAAAAAGAAAAAAACTCATCATTATGTTCTAATTTATAAAATAAGGGATTTCAATCCCCTCCAAATAGTCCCTCTAAGATTTGACAAGGTATTTCAAGAACACACCATGTGTTGGCTGTTGTAAATTCTTTATTTTCTAGAATAATGTACCCAATATATTACACGGGAAAGCCATGACATTTAATTGTAACAATGCCGATAGAAGTATTAGAGAATTTCTCTAGAATTTTGCAAGCAATTGGCAATGTTAACCTAATACCCACACATGTTTTTTGTATAATTTTCTTAGGAAAATATTGTTGATTTTAATTTAAAATTTTTTATAAATATTTAAATATTTAATTTCATTAACACAACAGATCAAAAAGACGTCATTATAAAACGAAAAACCTGTGTAGGATTGATATGGAAAAATGAACAACTTGACTTGACTAGCAAAACATTTACGGAGTGTTGAATTATAAGAGCGTCATAAACAAAATTATTTAATTTTTTTTTATAAATTTTTGTTTTGTTTGTAATTTATGTAATAAAACAATTTAAAAATTTCATAGAAAGATAGTAAGAAACGTGGAAAAATGTAAAAAGATACTTTAAGCTGGGAAAAAAGTCAACTTAAGAAAATATATTCAAGTACCTCCAGGTTACCCTTTCTATCATTAAGTACTTGCAAGCACCGGGGAAACTAAATGTGACTTGAATATGGTAAAAAACAAAAACAAAACAATCAAGTTTTTCTTGTAATCAAATGAAAAAAAAACAAAAAAAAATTTTTTAAAAATGTTTTAACATTTAAAAGTTTAAAGCATTATTTGCGTTGCCATTTAAGTGCAGGTATTTTGAATATGAAACTTCCCTCTCCTTCCCTTTTAACCGACCACGAATGGCAAATATGAAATTCAATATAAACAATATGAGGTGAGGTAATATTTTTTGCCCGCGTAGTTTGTCGGTAACCCATTAGAGCGTTTGATGCAAGGGAAAGGGCTTTAAATTTCCAAGTCAGTAGGTTACTGTGGTTGGTTTTGTTTTTGTTTTTTCAGAAAGTGGTTTCATTTTCTTATTAAATTTTTTAATTATTTTCACATACAACTGCTGTTTTGTTTATCTCTCTTTAATTACTTTGATTTTGAATTTTTTTTATCAGAATTTTCTTTTTCTGCCTAATTTCAGCTCACAGACGAAGTGGTACGCAAAAAGTCCGAATATCAAAAGCATCTGGAGGGCTATAAAGCTCTAAGGACACGTTTTGAAGAACATTATATAAAAGGTACATTATTTTACTATCTACAGTGAGCGTCAAAAGAAACTGTACATTTTAAAATTGATTCATTGCCAGTTTTTAAAATTGAAATAAAAAAAGATTAAAAAAATTTCGAAATTTTTTCAAAATTTTTCGGGCACGCTCCTTAATTGGTAAAAGTTGAGTTTGGTGATCGTTAGAATTTTATTCAAAGTGTACAGTTTCTTTTCTCGCTCACTGTATGAAGTGCTATTAATAATTTTTGAATGAAAGTTTAGTTTACATTAATCTACTTAGTTGGGTAGTTAATTCTGACTTAGGATAGGAGAAGACAAGAAAAATTGGTACTTTTATTAAATAAAAGCCCACTTGAGCTCGCAAAGCAAGGCTTCTCGGCCCGAGAAACTAACTGAAAAATCCTAATAATTAACGGGGTTTTGTATTTAACGTATGAGTCCCTTAAGATCATGTTTAAAACCAGTCTGTAAGTTAAAAGAATTAAGTTATCGATCTCACATCTAGTAACGATAGTTTCGTTAGATTATCGAACGAGGTTAAGCCAAATGTGCGTTAGAGACGGACGTTGCCAAATAAAATAGATAATATCCTCTTCCTTATCAACCGATCTACAACATCTGCAGAAATCATTTCCTTGTACGCAAATGACGCATTAGAATAGATACAGAGATGTCTCTGTACGATCCATATTTAAACATTAGATTGGTAAGCTTTTTACCCAAATTAGATTAAGCGAGCCACAGCCCGAGACATGTCAGCAGCCAATAGACAGCTTGATAGAGGTTAGAGGTATATCTAGGGTATATTCAAGTCTAGATTAATATTCAGAAGGAGTGTGACTGTTCTAAAAACTTATTCAACTACACATTTACCTCAGATATCGCTGTAAACCGAAATTCATTTTAGACTGACACAAAACTGCCTCGATCGAGGCATATCCCAAACAGTTTAGAGCTAAAGATTGCACTCAAAAGAGTCTAATTAGCTCTGGGCTGTCAGCAAGGATAGAAATGCTAGTAGTTGGATATCCCCCACCAAGTACCCGCAGCTTGATTTGTGGTCGTTACCGTGCCCTATAATACAGTACAGTAGTGAAGGCTGCGCGCAGATGTTAAATTAAACCCTTCGAAGAAAATTCCACCTTATGCTCAGACTTAAAATCGTCCGTGATGTCCTCGACAGAATCTGAAAAGCATAACATTTTAGAGAATCAATGTGAAATCTTCTGTCAAGACTAGTTGCAGACAAGGTAGAATCATTTCACTCAGAATCTGGGTATCCTCAGGATGGAAACATCTTGAAATTTAATAAGCGTTGGTTCTAATGAGGAAATGAGAGAAACTAAAAGAATTTTAATTTTTAATATCAACAGCCTTTGTCTAAGAGATACTATCCAAATTGGAGGTCTTAAGCAATAGCTTATAAGCATTTTTTAATTGAAATAACGAACATTTTTAATCGTTTCGATTACAGCCGGTCGTGGTGGACGTAAATTGGATGATGTTCGTGATAAATATCAAAAAGCCTGCCGTAAATTACATTTAACCCACAATGAATATGTTCTATCGATAACAGAAGCCATAGAAGTAGAAAAAGATTTTCGAAACATACTATTGCCGGGCCTGTTGGAACATCAGCAATCGGTGCAAGAAAGTTTCATACTGCTGTGGAAGAATATACTGCAAGAAGCCAGTCAACATGGTGATCTAACCTCAGATAAATTTAAAGAAATACAAAAACGTATTGATCATGTGATAAACAGTATAAATCCAAATGAAGAATATCGGGAATTTACTGAAAAGCATAGGTATGCCATAAAATTTCAAAAAAACTTAAAAGATTTTATTTTAAAAAATATTATTTTTTTTTTTCCATTACAGAACCTCTCCAACCAGCCCTGTAGTATTTCAATTTGATGAGACGCTAATCGAAGATATACCCGGTAAATTACAATCCAGTACCTTGGCTGTAGACAATCTCACGGTAGACTGGTTACGCAACAGACAATTGGAATTGGAACTATCGGTTAAAGATTGCCAAGAGAAACAATTGAAAATGATTGAACATGTCAATGGTGGTTCACCAATAATTGCCAATGGCTCGATAACTTCGAATGGCAGCATTTCGAATGGCATACAATCGTCTAAAGAGAATCAAAAGTATGTTCGATTTGTTATATTAATAACGGTATTTGTTTTATTAACAAATTTATTTGTTTTTATTAGTCGCCAGTCCAAGGATTTGAATGCTTTGAGATGCCAAGAGAAACAAAAACAAAAATTAGTTGACATGATTAAATTTGCCTTAAATGAAGTCGGCTGTGAAGAACTACCTTCGGGTTGTGATGATCATTTGGATCCTAATTTCGAGCATGGCTATAACAATGATAATCATCAAGTGAGTTTTATTTTATAAATTTTATAAATTTTATTGGTGCAGGTTTTAATTTAAGTTTTAAACTAGATTGTCTTGTTAAAGCCAAGGTTGAGGTTGTAGTTTTTGAACTAGAAAGGTCATGGTTAGTTAATGCATTTGAAACAAACACAATCTAATTTAATCAATACACTCGTACTCGTATGCAATCTAACATATGATCGAAAATTAAATTTAGAAACCTCACATGCATATAGGCAGAGTCCAGTAGTAAAAAGTCATAGAAAATATTTCCAAATTAGAAATTAGATTTCAAATTAAGTCACTAAGTTTCGAAAAATTTATGAAATTTGAATTCAGTTCGAAATACAAATAATCACTTACTGTAGATAGGTTCTCTTTTAATTTGAATCTTTATTTTCGATCATATAAGTTATAGTAGCCAAGGTTTTATAGATTTGATCAGCCCTTACACTGAAACATTTGTGACTTATTTTGTACTTTCTCTTGACTTTTGTTTCTTTCTGTAATAATAATAAAAATAATTTGCAAATCTCTTCTATCTATTGAAATCCATTCGAAAACTAACCAAAAAAAAATTATCTTTTGAAACAAAAAAAACTCAAATCAAACCATAGAATGCCACTAATACTCCAACCGTAAGTATAATTAATGAATTAAGAAGACGTGGTGGCGTCTTAACATTGCTAAGAGGACGCCACTTTAAACGCAAATCAACACCGCAACCGACCACACCAACAGCTGCTGCCAGAGCCAAACGTCTGAATGGTAAAATGAAACCACGTTCACAGAGTTTGGGTTCATTATCGGTAAATAATCCTGATAGTCCTGCCAGATATGAGCCTATTACTAACATACCCATGCGCATGGCTGCCAGTTTTGAAGCAAATAATAATCAAGGTTTTCTGCATGATTCAAGTGATTTTGATAAAGAGTATCCATTAAAATTTATGCCTTCTAAGCTAAGACGCAGTATGAGTCATGGTGCCATATGCTTAAGAAATCCCTTTAAAGAACAGGATGAAGATGAGCAACTAATTGGCGAGGAGAAAGACAGTCTTAATACTACTAACCAAGCTTTAAATAACAATCATATTTATGCAGATTTAGATTTGAAAGAGGAAAAGCAAGAGGATAACAAAAATTTAGACACTAAGTCAGCAGCCACTATAACACAAACCGATTCCTTAAGTCCCATTAAAACGGAAGATAAGAGAATTTTTGAAAAACAAGTTGTTATAGAGATCAATAGAGTAGATGATGATAATACAGAAGGGAAAGAAAACTTAGAAACCGTAGAGACCGCATTGATTGTAAATAAGGACGCTGAAATACCCGAAGTTATGCAAAATTCCATTGATGCCCATTTGGATAAGATTGATGAATTAAATCGTACTTTAGACAATCGTTTAAAACGTAATATTACACCACAAATAACCGATTTAGATGCCATTGAAACAGCCGAAATTGTAGATGTTTTACAGCGTGGCATTCAATTTAATGATAATGGCAATAAACGTTATTCCACATCTAGTTCAGATAAGGAGGTACAAGTCAATACCACCACAACCAATTCAACAGATAAACAACAAAAGAAAAGATCATTATCATTCTCTCAGAAATCCATCAATGCCATCTTGTGTAACATTAAAGAGTTTTCGAAAAGTCCTCTCACCAAAATGCATATAACCAGCCATGATAGAGATAAAGATATCGCCAATAGCGATAACACAAGCGATATCAATTGTTTTTCTACACACAACAACAGCAGCAGTCATAAACAATTAAACAATGATAACAAATCAATCGAATCAAATAAACCACAACCACCAGCTCCAGCTCCAACGCCCATAGGAAGTAAAACCAATCCAAATACAATTGAAACCTCTGCTATCACCAACACCCCTACTACCTTATCTAATGAGGAAGTAACACAAACATTACTTACAAACACTACCACTAACACTGCCACTGCCACTACAAATGTAGCCAAAGAAGATTCATTAGAATCGATTATGACTAATCATTCCACTGCCAATATAAATCCGTCCAAGGATACACACATAATTACCTCAAAACTTAAATTTAAAGTGCCAAAAATACAAAAGAAATCAAAAACCATACGTCAGACATTCCGTGCCAAGCTATTACATTTTCAATTGCGCAAAGGCAAGTTGTGCAAAACCTGCACGAAACGTCGTCGCATACATCCGAGTAAAAGTGTTTTCGATTTTGCCAAAGAATTCCATCATGGGGCCAATGATGCAACAGCAACTCTCGATGATGGCGAAGAGTTTTGCACATGTCCTTTGGATTATCCAACGCATCATCATCATCATCAGGTGGTAACGAATAAACGCATTAACATTTCATCATCACACTTGACAAATTGTTTCGATGATGAGGATGACGGTGAAACAAGTGATGATGTTCTATCCATGAAGGATCATTGCTATTGTGTACCCAGTCTGGCAATGAGTGTGAGTAAATCTATAGACTTGCTAAACAAAACAAAATACAAAACAAAAGAGGGGGAACTCTTACTTTTCTTTTACGTCATACTTTTTTTTTATTTTTCTCTTTCTCTCTCTATCTCTCTGTCTGTCTATTTCTTCAATTGTCTTTATAATTTGAAGCACCGTTTAGTCACTTGAATCCTGTAAAGCAAATAATTTTGCATTTTTTAGAAAATAATTTCTTAAAATAGTTGGCATGCATTTTAATATTTATTTACTGTTGTTTTTATTTATTTTTATAGTTTATTTTTAGTTTTCAAAAGTAATTCATTATTTATGGTTTATTTTTTAAAAGCAAAATTTTATTACTTAATAAGATTGCATTTGCATGTACGTATGTATGTATGTATTCATTTATTCATTTATTGTTTTAAGTTTTTTATTATTATTTTTTAAACTATTTCTAGAAACATTTTTAAAAATTTGTTGCTTTAGAATACAATTTTACATAGATAGACTACAAATACGGAATTTTTATGGTGTTTTTTGTTATGTTTTTTTTAAAAAAAAGTCAGTCATTAAAAATTCTTTTCGCCAATACAGTCAGTCAATCGTCGAAACCTTGAAATTTCAAAATGCAATAACAATTAAAAATTATTCGTTAAACTGTAATATTTCTGCCTTTTTGGCATTGAACATTTTATCTATTGCAGAGAGTGTAGTAACTCATCAAGGGATGGGCAAATTTTGAAAAGTTTGGACTCACGTAGTTTTGTGCTGCTTGTTTTTTATGGCTCAATTGAAATAGTGTTCTAAACTATTCGGTTATTGAAATATTTTAGAATAATTTTTAAACGAATTAACATAACTTAGTTGGTTATTACAACCCTTCAGCCAGGATTACAACCTAGCTTGTCATATCAATAAATATTATGTTGTTAATTTTACACATGAGTGGCAGACGTACAGTTTAAAGTCAACTCTGAACGACAGATTTTTAAGAAACTTTTCATCGCAATGTTATTTACTTTTAGAGTTTTTGCCAGAAATCTGCTGAGGCATCGTAGAAGAAATATTTTTTCATATTTCGTTTTGTCTGACCTGGGGCTTAAACCGCGGTCTCACGCCTAACAAGCCACTTACTAGACACTACCTACTAGACTATGGCAAAAATGTCTTTTATCATGCGTAAGAATTGGTGCTTTTAATATCTGTAAACCGTTCCCAAATTGCTTCAACTAAGTATTTAAGAACTGAGCTCTTTAAAAATGCCACGAAAAGACGATCTGATTGTGCTAATTCAACCAAGACTGCCACTGCTAATCCATAAACATCAACGAGACCATCCGATTCAACAATTAGTCATCAGCAACGAGTTTCTGTAGAAAAGTTGATTAACTTGGTATAAAATGCACAAAAATTTTACGTTAGTTTATCTGATGACTGATGATGCAAATATAAACTTACATCGTAACCAAAGTTATGATTGCAAATGTTTGTAGTACCCTCTTTAGAAATTCTCTAAGCACACAAAATTTGCATTTCTGGGCTACAAAAAACCTTTAGCATCCCCTTAAGTTTATTGCTTAAGATGACATTTTCAATGAAAGCATACTTTATCCCAGTTTGATAGATGATGGTGATGGAGTCTTAATGAATGGCGAATATTAAATTGATATTTCCGCAAGATTTTGAATTTGAATACAATAAAAAACAAATCGTGATTAAGTCGAAAACTAGGCTTGTCTAAGTTTAAGTTGAAAATAGCATGACACTGTCAAATCAAGCTTAATCTGCAAGATAGAGCAATTATGATCACCTTTGGCTAGATACTATGCCAGGTTGAAATTCATGGTAATGTGCAGACAGTTGAGTGTGCAAGAGGGGAGCTTTCACGCCGCTGTTAGAACTAGAATCTAAAAAGAAATGTTTGGGAGGAAAAGCTGAGACTCTTACTACTTCTGATGTTCAAGTCAACTATAATTATGCATCTTGAAATAAAGTTTTGGTGAACACAGCTATTTTTCTTAAATTAAGACAGAATAGTACTCGATTCTGACTTAAAAACTATGTTTTGGGCCATGTTTTTAAGAAAGTTTTAAGGAAAAGGTGACAAAATTTAAAATTTTCTATGCATGGATAGACAAAGATCTCGTTTAAAGACTTTTCTTAAGAGAATTTGTTAATTTATTCATTTATTTCAAACCAATTCGAATGCGAATATTCGTTTAAAAAAAGAAACCACACTACATTCAAAATAAACAATTAAAAAAAAACAAACGAAAATCATTACTAACTTAATACAAGGGCCAACGAAATTGAGAACAAAACAGAACAGAAGCAGAGAACACCTACATTTTCTAGTCTTTTTTTATTACTTTTACTCAATAAAATATGAAATACTCTCACAGTAAATTATAGAGAACATTAGAAGAAAATAAATGTTGAACTTTTAAAAGAAAAATAAACAAGAGACAGACAGACATACGCACAGCATGAAAATGTTACAAGTTCAACAGGAATCCGTTAAAATAATAAAAAATAATAAAAAAAAACAACAATTTAAGAGAACAACAATTGAAGAAAAGAGAAATTTAAAATAAATCTCTTTGATTTTATTCGCAGGTTTTGACTAATTAAAGACAAATGTAAAGTGAAAATAAAAAACAAAACAAAAACAAAACAAAAAATCAAATTTAAATTTCCCTCTTATAAAACAGTTGTTATGGCGGCGTTCGATTCTCAATATTGTTTTCAATTGCTCATCATCAAAAAACATCAAAAAAGAAGACAATTTTCTTCAGTCTTTGTTTTTTTATTTTTCATTCAAAATGAAAGCAAAGAAAAACGTGTGAAAAATATCAAATCTTTTCTAATTTCAACAAGTGAACTACAGAGAGAAATATTATGTGAATTAAAGTTGAAAAATTAAACAAATTTATCATTCGTTTGTGCTTTTTCTAACACGGTGCATTTGCTTTTTATAAAAAAGAAAAGCCGAGCATTTATTTAAAAAAAATATTTAAAAAAAAGTTCAAAACAAACAAACAAACAAACATAAAAAATGAGTTCTTCCGGACAAAGTAGTTGTACTTCCTATGCCACTCATGTTCCCATGTATTTCTTTAACGCCAGCAACAACAATAACAATTTAAATGGGCCACCAAAACCGCCGGCTCGTAAACGTCGATCTAAAACCATGTTTCGTGTAAGTTTCTAAATCAAAATCAATTTATTTTCATTGCAAATGACTCAAAATCTTTCTAAAGATTTCCAAAAATAAAACGAATTTCTTTTTTTTTTCATTTTCATTTTTAAAATTATTGTTGTATATTGTATATTAAAATTAATGTGGAAAAGTGCTGTCTGGTATTGTTTATAGTACTCTTCACTGTGTTTTGCAACTTAATAAAAATTAAATTTAAAAAAAAAAATCATCCCACACATTTCCTATGGATTATGAATAAAAAGAATAAATAAATAAAGATTTTTATTTTTATTTTTATTTTTTTGATTATTTTTGTAATTTTGGAAAAAGAATTTTATTTCTATTACAGTAGTATTAACAAAAAAAAAGTATACGTATTTTATAATACAATATACAGTGAGTGTCAAAAGAAACTGTACACTAATGATAACAATGTTAACAATCACCAAACTCAACTTTTACCACTTAAGGAGAGTGCCCGAAAAAATTTCGAAATATTTTCAAATTTAACTTATTTTTTAACTTTTTTTTTTGTTTCAATTTTATAAAAATAACGGTAATTTATTAATGTACATTTTTTAGTGTACAGTTTTTTTTGATGCTCACTGTATATATATTACAACATTTCTATACAAAATACTTTAAATTTTATTTATGAATTCTTTAGTAATTTTTATTAAAACTTTGCTATTCACAACAGTTTACACATGGTTTGTGTCTTTGATAACTTCTATGACATTTAAACGATTTTTTAATATCAAAACAATTATGTTTTTATTTCATATTGAAATTTCTGTAATATACAGGCCTGTGAGCTCCTTATGGTTCTCTGGAGTATACGAAGAGACATTTGGATTCTTACAGATAGGCAGGCAATAGCTATATTATGGCTATTGCAACATATATTATAATGAGGAAGAGAAGTGTTTTACCATCTTCTTTTAAACTGTACTATCTGTAGGATATACCACTGACAAATAATGCTAATTTTTTCAAAATTATTCACAAAGATTACATGGATTGCACTTTCTGGGACCTAGGAAATCAGATAGCATACTCACCGTAGATCTCTTGACTCTTAAGAGTATTTTAGAGGTATTATGGGCACTGTGTAATTGAATGTATTATTGAAAGCTATTCTCGCTATTGCTGAAGCTAGTTTGGTTTAAGAAAACTAGGAATTGTTACAATGTGAATTATGTGAAAAACAATGTTGTTTATGTGAAAATTCGGCTCTGAGAAACTACTACACTAAGGCACCTCGCCAGATTCACTGTTGTTTTTTAATACTCATTTCTTGTACTCAAAGTTCTCAAGAGGACCACTTGGCATATTTGTACGTACACGATACCGGATTTGTGAATGGAATTTTCTTAATATCAGTGAACTCGTAGGGAAACTAGAAAACAAGCTTTATAATCTAAACTGATCTATGCCAAGCAGCACTAAAAGCATTGGATAGTATTCATTCAGCTTACAACCTAATTAGAAACTGTTGGGCATTTGCTAATGATATGATGACAAGACATTCTATTGCTAACTTGGCCTTTGTGAATGAGGCCAAAAAGGGAAGTCTACTCACTGATAGAGTAGCTGAAATGCGCACCAATTAGTTTTCCCTTTTCCTCACTTACAGCTGTAGTAGAACGATAACACAACAGGATTAGACAGGAAACCTTTCTGTTCCACATGAACTTGCTAGAGGCTTTCCTAGCATTTGGATCTTGTAAAGCACTGCGGCCTCTATATGACAGGAACAAACTGATAGAGAGTGATTTTACAATTGGACACATGGGGAACAGCTGGTAACTCTTTTAAGAAAGGGCATTTACAACTTTATTTTTAAACCCCGAGATCTAGCAACCAGTCAACTAGGGATCTTTGGAGTACATTTTTTTAATAGCATGGAGCAGTGAGAAAACTAGGATCCTTATGATGTTCTTCACTATATAAAAAGCATATTTCTTTTCATTTTCTTTGGAAAATTCATCACCTTTTGTCATAATCTAACCTCAAAACGGCACTGTTGTGGTTATTGCTGGTTTATATATCCGGTTTTTGGTTAAGTCGCCAATTAACGTAACTCAACTTTAGAAATTGCTTGATAGCTTGGCAAGTTTGACATCTGTCGACTTCTATAGGTCGTGTGGTTTCATTATAACCTCAAAATTGTTTGAGCGTCTTTGGGATTATTATACAATCAGTACAGGGATACCAATTTCATTAATTAGTTTTTAAAATAAACGCTTATAAAATAAACAAAAGTAATCTTCAAAACCGCTAGTAAAGCTTAATTATTGTCTGCAAGTCTGCAAGATTTTTTTAAATTTTTTATAATTTTTTTTTTTAAATTTGCCTCATGCAGCATGTTGTTGTTCTTTTTTTTATTTTATTTTATTGTTTACAATTTTTCTATTTCATAACAAACATTTTTTTTTAATATTTTTTTAAGTATTTGATTTTGTAACTAATATTTGGCGGCTAATATTACCCACAATATAATTTCAAACAATTTGTTTTTGTTTTCTTCCCAGCTGTCCACATCTACAAACCGTCCACTGTATGAAGAAGAATGGTTTCACGGCGTTTTGCCGCGCGAAGAAGTCGTACGTCTGCTCAATAACGAGGGTGACTTTTTAGTGCGTGAAACTATACGCAACGAAGAAAGTCAAATCGTGTTGAGTGTGTGCTGGAATGGCCATAAACATTTCATTGTGCAGACAACAGTTGATGGACATTTTCGTTTCGAAGGACCACCATTTCCCAGTATACAAGAGTTGATTTTGCATCAGTATCAATCCGAATTGCCGGTAACCGTTAAATCAGGTGCCATATTAAGAAGGCCCATATGTCGTGAAATCTGGGAGTTAAGCAATGATGATGTGGTCCTATTGGAAAAGATAGGCCGGGTAAGTTTACATTTTTTATTTAAAAACTTTAAAGAAATATTAGTTGTAACGGAAATCCTTTTTTATTTCCATTAACAGGGCAACTTTGGTGATGTTTACAAGGCCAAATTGAAATCCACCAATTTAGATGTAGCCGTGAAGACATGCCGCATGACTTTACCCGATGAACAGAAACGTAAATTTTTACAAGAGGGCCGTATTTTAAAGCAATATGATCATCCCAATATTGTCAAGCTAATTGGCATCTGTGTTCAAAAGCAGCCAATAATGATTGTCATGGAACTGGTGCCAGGTATGAAATAAAATTTTTAGTTTCTTTGTACAAAAAATTTCAAAAGTTTTGTTTTTCTATTGATTTTAGGTGGCTCTCTGCTTAACTATTTGCGTAAAAACTCAAATAATTTAACAACACGCCAACAGATGGGCATGTGTCGTGATGCTGCTGCCGGTAAGTTTAATTTTTTTTTTTTCAAAAACTTGAATGAATTTTCACTTTCTTCTTCTTTTTTATTTTATAGGCATGCGTTATTTGGAATCTAAGAATTGTATTCATCGTGATTTGGCAGCACGCAATTGTTTGGTTGATCTTGAATGTTCGGTAAAAATTTCCGATTTCGGTATGTCACGCGAGGAAGAGGAATACATAGGTAAGGAAACATTAAAAGTCATGATGATTTAAACACAACCTTGAGATTAAAAACAATTCCTTGTGATTTTCGAAATTTCAGTATCGGATGGCATGAAACAAATACCAGTTAAATGGACCGCACCGGAAGCCTTAAACTTTGGCAAATACACGTCACTGTGCGATGTATGGTCGTATGGCATATTGATGTGGGAAATATTCTCAAGAGGTGATACACCCTATTCAGGAATGACAAACTCTAAGGCAAGAGAGAGAATTGATGGCGGTATGTACAAAGGATTTTTTTTTGTTTTTTGATACAAAAAATCATTATTTTTTTTTTTAATTTATTTTAAAGGTTACCGCATGCCAGCACCTGCGAATACACCACCCGAAATGTATCGTTTAATGTTAAAATGTTGGACTGCCGAAGCTGAATCTCGTCCACATTTCGATGAAATTTATAATGTCGTCGATGCACTGATTTTACGTTTAGAAAATAGTCATTAAAAAAAATAATTTTTAAAAATTAATTAAAAAACAATCACATACTCACCACAAAACCAATACATTATTATTGCATCAGAATAACATATTACGTACATACCATACCATAACCATATACAACTAAAAATCCCCGTAAAACCATAAATTTTTAAAGCAAAACAATTTATTTTATTAATTAATTTAATATTGTAATATGCATAATGATATTTTTTTTTATTTATTTAATTAAACATTAAATGCTACTTTGTTTGCTTTTTTTGTTTTTGTATAATTTTTATTTTAAAAAAAATTTTTTTTTTTTTTTAATTTAAGCATAAATATTTAAGGTGAATAATAAGTAAAACTGAGCAAAATTATTAAAAATTTATACACTATAACACGTAGAAAAAAAAAGGAAGAATAAAAAATACTTTTAAATAAAAATTATAACAAAAACTATTTGCAACGAAAGATATTTAAGAAAAGAAAAAAAAAATTCAAATGCTTTTTTGAAATGAAAAAAAATATTTTTTAAATATATTTACTATATAAACAAAAAAAAAACAAGAAAAACATGGTAAAAGTAATACCAATTGAATGAAAATTAAAAAAAGAAATAAAATAAAATATAAAATATTATTTTCTTAAAGCTTTTTTCAATCTATCCATATAATGTGCCAAAACTATTATAAAAACTATTACAAAAAAAAAAAAAAAAAAAAAAAAATAAATTGCAACAAATTGAATTAATCTATTATTTTATGTATATTTTATATTTTTTTAATTAGTTTTACGTTTTAATTTTTTTTTTTAATTTTTGTTAATTAATTTACCTTTTATTTTGTTATTTATTTGTTTAAAAGAATAATACACTGCTGCTTCTTGTGTATTTGTTTTATTGTATATTAATTTCCTTACATGTACGTACACATGTATCAAAACTCTTTTAGAGATTTAAAGATTTGTTTGTTGATAATGATTGATTCTTTTATGAAACGATTTTTTTAATTGTATTTTTAAAATAAGTTTAATTTTTTTAAGTTTAAAATAAAGAATGATCATTTATTTTATTTATTGTATACATTTTTATTTTTTTTTTTATTATTATATTTATATTATTATAATATTATTGTAATCAATTTTTTTTCTTTGCTTTAATTTTGTTGTGTATTATATTTGTTAAAATTAAAAAGAAAATTTTATTAAAAATATTATAATAATAATACCTACAATTAATTAAATATAATTATAATATTAAATGCAAATTATATTTTATTTTATTTTTTTAGTTATTAAGTTCAAAGTTATTCAAAATATTAAATATATTGAACAAATATGATTTAAACAAATAAAATTTTAAAAATATACCATAACACTCACTGCCTATGAGTTTTATTCACTCTTGCTTGCTTGCTCTATTGCCGAAGAAAATGATTGATGCAGTTTTTTTTTCTCGCAAAATATCAAAATTCATAATAATAACAGGCAAACATAATTTGTCAGAAAGTAGACAAAGGAGCACAAAATAAAATAACCAACTTGTCGTTAAAAAAATCAGCATTCTTCAAATTCACAAAAATACTAGGCGAACAGAATTTCTCACAAGTAGTCATTGAATGTAAAAATAAAATACAAAACATGGGTACTCTAGAAACCTTTTCTAAGGCGGGTTTTAATTTCCAATGAGAAAACAAAAAATATGATTAACTGTACAGGGATCGACACGCGAAGGGTTGCCAATTAGTACATTACACTTAAATCACAAGTAAAACTGATAATGAATTAATGTCCTTCAACGTTGGTTGTCCTTAACGAAATGCTCCTTTTAAAACGTTGGCAAACTCGTATATATTTGTGGACAGTTTGAGCTTCATGACCTTTGGCCATTGGTTTTAGGAACACGGAGAATTTGGTGGCCATTATTCTGAAAGAATATAGCTTGGATTCTTTTTCTAGAACTTTGCTTAAGAAATCCTTAGTTAGGTGCCTTGAAATCTAAATAGGAATACGAAATATACACCGAGGACTCAGTGATGGGTGGAACTACAATGTGTGGCGTGTTATATATAGAGGACTTGGATAATAGGAACTAAAACAGACTTTCAGCTTATTTCATTATCTGCCAGGTGGTGGTCATAGCAATGGTATGATTGTCTAGTACCGGAATATTCCCTGGAAACATACTGACATATTCGGACAGACAGTCTCTTTCGAATGTCATTTCGATGGTAAATGATTTTCATCTGTTACCGAATGAAGTTGATTTTTTTTCTCACAAAATATTAAATTTTTCAAAATTCCTAAAAATAATCAGAATTCCTAAAAATAATAATCAGAAAATAAGTGGACACAACCAAACCAACTTCGGGTGTAAACAACACGTTAAAATTTTATAGAAGTACTAGGCGAACAGNGAAGCACACAACCAAACCAACTTCGGGTGTAAACAACACGTTAAAATTTTATAGAAGTACTAGGCGAACAGAATTTTTCACAAGTCTATTAAATTATAAAATTAAAATACAAAATATGGTCACTCTAGAACTGTCTCCTAAGGCGTGTCTTAATTTCCAATAAGAAATCGAATAAAAAATGAATAACTGTACAAGGAGATTCGAAGTGTTGCCAATTAGCACATTTACATTTTTTATTTGAAAATTTCAGCCTCAGAAAGAATATTTTACATAAATTACATGAAGAATGGATAATGATTACTAGACCTTTGATGTCCAGCAATATGACTTGATTCTTAACGAAATGCTACTTTAAGGCGCTAGACACTGCCTAAAAGGGCTAGGCGTTTTCACACTTGATTTCTGCAGAAGTTTCGACTCGATTTAAATAGGAGCACATACTTAATTGTCTTACTATCTAGCACTTACGTGAACACGTAGGAGTGACTTGGAACCCGATATTTTTATCTGAATTTAAAATAAGAAACATTGCAGTGATGTGAGGTTTGAGTGACTTAAGATAGGAAACTCTCTTCTGATGTACATGTAGCCCTTTTAATATAATGAACTTTGAAAGGTCTTAGTGGGAACCTCAAATTTATGTTCCTAAAGATATCGGCATTCATTCTACTGCTTCTGGTCTTTGGATTTTTGCATGCACTCTACTCACATTCTATTTGATTGATGATGATGATTGATGATTTTTTTTTGTGGCTGAGAAATTTTTTAAATCAAATTCAAGTTTCAAGGAAATTACCAGGCGATCAGAATTTTCAATAGCGTTGTTTTTTCTATTTTTTACAAATCTCAATTCCATTTTCCATAGTTTTTAAATGGAATTGGGGGCGTATCCTCAAAAATTTTAATAGGGATGCCAAGTAAAAAAATTCGTATTTCGGTTTATCGTTTGACAATTAATCTTTAAAGATGCTACATTTTTGCGGACATGGGCTCTATGAGGGACACAAATTTGGGGGATTTTTAGTGATAAACAAAGCTATGCAATCTAACTAACAAAGTTCATTCAACTAACCATGTGATCAGGTTAACTGTATAGAAAATTGGGAAAAAATTTGTTGAAGATTCAAAGACATCGTCAGCTGATTTTAGATTTTTTCAAGGGGTTGATATTCTATGTTTGATATTTTCGGTATTTGCTTCACAACCCAACAGTCTATAATTTGTTTTGAGTCCATTTAAAGAGATTCTATGTATCAATATAATCTAAGGAGCACGATATAGGCTCGCAATAGTATACAGTCAAAGAAATTTAATGTAAGCTTATGAATAATTGTGTTGAAAAAAATATATTTTAAAAATTATACCTCAACTGCATTGATCACCATCAAACTATATTCTTAATCCCACCAGCTCTAAAAACCTCATCTCCAAATCCCGTATTTTATGAAAATATCTGTCTATTGGTTTCTCTGATACTCTAAATTCCAATATAAGTCGTATAGCGGTATTTAATAAGAATACTCTACACTTAGTAGAATCGTTTTAAGAATGCTTTAATCATCAGGATCATATAAGCTGCAGTGAAAATAAATGGCTTTAGTCATCAATATATTGCGTTATATATTGGATCACACTTTAGTACTAAAAATCGGAATATTTTTTGAGTGTAATAGGTGATCACTAATACTTTTAGATTTATTTTTGGATTCAATTGTAGTAATTTCGTAAATGTGATGAATTGGAAGGTCAATTACAGAGTGTCGATGAACTTATTAAAATTCTCAAATTCGGCTAAAATCTGTTTTGAAATAGGTTGGTAGTTTAAACTGGTAGCTTTGATTACCAAATCCCACTTTAGCACGCATAGCGGCTCGTTGTGACGCTTTTATAGGAGTTTATGAAAGTCTTCTCTGCCGGTTTTTGTTTATTTCTTCAACTGAGTGTTTAAGAACTGTTATGAGAGCCACACTAGAGTTGCCTTCTAATAGCAAATTGTACTTGAATGGTATTATTATTCATTTTTATTCATTATTATTCATAATTCAATATTAAGGGGAAAAAAGTTCTAATAATTAAGAATTATTTTAAAATTAAAAACAAATGCTGGTAAATTAAAATTATTTCGAACAATTAAACTAAGATTTAATAATTGGGATGTTGATTTAAACCTAATCCACCTAATCTAATGGGTATCTAATACATTGCATATGTAAATATATGCCTAAAGTCCCTGAGAGGAACATGGAGGCCGTAACAAAATATTCCACATAATTCTATGCAAGGTTAAGTTCTTTATTTCTTATGATGTGTGGCATTTTTTTGTGACCATTAGGCATCACCATATTTTTGCTGGCCTTTTCTCTCTTCCATACTGTGCTTTCCTCAGAGGCATCTCGTTTACCGGGGCCATGCTAACAGGTCAATGTGTTATGAAAAGACATGCGAAAGGAATGCAACTCCCATCTAACAACTTCTGCCGTGGGTGCAGATCCTCTGAGGAAGAGAGGACTGTTATCCACTTTCTTTGTCAATAACATCACTTACGAGATGGAGATATAGGTTATTTGGCTCTCCAGTCCTTGTCAGCTTAACAGAGCTATTATCTATTGCTGTCGAGGAAATAGCTTCGTTTATAAAACTTTCA
>QOCX01000226.1:299238-319502 GCA_005959815.1 Sarcophaga bullata
ATCCAGCCTAGGGGAGTCCTGCTCTTAATGTGCAGCCCCTGCGCTGACCAACTTCTTCCCTAATTTGCTGGAAGTCGATCATTACAGGGACAACGTTTAGGCCCTTACTTTAAGGATATCCTTAGGTTTTTATTCAAATTTCAATTCGAATATTATTCTCATCAAGCAAAGGATTGTAATGACTGCAGCTCATGCCTCGATGTCTTACTTGACTGGCAGTCGTACAGGATAGCTAACACGATATTAGCTTCAAGTAAGCGTATTTAAATGTGTATCGACCTTTACTTATACGAGCCGGATATCTTCAGCTAAACCACTTGCCGGCGACTGTCCTTTTTTCCTATTAATCTCTCTGATATGAACATTTTTCGAGTGAAGTTGTGGAGACAAGGAAATTTGGAACAAAATTAAGAAGTGGAAGGGTCTCGACTAATACCGGTACTGTGGCAACAGTGGTTATTTTATTTCTTTCATTCCAGATTTCATATTTAATTTTTAAAACTTCCAATTAGGAATGTCTTCAGCTGCTTTCTGACTATTTCTGATTCCCTGATACGTGCTAGCTGTTACTACTCTTGATAGAGAGTTTTAGAATTGAAGACGTGACACACACATGCATGCTCGATTTAAACGCGTATTTTGAAGTAAAAAAAAACTTTTAAGAATAATTTTAATTAAAACAATATTTATTAAAAAAATACAACAACAAATAATTAATTATTAACAATAAATGTAGTAGGTCTATAGAGGACTGACTCACTCACTCACTATACATTAATTAAAAAGTCTTTAAAATTGGTCAAACCAAGACAATGGTTATTTAAAAAAAATTAAATTTGAAAATGTTTAGAGAAACAATAACGATAATTAGTTAATAACAATTAAATTTAAATATTCAATTCTAACCAATTGGCAGGATTGGTGACAGTCATTTGTTCGACCTGTTCAACAGACAAGCCCTTTGCAAACATGCGTGGCAAAACGTTCATATGGACATGATGATAACCATGGCCACCAAAAGAGGTCTAAAACGGTTTTTTGTGTTAACAATTTTATAAAATAAATAAACAATAATAAAAACAAACAAACACTTACCAAACGATGTTTAGTGTGTATATCATGGGACATTAAGATACGATCCACAAGGCCCTCATCAATTAATTTCATTAAATTATTAATACGCTGAGCATCGGAGGGCATGTCCACATTAACATTGAGTTGATACAAAGAGCACTCGGTGCCAAAGAGATCGTATTGCAAATAACAGCCCAATTTCGAGAATTCCAACAGTTGATCCATATCGTATATGGTGCGATCCAAATGGGACATGACACATTTATTGGCTTTGCCACCGGCCTCCAGATACAAACGCATAATATCGAAAGGTGCCTGGGCATCACGGCCAGGATGGAAGGAAACTGCACAACCTAAAACTTCTTGTATCTCACCGGTAGCCTTAATGGCACGTTTTTCGAAATCTAAAACAAACAAAATTTTTGACTTCTTATACGGCATATAACACTGGGTGTTTATGCTTACCATGCAATGGATAAACACTGCCAACTTCGCCTATAAAACCACACTTTACCATGCCCACGCCCTCTACCTCAACGCCAGTTATAATTTCCTTCGAATACAAATCGGTTAATTGTTCCACGGACATTTTCAAATGATCCTCGTGTTGCAAGTTATGCACATAATGTCCCGTACCGGCTATAATGTGTACACCCGTTTTCTTTGCAGCCTCAACCATAAAATCTAAATTTCTTTTCAAGCCATGTGAGCTATTCTCCACTATTGAACCGCCACCGAATTTCTTATACAATTCAATATCCTTTAAAGCAGCATTGTGTGTCTCTTCATCATAGAAACGTACATTATCCAGCGAAGAATAGGGATATTGGCGTACATAACCTAAGTTTTCCATGCATAACTTTTGACTTAAAAACGGTTTAAAATCCTCTGGCGGATCACAGTGGAAACCTTCAAAATCCAATGAGATGTGCTCATGTGTTAAAGTGCGACCCAATAGATTGGGCTCAATGGCACCCAAAACTGTAATGAAAATAAAAATGTTTTCGTTTTTTACATTTAAAGATCTTGTTAATTGAGGTGTTAATAAGGGGGAGCGGGGAAGTATTTTAAAAAATTCAGTGACTGATAAATTTGCGTGGGGGGTTTTGGAAACAAAATGAATCCAACAATCGTGCAATAAATCATGTTTTCGTCACTTATCACGCCGGGGTTTTATTGACTTAAAAATTATTTTATCTCCGAACTGATTAAGGCAACAATGATTTATTATGCTCAGGGCTGGGAGTATGAAAGTGAAAATATAAAAAATAAAATTTAATTTTCACTTAAACAACGCTTTAAATACGTGTCATAATTCACGCTGTATAAATCACAATGTAGTGACCTTGGAAATACCGACTAAAATTATTTGTTACATCATGTGTGTATGAATACATACATACATATGTATAGATATCATACATTCATACTTACATCAAACGTTCTTAATGGGTTATAATGACGGATTATGATACCTTATAATACCTTTAATAAGGCGGTATATTAGATTTGAGCTACAGTTTGCAACATTTGAAAAGTAATTACGAAAGAGTCACGTTTAGGTTTCCTTCTTTTTCTTTGTGACAAAGATATCCTCGAAATAAAGTCGTTTCGAACTTGGCGTGGTTATTAATTTAATACCAAGTCCATATTTCAACCTGATTCCAATATAGCTTTCGGTAAAAATGTCGTCCTAAGACTACTAAATCGCTTAGTTTTTGCAACATATTCTAAACGATTATCCTGGAGTATGTGTTCATATATATAGAGTGTACATCTGGTCCATGTTTGTATCCTACTAATTCACAATATTGGGTTAGGATTTCATGGAGTATGAATATGTTAAACGCCTATTGATAACAAATTAAGTCTGGATTCAGCTCATTTTTTTGAGAGTTTGTGTAGAAATAATATTTAATATCGAGGTTCTGAGTACACTCGACTTTGCAATCGGAATAGGCGTTAAATCCGTTTCTGTTTTAGGTAAGCCTATCTGGATTATCTGTTTGAAATTCTCTGACTACTGTAGAGTGTTTGAGACTGAAATAATGACTAAATTGCAATGTGGAACTGATCCTATAAAGGCTCACGATCATATTCCTCTTTTCTGACAGTCAAGTGACAATCAGATCTCTTGCAGGGGCAATCCTTAGATCTAAACTGGTTGCATAAGCCGCTACTCAGATGATCGATTATCGATACAGTTTTTGCAATCGAATATGTGTGTCTGGTTGCAAAAAGTATGGTTAGGTACGTGTAGACATGACGCTTCTGTAAAGGTTTGTACGGAGGTTACAGATCGTTTGAGAATGACAGAGCTTACATGCATAATAATTATGGTCATTGCAACTCCTTTTGTCACGTCTAAGACCTAGTTTCTCAAGCCACCATTGTGAGTGTTAATTTTATCTATAAGTAGCGGAGACTTACAGTCGACATCAAACGACAGATTTTAAGAAGCCTTTTCTTTTAAATTTTATTACTGTCAGAGTTTTGCCAGAAATCTGCTGAGAGGAAGTTGCCAAAGAAATATTTTTGCATTTTTTCGTTTCTAACTTTTCGTTTTGTTCGCTACGTCTGACCTGGAATTGGAACCGTGGCCTCACGTCTAATAAGCCAGCAACCTACGTACTAAACTACGACAACTTCAACAACAAGAGAATATATTGTTCGCTTTAATGTTCGTCTCTAGCACGACGCAGCCTTCAGTCATTTGTTCTAACATTTCGCGCTAGTATAATGGTAGATATCGTTTCTTGATATCGAATCGATCATTAAATTCACTTAACTTTTCGGCTGATTTTAAGCTCGGTTCTTAGGTGATTATACTGCAAATGTGAAGCCCTGGTTGTGATTGTTGGTTAATCGGAGTAAAGAGGTCTTTTACCATTAAATTCAAACTTTTTTTTAAACCAGAAGCGTTCATTTCTTTTGAGCTGCTGAACTTAATGTTTCCTCGACCAGAGTAAAATATTACAGAACTTCAGAGGGGGCCCTATATGATAAATTTCTCTCTCAGCAAACACAGCACAGAAAAATTCATTCAACATTAGGGATCAGTTACATAATCTTTTCAAGGCATGTATCTTTAATAAAATTTTTAGAGGCCCATTTGGCCGATCTTTGTTTTAAAAATATTTTCTTTTTTAATTGTAGTAAACGTTTCATTTCTTTATTATTATTTTTTATTTATTAAACTTTTTATTTTTAATTCATAATTGTTTTTATTTTTTTTCCAGCTTACCAGTTTGAACAATTGGCATTTTTTCTTTTCTTCTATCTAACGATTATTGAAACTAGAAAACTTTTTCAAACAAATTATTTTAAAAAATTTTATTTCTTTTCGTTTTTTTTTTTTTGTGTTTTTTTATTTAACAACTGCACTCAACAAGTGTTAAATGAATACTGACAACCGTAATTTTATTTAAGAATGAAACACAGTGTTCAGAGTCTGTTAAGTGAAGCCAATAAGTGGAGTAAAGTTATGTGTGACTTCGGGGAGGGTGTTCAAACAGTATGTGGATTAGTAGAAGAACAAAAATAATGTGAAATGTAAACACAATATTTTTTTTTATTCTTTTGTTATCATTGCAGTTAAAATTAAAGGAGAAACAAAAATAAAAAACAAAAACAAAAGTAAATAAAATAAAAGAAGTAAACAAATAAACAACAAAAAATAAAAACTTTTTTAAAAAATATTTTTTGATAAGATGATCGCATATATTCAAATAAATAAACTTAAAACATAAACAGAATATCAAGAGCTATAAGAGAATGTATTCATTTTAATGAAATACATAAAAAATTAGTTTAAAAAAGTTTTTTTTTTCAATTGTTTGTAAAGCCATAAACTAGCAAAACAAATAGGTGACAAGTTAAATTTTCAATTTCTTTACTAGAATTGATTGAAATTGAATCAAACAGCCTTTAATTAAAGTTAATTAAAGTTATATTGACGCTGTTTAGTGAAGCTCTAGAGTACTTTTTTGTCTCCAGATATGCTGGAGCTGTTTATTATTTGTTTCTTTCATTTTATCATTAGCAAATCTCATATTTCGTAAGTTTTAGAAAAATTTTCCAAAGGCTATAATTGCTGATCCAAAAACGTTACATTGTAAATAAATTCATTACTGGTATGTTGATTAACTAAAAAAAGAGCTCTAGACTTCAAGCTTCAGCTCTTACGTCTTGTTGGGGAGAAAAATATAGCTTACCACAACTACTAGGCCCCGCATTCTAGTGGGTAATAACTCTAAGCTCCAACCACAGTTCTGTCGTAAAGAAAAAAATATTTCCGTGACTCCCCCTGAAAGTAAACTAATTGCCAAAACAAAGCTTGTAGTCGCCGTAGTCTAGTAAGTAGTGTGTTGGCCTATTAGACAAAAGGCCAAGGTTCGAATCCCCGCTCAGGCATCAAAAAAAAAAATATGAAAAACAAAAATATTTCTTCGGCGACTTCCTCTCAGCAGATTTCTGCCAGACACTCTGAGAGTAAATAAAATTGCAATGAAAAGTTTCTCAAAAAATCTGTCGTTCGGAATCCACTTTAAACTGTAGGTCCCGCCACTTATGTATAAAATTAATACACACAACATTAGTGGTGTTAGAAGCTAGGCCTTAATCCTGACTAAAGGGTTGTAATGGCCAATTATGTATGTATTAATGCATAACAAAGTTTCTCATATCTGTTGTTCGGACATTATATAACAGGCCCTATGGTTCGTGGACAAAGCGATTCAAACTGCCGATGCCAACGTTCGACAGATCACCATGATCATCAATGTAGTAGGCACCAAGATTACTCTTTCTCCTTTGACATAATGCCGAGCATGTTCCCAGTAGGTGAAGGACAACTCCATCCTCTTCTCTGCAGCTTCTACAGAAATCATTTGAGAAGTAACCCAGACCAATGCGCCTCGCGTGCGTACCCATAATGCAATGCCCCTACACTACTCCGACAACTATACCGAGCATACTTTTTTAGAGTTTAAGCAGCTTTGCGGTGCGGCTTTCATCCATCCTTGGCCAGTTTTCTCTCCCCGTACTGTCCGTATCCGAAGTCGCCTACCTACGATTAACAGAATCTGTTAAAGTCCCCAGAAGAACTCCAATGGTCGAGAATTCGTTGGAGAGTTTGATGGTTGTGCCGTGCATGTCTTGCCAGTTCATCTGCTCTGCAATTACCCGGGATATGATTGGGTCCTGGAACCCAAATGATGTGCACATTTATCCTTTTCCCCGACATCTAGACACCGTATCGGAGTTTATGAGCCGCCGCTAATAGTCGCTTGACTATCACAGAGTATAATGATGTTTCTCTTGGGAATATTTGCATCTCAAATAATCTTAACCGAAGCTTGTATTGCAGAGCCTTTCGCCTGAAAAACGCTGAAGTCATCAGGTAGCCATATAGGTTCAGCTATTCCGATCGATTCTTGGTAAATTCCTATACCAAGGGTTCCTTTCGTCTAAGACATTTGCTATCTAAATTTGTATCTACTATTGTCTTTAGCTGTTATTTTATACATTGTGAATACATTTTATTGTCATCCTTTATAGAGGATGCGGCCAATGTAATAACTTGCTTGGTAATGTAAGAACAGTAACAGGAAATTTATGTAAAAATTTGTGTAAAAAAATCTTTCAAAGTTCTGCAAATGAAATGAAATGAAAATTGCATTGTCACTGTATGTGTAGATACATTTACAATAAATTTAAATTAAATTAAAACAATAAAAAATAAATCAGAATGCCAATGTTTTAAATTAATTGCTGTTGTTTTAACATACTTCTTTCTCTCTCAGAACGTATCTCTTAACGATAATGTTAAAGTAAAGAATATTAAAACTAGTTCAACCATAAACTATGTTTAGTTTTTTATTATTTTTTTATATTCAAACAGAAGTTATTTTGCATTTTGCAATTACTATCACTCACATACAAAGGCAGTAGAGTATCTTATCTAAAATTATCATATACTCATAGGAGGGAGTTTGTTTAAACATTTTATTAAAATTTAATCCTCATCAAATCAATTTAGTTCCAGTTATCATAATGATAATTGAGCTAAATAAACGAAGAACGATGATTTCATATTGTATTTTTGAAAGAAAATTGTATTCAGTCCAAAAGAGGGGGGGGTCATGGGTATATGCTTGTTAGTATGAAATTGAAATAATTTTTGTAAACTTTTGTTTTTCGCTTATACTTTCGAAAATATTTTCGAGAATATTTTTCAATATTTATTGATATTTTTTGTACAGTTAATACTCATATTGACTGACTTTCTTTGTTAAAAACAAAAACAAAAAAAAAACAATTTTTTTCTTGCATTGCGCATTTCATATTTGTTTGTGTAAAAATTATAACGAATGTTAAGATTTTTTTTTAAAAAAAAGTTCGAATATCATATGATTTCTTTGTTCAATAAACATTAGAACAATAAAAGTTTAATAAGATTGTTAATTTAACGAATATTTTACATACAAAATAGTTTGTTTAAACAAAAATATTCAAAAGAAATCGAATTAATACAACGAAAACAAGTTTAGTAGGCTGTTAACTCTTTGAAAACTTTCGAGTGTAATTGTTTAAAAGCCACAACAACAGTTACGACACACACTGATGTAATATAAATTCAATGATTATAACGGTCAATACAAACATACCATCTGCCCATTCTGCCAGGATTATGACGTAGCTTCTCACATCACTTATGTTGTGAGCGTTAATTTTATACACGAGTGGCGGAACCTACAATTTAAAGTCGACTTCGAATGACAGATTTTTGGAAAACTTATCATTGCAATTTCATTTACTCTCAGGAATATTTTTGCACATTTTCGTTTTGATGTCTAAGCTGGGGTTTAAATCAAGGCCTTATCTACTGTTTCCTACTACGATCAATACATACAAAACATAATTGGCCATTACAACCCTTCAGTTAGGATTACGGCCTAGTTTCTCACACCACTTATGTTGTGTGTGTTAATTTTTATATATGAGTGGCGGGACCTACAGTTTTAAAGTCGACTCCGAATGACAGATTTTTTTGAGAAACTTTTCATGACAATTTTATTTCACTCTCAAAGTTTTTGCCAGAAATCTGCTGAGAGGAAGTCGCCTCAGAAATATTTTCCGTATTTCGTTTTTGATATCTGACCGGGGACTAACGATCAATACCTTAAATAAAATTGAATTGAAACTTCAATCTTCTATATAACATCACTGTATAGTATATAACCTTGCCTTTATTTTCTTTTTTGACTGGGCCTACCTAAAAATCTATTACAAAATGCCGAAAACTAAAATCAAAATCAAAGTCAAAACCAAAATAACAGAAATAAAAAGTTTTGACTGTGAGAAAATTTTATAGAAACTTAATACATAAAGGAAATGAATTCAAATAGGTTATCGTGTGAAGGTTTCCTTCCGGAGTTTAGCACCAGCACCGAGCAAATATGTTTGGATCCATGTGCCAAATTGAAAAAAGAACCGCCACCAAAGTCATCTTCAGAACAAAACGAACCGGAAAAATGTTTATCGCTTACCACCACATCGACATCGTCGTATATGTCGTGCGGCATGATGCAAGATATCTGTCGTTCGACCAAACCCATACCACAAAAGCCGCCAAACATTGAATATGAAGTCGCTGTAGCCAAGTCAATAATGCAGGAGTTTAGTACAATAAGCGGTGATAATTTGTAAGTCCCTTTTGGTATTATTGAGAGGCAAAATATATTTTCGATTATCATGTTTAAATATCTTGCCCAGATTTGATCATCTATCGGATATAATAAAACGTGTTATCGATGAACGTCCACCCAATGTTATTGATTTCTTTGAGGAGTTCAGTCGTAATGTACGCGAGCAAAAATTTCACTTACCCGAACGTTTTCCACCCGATGCCATATACGAAGAGACGCGCATGTTTAAAGTGGCCCAAAAGCAATTAATATCCATGAAATTGCCCTATCCTGCTGAAGGTATGGCCCTACAGGCCATAGCCGAAGACGATATAGAGGAGGAACGCAGTAAAGAGGAACTATTGAAAATAGAACTGAAACCAGAACCCTTGATTAAGTTGCGTACGTTCAATGATCGTGTACAACATTTGCAATTTTTCTGGAACCAATGTGGCTTTAGCATTAGTTCTGATGATATCTTCCAATTAGCCTGTTCGATGAATCGTTTGCAAACCCATCCTTCTATACGAGAATGCCGCTTTTGGGGCATGATTAATGGCTTGAAGGCATCGTACTACGTTGTGGAGGTTTCGCTAACCAATGAAGAATGCGAATCACGTTTATTACAAATGGAAAGGGAAATACAAGAGAATGAATTCAAACAGAATCAAACGGAAACACAAGATAATGTACATCTGGCATCTCACATTGGACCTGAATTAACACCTGGCACTATAGGTTGGGACAATCATCCAGTTGAAGAATTAATGAAAATGAAACCGAATGCTGCTGAAGTACCAAAAGTACAACAAAAAGAAGTATTCGATGTGCCACCGGAACCAATTGGACGCGGTGTTAATCGTTATTCATATTTTGTTGTTAATTCGCTGTCGGATGATTGGATTGAATTGCCTCTGGTAACGCCAAAGCAAGTGGCCTTATCGAGGAAGATAAAAAAGTTTTTTACAGGCGACTTAGAGACTGAAATTGTTTCATATCCGTGTTTCAATGGCAAAGAAAAACACTATTTAAGAGCCACGATTGGTCGCATAACAGCTGGTACTTACATAGCGCCGCGGGATTACTATCGTAAGATGACCGAGAAAGAACGCAGGCTTTATGAAGGCGAAGAACCCGAAGAAGGAGAGGAAGAAGAAGAAGAAGAAGAAGGGGATGAGAGCACAGTAGACGAAGGCGAAGAGGAGGGCGAAGAGGGTATACCAAGTAAGTTAAAAAGAGGTTGATTTGCAAGCCCAAAAGGATAGACGAGTTTAATGAATACGAAACGGTATTGTGGAGAGATTTCCAAATTAAAGAAATCGATCGATCGATCGATTTTTATCGAATAAATCGAACTTTAAATACAACTTAAACCCAATTAGCTGAGGCAATATATGAGCCTGTGCTTGAGTGGCATTCGTGAACACTTCTCAAATCATTACTCCACCTCATCCTCTCCACTTGCCGTCATTTGAAAAATTTTCCAAATTTTTTTAAATAAAAAATGTTCTCTTTTTTTTATTTCATCGTCCACAGACAACGATATTGTTTTACTTAAAAATGAAAAATATGATGCCACAATACCTGTAAAGACGCTCAACAATACCGAAATGTGGTTACATGTCAGACCAAGTATTCTAATACAGGGTCGTGTCGTATGGTTCGATGAAGAAAAAGCTCAGCGTGAGCGAGAAAAAGAACGTCTACGTTTGGAGAAGTTGCGTTTACGTGAAGAAATGGAAGAAGAAGAATACAATGAAGATGAAGACGAAGAAGAGGGTGAAGCAGAACAAGAGGAAGAAGAGATTGAAGCACATCCCGAGATAGGGCCAGCCATACTATCACCGTGCACATATGATGTTTATCCCGAAACACCAGTAGCTTGGACAGCACGTTTTACCAGTAAATTTACCAATGAAAACGAAAGAATCATTGTAATGCAATCGAATATCTGGCCAGGCGCCTATACCTTCGTCTACAAGGATCTATGTGAGTCCATATATTTGGGCTGGGGTCATAAATATGTCGCACGTAATATGGCCTGGACTCACCTACCACCCATCGTTGAAGAGTATCCACATACGACTAAAGATTTTATAGAAGCCATTGATCCAAGTGTTGAAATGGAGGAAGCTTATCAGTTGAGTTTATTAAAGAAAGATTTACAATTAAAATATGATAACTATGAGGAAAATGATATGGGTTCCACGGAGGCCGAAACTGATGACGATGATGAAGCTGAAGACAAACAGTAGGGGGCAGTGGAGGTGCTAGCACTAAATTTTGCATTCATAAATATTAAATAAAATTATTATTATTTCACTTTTAATCGTATACAATATTTTAATAATTTTCTAATTCAATTACTTTTTGCCTTGCACGCCGCCCGTTTGGCGGTTCGCTATTGCCATAGGTGTATCGGAGAATTGCACCTTAGCATAGGTTTCTTTCAGTTTGTTCTTCAATTCCATGCTATGCTCCCAATCTCGTGTCTCACAAACAACTTTGACCTTTGAAAGAGTAACGTTATGAAATGCTTTCTTAAAATTACAACAACATTTATAGGAACTTACCTCCACAGTGTAAACATCTCTCAGCCAGGCACGTTCATGCATAATATCTTTAATGGAGACCCCAAAATTGGTCAAGATGTCACACAATCCGTTTATGCCACCGGGACAATCGGGAACCCCAATAATGAATTTAACTAAACGACCTTCGGCTGCCAAACCACGTTCCAAACAACGGCCGAACATGGTGGTATCAATATTACCGCCACTCATTACAACTACGACTCTAAATATTGTACGCAAGAAGACTAACATTTGTTTCGAGAAAGTTATTAAAATGGAACCACATACTTTTTACCCCGTAACTCTGGTACTAGGCCAGCTAATATGGTTGCAAAAGCCGTAGCACCAGCACCCTCAACCACACATTTCTCTTCTTCAACCAAACGTAGAATGGCCAAAGCAATCCATTCTTCTTGGACCACCAGCATTTTATCGATCAAAGGTGCAGCGGAAGCAAAGGCATTATATCCCACCGTAGGTACAGCCAAGCCATCGGCTAAGGTTCTCTTCACAGCAGTAAGCGTCGGTTGACTATGTTCAATAGATCTGGTAAAACCAGGGCAATTAGCGGATTCAGCACCCTGGTTTACACCAAAACAAACAAAAAAAAAACTTGAAACTAAAGAAGCATAATATTTAACACATTGTAACAGCCATTTACCATAACCAGGGTTTTAGGCGAAGCGGCCTTAATGGCAGTAGCTACACCCGCTATAAGACCGCCACCACCTACGGGTATTATAACAGCATCGGGATTTGGTACTTGTTCGAGAATTTCCAAGCCCATGGTACCCTGACCGGCCAATATATGCGGATGATCGAAACCGTTGATAAACAATAAACCTTTTTCTTTGGCCATTCTCAGGGCAATGGCTTTAGCCTCGGCCATATCTTTACCATCCACCACTACATTAGCTTTAAAATTGCGGCATCTTTGTATTTTCATAATGGATGCTGCCTTGGGCATTACCACTGTAACGGGTATATTTAATTTCCAGCCATGATAAGAGAGGCCCTAGAAAAGAGGGACACAGAGAGTGAAATAATTTAAAAAAAAAATAGATGGGCTGCACACTAACCTGAGAATGATTACCCATTGAAGCTGATACGACACCATTTTTCTTTTGTTCATCCGTTAGCGATAATAAAGCATTACGGGCACCACGTTCTTTAAAGCTGTAATGGGTGAAATTAACACAATACAACAATTAGAATCGATTTTAACTTTGGAAATTATTGCAATTAAATCAAATAAAATGAAAAACAAAAACAAACAATATTATCGATTACTTTCTCCAAAATTATTGTAGAATTTGAAACAATAACACGCATTCTAACAACAATTTATAATTCCGCGATAAGATCGGCGTAAATAATATTAAGTGGACTTTTACTTTAACAGCAAACGAAAACATTAACAGAAAATGTGTGCACACCCTTTTTAAAGTGAGGACCCATTCAGTAATGGAGTTGCTCAGCCGCAGACTGACATAGGAATACAAGGGAAAATCATGGCAATGAGCAGGCAAATGAGCATACATGGAGTGTAGCGTATACGTCGCTATTGGAGACAGAATCATGAGAAGTGTTTACGCAGTAAAGGTGGAGAAAAACGGAAAGTCATGTTAAACCAAATGAGTTGAAAGCAATCTAAACGTTCGTTAGAAAATTCAAATGAGAACAGACGTGAGTCATATATCACACGTAATAGAGATGCCCTACATAAATTGATGGCAGTACAATCCACCGCATGTGGGCTGTACTCTAGTACAGAGAAACGTTGGACAAAACGTCTGATAAAGGAGAGGTAATAGTTCTTCTGGAATATGTTGAGAGTTACTTGCCTTTTTTGAAATCTTAATTGCCTGTATAAACATAACCACGGAAGTGGGAATGGTTCGATTCCCACCAGAGACCCTAGTCCGATATTTTGTTTCACTCTTACCTGCAACCTCGCAGGTAATCTCAGTTACTTTTTTCTGTTGGCCACCATTTGAAAGTTAATACCAAAATTAGCAAGATCCAACGATGTTATTAGTTCCATTCGTAACACTAAAAGCAATCTTATTGCTTACTTTTGTTGTACACGAAACCAAGCGATGTATTTACAACTACTTTATACAGTTATAAAGAGTACTCAGGGTGTAAATGGTTGACTACGAAGAAAGCATTAAAACGATTCAAATATCTTCAAAATAATTAATAAACAAGGAAGCTCTTTATCGTTTCAGGGAAGATAGCATCAAAAACGAAGATTAGGGAGGTTAGGCAACACTAAATCTTGAGCAAGACACAAACCAATTCCAATACATTTTCATAAGGGAAAATATAACACATTGGTGGCCTTAGTATTCCAGAATTTTTTACAATAGAGCTGCTGAGCTGAACCAAAAACTTTGTCAACGAAACTGAACTAGGCAAAGAATTAAACGCAATTCATCTTATAGGTACTAAAGGCTTTATATGTAGATAAATGCGCTCCAGAATCGAAAACGATTCCATTAGAAAACCTTCGGAAACAATTGAAGAATTAATCCAAACAAATTTCTTCTTACTTTCAATTTTTCCTCAAAGGAAATACAATTATTTTCATATTAAAAGCTAAACGACCTAATTTGTGTAGCCATAAAAAGAAATTTAATTACAGATTAAGTAAGAATGATACGAACGATACGAAATATGTAAGAAATTTGAATCCAAAGGACCTCTAAAAATATTACATATTGACCATACACAATATTATCAAACATTTAAGGTATTTAAAAATAATATAATAACAACAACATACATACATAATCTAATAATAATAATAAATTTTTGTTAAACAAAAACCTATCATTTTGACAAATTATCAACAAAAAAAAAAAAAAAATTAATTATTTGCAAACAAAAAGATTTTTTTTTAAACTTTTCAAAAGATAACAAACAAACTGAACTGAAAAAATTGAAATTTGCATTGAACTAGTTTCGAAGGTCAATGCAAAATTATCAATTCAGTTATCAATTCACTTAAAACCGTCTGACACAGAGCTTCTATTCACATTCTACCACAGTAATCTCAAAAGGAAAACAATCAGGAATTACGAGATTAACATGCAAAAAAAAAGAGGAAAAGTACCCACAACTTATCTGACTCACTATTAAAGCGTCGTAATTAATTATCACACATTCAATGGTTAATGAACCACCAAATGGAATAAAAAAAAATTAATTTACCTGCCGGTATATTGTAAGCAATCCTTTTTCAAATACAAATCCATGCCATAGGATTCTGATGCATTCGCCCGCTGAAATCAAAACGGATACTCTGTTAAGAATATTGTGTGATAAATTGTTTTCTTGTTTTCTTCATAATTACCGAACATGGTGTTCTGTCTACGCCACCCTTAATTAAAAAAGCAGCTGAGGTTACGTCATGGAATGTTATTCTTCGTGGATTCTTAGGATCACAAAATGGATCAGCTATAGCATCGGTACAATCATATTCTTTACGTATCGGCACTGAGTGATCTGGTATTAGATAGTAACCGGTTTTGAATTCTTTAATAACATGTTTGGGTTCGCCCATTCTAAAAGTGATTTAAAATTGATTGCCAAATACTCGGTAAATCGGTAATCTCAAAATAAACGTTCATAATTTAATAAATTCTTAATTTTAATTTTTTGAATCTTTTTCTGTTTTTTTTCTTTAAATACACAATTAATTTCAAATATAAAACAATAATAAAACACGGCGAAATGATTTTTCTTAACCCCTGAAATACAGACAGACTGACAGACTATCACTAGCCTACCAGCCTGCATATAAAAATACAAATTTTCGAATTTATAGTAGTTCAGTTCGTTTAATTTTTTTATTTTTATTTTTTTTTTTGTTTAATAATTAACTGGCATTATATTATGTTAATTGAATTACTTTTTGCAATACGCCAATTGGCAGTTCTCTATAGCCATTGGTGTCTCGGAGAATTGCACCTTAGCGTAGCTTTCTTTTAATCTGTTCTTCAATTGAACGCTATGCTCCCAATCTCGTGTCTCACAAACAACTTTGACCTTTGAAAGGGTAACGCTATAAAATGCTTTCTTGAAATCACAACAACATTTATGGAAACTTACCTCCACAGTGTAAACATCTCTCAGCCAGGCACGTTCATGCATAATATCTTTAATGGAGACCCCTAAACTGGTCAAGATGTCACACAATTCGTTTATGCCACCGGGACAATCGGGAACCTCAATATTGAATTTGACCAAACGACCTTCGGCAGCCAAACCACGTTCCAAACAACGGCCGAATACGGTTGTATCAATATTACCGCCACTCAATACAGTTACGACCCTAAATATTGTACGCAAGAAAATTAACATTTGTTTCGAGAAAGTTATTAAAAAGGAGCCCCATACTTTTTACCCTGTAACTCTGGTACTAGGCCAGCTAATATGGCTGCTAAACCCGTAGCACCAGCACCCTCAACCACACATTTATCTTCTTCCACCAAACGTAGAATGGCCAAAGCAATCCATTCTTCTTGGACCACCAGCATTTTATCGATCAAAGGTGCACAGGTAATATAAGCATTATAGCCGACCGTAGGCACAGCCAAGCCATCCGCTATGGTTCTCTTCACAGGTGTAGCAATAGGGCCATTATTTTGAAAAGCTCTGGTGAAAGCAGGACAATTAGCGGATTCAACACCCTGATTTACACCAAAACAAACAAAAAGAAAACTTGAAACTAAAGACGCATAATATTTAAAACATTGTAACAGCCATTTACCATAACCAGAGTTTTAGGCGAAGCGGCCTTAATAGCAACAGCTACACCAGTTAAAAGACCACCACCACCCACGGGTAGTATAACAGCATCGGGATTTGGTACTTGTTCGAGTATTTCCAAACCCACGGTACCTTGACCGGCCATTGTAAGCGGATGATCGTAACCGTTGATAAAGAATAAACCTTTTTCTTTGGCTATTTTCAGGGCCAACAACTTGGCCTCGGCAATATCCTTACCCTCCACCACCACAGTGGCTTTCAATTTTCGACATCTTTCTATTTTCATAATGGATGCTGCCTTTGGCATAACGACTGTCACGGGTATATTTAATTTATAGCCATGATAACAAACACCCTATAAAGAAGAGACACAGAGAGTGAAATAATTTGAAAAAATTAGCTACGATGGGATACTAACCTGAGAATGATTGCCTAATGAAGCTGCTATAACACCATTTTTCCTTTGTTCCTCCGTTAGCGACAATAAAGCACAACGGGCACCACGTTCTTTAAAGCTGTAATGGGTGAAATTGAAAAATAACTTCTAATCTAGTATCCTCCTATCGTGTTGCCAACAATAACAATTGATTTTAATTTTAGAAATTCTTGCAATTAAATCAATTAAAATGAAAAATGAAATGAAAAACGTAACAATGTTATCGATTACGTTTTCCAAAATTATTGAAGAATTTCAAACGATAACACACGTTCTAACAACAATTTAGAATTCAAAATTGTCGGCGATAAGATCGGAGCAAATAATCTCAAGTGGACTTTTACTCTCAAAATAAACAAAAACACCAACAAAAAATTTGTGTTTGTTTTTGGAAAACTTTATTTAAAACCAAGGTGTACGTCATTCATTATTGGCTTTATTATTGACTCGGAAATATCACTTCAAAAAAACTAAAGATAAGGATCTTATTTGCAATAAAAAAAAAATAACTTGAAATACAGTGAGCGTCGAAAGAAAACTGAAATTTAGAATGTTTATTTCAATATAATTATTTACCGAGTATTTAATAATTTAATTGCATTATTTAATGTTTAAATATTATTCACGAATTGTATAAACAAATGGCCAAGTAAACACTTCCAGAGTTGATGCATATTTATACGCTTGTCTCAGAACTTTCAGATGCTATTCGCAAGAAATCACTAGTAAATGCATTAATTTTCAAATTTATAAGCTACCAACGCTATTAAGGGACGAACCATTCAGTAACGGAGTTGTTCAGCCCCAGACTGACATAGGAATACAAGGGAAAATCAGGGCAATGAGCAGTCACATGAGCTTACATGGAGTGTAGCGTATACATCGCTAATAGAGACAGAATCATTAGAAGTGTTTACGTAGTAATGGTGGAGAAAAACGGAAACTCATGTTAAACCAAATAAGTTGAAAGCAATCTAAACTTTCGTTGGAAAATTCAAATGAGAACAGACGTGAGTCATATATTATACGTAATAGAGATGCCAAACATAAATTGGGGGGCAGTACAATAGACCGCACGAGAAGAGTGTTAACCAACAGTTAAGAATTTCAAAACATAAAAGCCAATTCAATTCAAGAAGTCCGATTGCAAATCTTGAGAATAACCACTGAAGTGGAAATGTACTTTGCTCTGCATGTATCGTAAGTTTATGACCGCAAAAGAAAAATCGTAGATACCTTACCAATCTGTGCTAAGGCAGCTGTAACACGTTTCAGTGAACATCTGCAAATGAAACGATGACTCTTGAATTCTTTTTTCTTTACCAGTAGAATGTGTTGGTTCTAGCGATCACAACATTGGATTTTCATGTTTTGAATATCTCCACGATTTACGCTAATCATAGCCGCAGATGAATGCATGTTAAGGCAATGTTTTTTAAGTTTCCGTCAATAATGGACTTTATCAGATGATGAAGAAGATTGTCATTAAAAAAAATTGCTACAATCCTTCACAACAATTTACAATAACAAGACATAGTCAAACATCCAATTTGTCCAAGTCAAATTGGAAACTTTCCTTCGTTGTCTTTGCTAGTAAAATAATCAATTATTGCCTTATCAATATGGCTCCCATGCTTAGAGTTTCATTTTCAGTCAGGTTCTTCATTTACGGCATGACTACCTGATCGTGGGTTCGATTCCCACCAGAGACTCTGTTATCTACTCAAAGCATAATAATGAGCATACGATAATTTGTAATTGTATTCCAATTAATAAATAAACCAGTCAACAACAAACATTGTGGAGGAGGTCAGGCAACACTAAATCTTGAGCAAGACACAAACCAATTCCAGCACATTTTCATAAGGGAAAGTATAACACATTGGTGGCCTTAGTATTCCAGAATCTTTTACATTAGAGCTGCTATGCTGGAGCAAAAACTTTGTCAACGTAACTGAACAAGGCAGAGAATTAAACGCAATTCATCTTATAGATACTAAAGGCTTTATATGTAGATAAATACGCTACAATATCAAAAAACGATACCATTTACCTGCCAGTAAATTGTAGACACTCCTTTTTCAAATACAAATCCATGCCATAGGAATCTGATGCATTCGATCGCTGAAATCAAAAGGGATACTCTGTTTAGAAAATTGTAAGAAATTATTTTACTTTGGTCTTCATAATTACTGGACATGGTGTCTTCTCAATGCCACTCTTAATTAAAAAACCAGCTGACGTTACGTCATGGAATGTTATAGGTTTCGGAGTCCTAGGATCACAAAATGGATCAATTATAGCATCGTTGCATGGAAATGATTTAGGTGGGACCACTGAACGATCTGGTATTAGATAGTAACCAGTTTTGAATTCTTTAATAACAGGTTTGGGTTCGCCCATATTAAAAATGTTTTAAAATTGTTTGCCAAATACTAAGTCCTTAAACTCAAAATAAATGTTCATAATTCAATGAATTCTTAATTTTAGATTTTGTTAAACTTTTTTTTTCTTTAAATACACAATTAATTTCAAATATAAAAGAAAATAAAACACAGCAAAATGATTTTTATTAATATTAATCCCTGAAATACAGACAATACTGACAGACTATCACTAGCCTACCAGCTTGCATATAAAAAACAAATTTTCGAATTTATAGTAGTTCAGTTCGTTTAATTTTTTTTATTTTTATTTTTTTTTTTAATAATTAACTGGCATTATATTATGTTAATTGAATTACTTTTTGCAATACGCCAAGTGGCAGTTCTCTATGGCCAAAGGTGTATCCGAGAATTGCACCTTACCAAAGACTTCATTCAGTTTGTTCTTTAATTCCATACTGTGCTCCCAATCTCGTGTCTCACAAACAACTTTGACCTTTGAAAAGGTTTATAACGTTACCTTTATATATACGTATACTTTCTTGAAATTATAACAACATTTATGAAAACTTACCTCCACAGTGTAAACATCTCTCAGCCAAGCACGTTCATGCATAATATCTTTAATGGAGACCCCTAAATTGGTCAAGATGTCACACAGTCCGTTTATGCCACCGGGACAATCGGGAACCTCAATAATGAATTTAACCAAACGACTTCGGCTGCCAAACACGCTCCAAACAACACGCGCCGAAACGGTTGTATCAATATTACCGCCACTCAGTACAACTACGACTCTAATCATTGTACCGCAAGAAGATTAACATTTTGTTTCGAGAAAGTTATTAAAAAGGAGCCCCATACTTTTTACCTGTAACTCTGGTACTAGGCCAGCTAATATGGATGCAAAGCCGAAGCACCAGCACCCTCAACCACACATTCTCTTTTTCCACCAACACGGGTCTAGAACTGTCCGAAAGCAGCATCCGGACTCTGCTTCACGTAGAATGGCCAAAGCAATCCATTCTTCTTGGACCACCAGCATTTTATCGATCAAAGGTGCAGCGGTAGCAAAGGCATTATAACCGACAGTAGGTACAGCCAAGCCATCAGCTAAAGTTCTTCTCACAGCTGTAAGCGTAGGTTGATTATATTCAAAAGATCTAGTAAAACCAGGACAATTAGCGGATTCAACACCCTGGTTTACGCCAAAGCAGACAAAAAAATTTGAAATTAAAGACGCGTAATATTTAAAATATTGTAACTGTCACGTACCATAACCAAGGTTTTAGGCGAAGTGGCCTTAATGGCAGTAGCTACACCCGCTATAAGA
>QOCX01000227.1:6250-29816 GCA_005959815.1 Sarcophaga bullata
ACTGCTGGCAGTGCACGAAATAAGCTGTGACTTTAATATTTTATGTATTTTTAGTTTTCTTTATTTTACTTCTATAAATATTTAAAAACATAAACACAATATTTTAATTTAAATAAAAAATGTTTTTATAAAAAATGTGCATTTATTTTGTTTTTGATTTTACGCTTAGCTTTTTTGCTGTAAGCGTTCAAAGTTATATTTTGCAAGTGCACGAATTAAGCTGTGAGCCACTGTAGACAATTTTTAAATTTGACAATTGTTATATTTGATTACAATTCGTCAATATTTCTTTGCAGGAAGAAAATATTTTAATCAATTACATATTTCGAAAACAAAATTTCTCTATATACACACAATCATTCGCTTTGATAGTGTGCTAATGAGATGTGCCCAGAGGATTTATGACAAATTGGTATCTTTGCAAAATGGTCTGAAAGTTTCTCAGCCTTTTGTAATCCCAATGTCTTAGTTTCTGTAGATGCGTAACTACTAGGTTTTTATGGTCGTTATAAATTTCGGCATCCATCAAAACGGGATAGACGTGGTCTAAAATGTTGGTTGTTTTATATTCAAGTAAATGCTACGTATGGAAAATACTGTCATAATTGTAGAAATCTGTATCGGCGAAACCCTGAGAGAAGTTGTTATTGATGTTCTAAGGAGTTATCATGTTACTACGAACAATTTTTTTCATTACACGGCCTTGGCCATTAACTTTTATAAAGAAATATACAATGTTTCAAAGGTTCAGGCTCCAATCAGCTCTTGACAGAGAATACTGCTGCAGGTGACAATATTTTGACCTATTAATCAAAATCTCATAAAAGATGGCCTGTCAGGTGTAAACATTTTTAATATTTGGGAAAATAATAAAAACAAGCCGACGTAAGTTCATTGTTTTTTAAATAAACTACTATGCAGTCTATGCTAACGATTGCATAAAAACGGTATAGAAATGTAATATGTAATAGTTCTAATAATATTAATTGAAATTAATAAACATATTTAAATTTTTTTTCATGTTAATAATTTCGCTAAAATTATGAAGTTTTTTATTGCTCGATCTGCAACAACGGCTTATTTCTATATTAAATGAAAATGCATTAAAATTTGCAAATCGTTTTAGCGACGAATATCATTTAATAATTCTTTGTCGTGAGCTTGATAAATGTAATCAAAAGTATGGACCCAAAAGTTTAATTGATGAGCCATGTTGGGATAATACTGTGATGTTACAGCATATTACGTTAATATTGGCTGTAAATGGTTCTAAACAATCTGAAACACTATTGTCTGGATGACTTTTTCAAGAACGATCTCTTAAATTTGGTAGGGACTTACAAGAACTATACAAGAAATTCTACTGATTATTAATAATGGACTAGCACATCGAAAGAACGTACAAAACAAACTGAAAGTCCTAAACTGAAAACAATGGAGTGATTACAACTGTAAAGTTTTCAATCGAAGAATACTAAAACAATCAACAATCAAACAAAGAACAGGAATTCATTTCATCTTTAATCCTGTACTAAAACTTGGGAGAACGGAACGCAAATCAAAGCGAATTTATTTATAAAAGCAGAATTTTGACAGTAATCAGAAGGATATGGAGAAAATGATGGCAAGCACTAATTTATCTAGCAATATTTTTCAAAATCAATATGTAATTGAAACTGATTACGAAACATAGTTAAAAGCAAACAAAGTAACTTGCAATGCTATTTTACTAAATTATTTTGAAATAGATAGTGAAGACATCGTTCTTTACAGTCCTAATTGAAAGAAAATAGCAGTGATATTGTGGAGCAAAATAAACTTAAATAAATTAATGAAAACATTATTTGCGAAGAGTTCTTAGATGTTATTAAGTCATTACTAATCTGTAGTGGATTACCATTATATGTTTTTTGGCGTGAAAACTAATAATTTTTAAGTAACAAACGATACACACAGAGGACGCGAACATCAACAATGTTTTAAAAAGAGTGTAAAATTGCATTCAGTTGCTTGTCAGCTTCTAAAGAGTGTTCATGTCACGTTTTTTCAGATTTCAATTATACACCCAAAAAAATATTACAGTAGGATTCACTAATAACAATGAGAAATGATCTCCAAGTTTGGAAGAATATTTGTCAAGTTAATTACGCAGCCTTTAGGCATTTGGCGCTGACATTTTTTTATATTTTCCGCTACATATACATATAAATAGGTTACACTTGAAAATATTACTTACAATTTTTCTCTGGTTATTCACATGCTTCTCACAAATGCTCTCACATTTTTATCATGTTCTCTTTGTACCGACGTCTGCTCACGACATTATAACAGCCATCCCTAAATAAGAGCGGCAAGCGGAATGTTTCCTACCGCTAGTTTTGTGGCCATACCTAAATAAAAGTGACAAATTTATGTAAAAACGATAAAAACAGGTTTATTAAAAGCAATATATTTAATATCCCTGATAATTTTTTACAAATGTTTTATTGTTCCCATCTTTTTTCTTTGTTTACATTTATTGCCTGATTTTCAAATTGCAAAGTGTTGTCGCGTTATCCAAAAATGCTTGCCTCTCTTATTTAGGGATAGTTGTAATCAATTGCTGTACTGTATCAACTGAGTGTTTCTTTTTAATTGTTATATTGCGATAGCATTGTCTAAAAAACGAAAAGTTTGTTTCTGCTTACTTTTTATGTGTGTTTGTTGTTACTTTTAAACATGACTTTTTTATTTTTAGAGGGCAAAATAGGCAAGGCGAATAAGTTTTGACAGTGGCGTGGTTTGAAAAAAGCAACAAATACATGTTGTTTCTGGCAAAATTCAAAGTGAAATGAGTTGTTGTAATGGTGTCACTACCTGTGTAAATATATCTTGTGTACTGTTTTGAAGTTTGATACCATTTTAAGTCGCTTAGATTTCGCATACTCAAATAAAAAACGGCATTGATATTTGCTCATTTGATATTCGCGAATATAAAAATAAATTAAACAATAAGTTAGGAGTTTAAATAAGCAAGTCTTTTAAATGCCATGGTTCGAAGACCGACCTATCAAACTAATAGAATAAACATTCTATAAATAGAATAAACATTCTATACTGAGGCCTATTACACTATACCTATGTATGTTCAAATTTTGGATTGAAATTCTACCAAACACCTAAAATCAATTCCTACAAAATAACGAAAGATTCGCTCCAAAACATATTTTTTCACAGAAAGAAGACTAGTCTGCGTCAAAGCAGTTCAACTGAAATTTAGCACTTCTCCCAACATAATATGAAGACTTAGACAACTTTTTAATAAAATGAAATATAAAATTTATTAAACGATATCATGCAGAAGCCTTTACAGCTCGTCACTTTTGACTGTGAATAAATGATGATGAGTTAAAAATGATTATTGAGTATAAAATATTAAATTATATTAACAAATTTACATAAAATAAAATATTACGAAAATAATGGAAATAAATTGTAATAACATCACTATTTCTAAGGTATATCTATATATATGTATATCAAATCACAGTGAAGGATTTTAAATTGAAATTTCATATTGACTACATTTGTAAAAAGATTGGAAAGAAAATTAGTTTTTGTAAACGAAGTTAGTAAATAAACCACACTTCGAAATTGGGTCAATACACAACAAGTTAATTTCTACAGAAATTGCAAAATAGTGTAATGAGAATTATACTGAAGTGCAGCCAACATTCATAGAGTAATTTTATGATAGAGTCATAGAATGGCTCAACATAGAACAAAGTCTCAAACTCTATTAACTTTATACATACATACATAATTGGGCATTACAACCCTTCAGTCAGGATTACGGCCTAGCTTCTCACACCACTTATGTTGTGTGTGTTAATTTTATACATGAGTGGCGGGACCTACAGTTTAAAGTCGATTCCGAACGACAGATTTTTGAGAAACTTTTCATGGCAATTTTTATTTACTCAGAGTTTTTGCAAGAAATCTGCTGAGAGGAGGTCGCAGAAGAAATATTTTTTCATATTTCGTTTTTGATGTCTGACCGAGGCCTTTTGTCTAATAAGCCAACACACTACCTTCTACACTACGGCGACTACAAATTTTAACAACTTTTATGGCAATAACGAACTATTCACTTTATACGGATAATTAAAAACGGAGAAGTTCCGGAACAAATAACCTATGTCACAGACACTCAACCATAACCAGAAATATGGAATATTTTAGAAATTAAAGACATCAGCAACTGCAATGCAACGATCGTTTGTGATAAGTAAAGTAAGTAAGTAAGTAAGTAAGTTGTAAAGTATTAATAATATATTAAGCAGATTATATTATTTTATAAAAAAGATAGAAATGGAAAAAGGGGGAAATATTAAAATTCTTATTTAATGGCATATAATATGTGAAGTTTTAGTTTTTAAGACAATAAATAAAAAAATGTTTCCTATAGGCACGTGTTGGCTTTAGATTTTATTTTTTAGTTTCTAATTTATTTGTTTTCTCTAATTATTATGAAAACCAAGTTGTAATGTATTTTTGCATGTGTATTTGGGCAAGTAATTTTTAGTCTGAAAAAATATCTCTTTTTGCGGTTTTCTGATAGATGATTTCGACATTGTTGACAACTATTAAGAGAAGAAAAGTGTGGCAGCTCTGGAATTGTTACAGTAAATAAAAGGTTGCTGTGGAGTTCTACTAAAACGTCTCCCCTTCGGCAACTGCTTTCATCATTATTCGTTGTTTAAACTGTTCGTATTGTTCTGCACATAGTTTTTAAAAAATATTTAATTATAAAGACAATACGTTTTAAAAATAATTAAAAGATACATAGATATCATATAAATTTTGTAATATAGTACACCTACAAAGTTTGGTAAAGTTTAAGTAAAACAGGTATTCGTCATGGGTTTAACTATTTCTGGTTTATTAACACGACTTTTCGGTAAAAAGCAAATGCGCATTTTAATGGGTAAGTGTTTTTAGTAATGTTGACATATGCTTATATATATATGTATATATGTATATATACTTTCATGTATACATTGTCCAACTCATCACAAAATATTTTTGTTTTTTAGAATTTCTGGTATATAAAAACAGAGTCTGATATTGATTGTCTATGTTATAATTATTATGAGTTCTAGCTATTTTACCGCAAGCTTCTATTTGAGTCATGTAAATTCTTATTTTCAGTTCTACCATACATAGAATAAGTAGTTGTCGACGAAACCTTATCTATCGTAAAAAACGAAGAAATATACATACGGTGGCAGCAAAAAAATGTTGATGCGGGTTTATAGATAATAAAAAAAAGATTTACAGCAATGTATAATTCTTACCACGTTTTATTTAAAAACACTTTCAAAGCAAAAAAAAAACCAATATTAACGAATTTCATGCCAAACGCATAATAGGACAGTCAAATAAAAGGCATTGTTTTAACACTTGGAACCAAAACCTTTTGCTTTTTTTTTTTTGTTTCCAAACGTATAACTGCACGATGTGGACATAAAATTCCACATAATTTTTTTATATATATAATATAATATAATATATCGATTGAAGTGGAGAAATCGGCTTTTGAATAATCTCATACCTAGTGTCCAATTATACGTTTGAGCCACTATATATTTTTATACATTTTCAAACAGATACTACCATACTTTGCAACCGAGACGTATTGCGGTATCGGTTTCGATTTTGACTATTTAACTTTAAAAAGTTGCAGAGCAGTGTTGGATGGTCAGAAACTATTAATAGACACGCTCAATACGTTTTCCCGATACATTTTTACAATGTTCTTAAAATTACGTTTTTAAATAAAACGACACTCGTTATCAGTATTTTTTTATTATAAGAAAACTGAACACCTTAGGTTATGTGCTTTAGTTTAACCCTGTCGTCCAATACTTATAAACAAAATGTTTTTATAACTATTCTTTCTATCATATTTGTATATTTAGTATTTATTCTTCCTTAAGTAATAAATATGTGCATACGGAGTGTTTTAAATTTTACTGTACCATTGCGTACAGGTTTTGTCCAACACTGTATATACACTGCCGCTCACTTAAATAGGTTCACAATTTTTTTCACATTCAACCTATATTTTTTTCAAAAAATAATAAAGTAATTGAGGATGTTGCATTTATAAATTTTAAAGTATTGCAATATATACAGTGGTGGCCTTATAATTAGAAGTGTGCTTTGGGTTATTGTCATGCTAAAAATGAAATTGGCGGGCAGACTCTCATTATGTATGTTGTATTATGTTTTTTAGCTATTAGTTTTAAAATGAGTAACAAAGTTTTGAAAATAAATTAACAAACATGCATGTCGCTTAATCGTTTCTAATTATAAGGCCACCACTGTATAAATAAAACAGAAAAAATTACAGCAGTAACAAATAACTAGGTTTTTATAATTTTTTTTTCAAAGTACTACGTTTTGGAACCTTACTTTTTTGGCTCATTTGAATAGTTTCAAAATCATTTATTCCGAGAAAAACCAACAACAAATACTTTTTATGTAACTTTTTAATTTTTAAAGATTTTTTATCATGTTTTAATGAAGATTTAATAATGTGAATATCCCCCCTTATTCGATATGACTTCAAAAATACTATTTGGAAGGGAGTTAAAAAGTTTTTCTATTAATGTTAAGGAAATTTGGGCCCATGATTTTTTATTCCTTCAATTAAGGCTTCTTTATTTGCATATTGTCTGCCGGACTCATACACTTTGCGAGAAAGCAATCCCCAAATATTTTCTATAATATTCAGGTCAGGAGAGTATGGTGGCCACTCCAATATATTGACGTTTTGGCTTCGGATCCATTCTTTTACAACTCTTGCAGTGTGGATCGGGGCATTATTTTGTTGAAATGTCCATGGAATGGGTCCAAAGACCGTAGAAAAATGGGGAAACACCTTTTCAAGAACGGATTTGTAATTTTTCGCGTTCATTATAGATGAAAGAAATTGAAGCTTACAAGTCCCATAGTATGAAATTGCCCCCTACACCATCACACTACCCTCACAGCTATGCAGACAGCTCAAATAACGTTCTTCTTTCCGCAAATCATGGAAATAATAATTATAACCATCTAGACCTTCCAAATTGAACTTCTTTTCATCCGAAAAAACAATACGTTGTCATTCCTAGTTATAAGACATGTGTTCAGGGGCAAACTGAAGTCGTTTTGCTTTACGAGTGGCATTTAGAGGTGGTTTTTTTAATTTTTAATCTTTTCAAATGCTTGGCACTACATATAATACGTTCTACAGTAGCTAGACTTGCTGTAACACCTGTTGTTTGCTTAATTTTTGAGGCAGAATTACTGGAATTGGAGGCAGCTCTTATGATAGCTCTTCTGTCCGCTTATGTTGTGACTCTATGCACACGTCCTTTCATGTTTTTTCCGTAATTTGAGTGGTTTCTTATAAAATTGCTCACAACATTCTGACTTCGACCAATTTTTTTTGCAATATTCCTGTGACTTAAGCCATATTCAATAAATGCCTTAATTTTGCCTTTTTCTTCTTCAGTTAACTGCTTTTTGCGTCGCATTTAAATTTTTTTTATTATTTTAAAATTGCAAATATTGACAACCACTAATAAAATGAGAAATTTCATCTATTGTCAAAGGGAAACTGATTTTATTTTGAATGAACCTAATCAAGTGAGCTAAAATTTACATGTGCTTTTAATGCATTTTTACATAAAGCAAAAAATAACAAAAACTCTTAATTTTACAGTTAATTTTTTTTTCTAAATTATTATTATACAGAGGGTCTCCCAATTCTAGTTTTAATAATTTGTTCTCTTAAATTATATTTTAAGAAAAACTGGAGTAGAAATGAAAAAATGTGTGAACCTAATCAAGTGAGCGGCAGTGTATAAGTACATGAACATTATACATATGTTTAACTAGTACCGTTATATGTTATATATAAATTGAAAATTCTAGTTTTTGATAAAAAAATATTAATTTTTTAAACCAATATTACTTTGCAAAAACAGTTGCTGGTCTCAGTGGTCAGAGCTGATTCGGTTTCTCCTTCGGGTAATCATTGGTATAGCTTTGAAAAAAGGAATTTTGCAGGGTACTGACGTAGCAAATATCCCTATACTGTTCTGTATAGTAAAACTTTTTACAGCTTTCCTACCATTCGATGGGATTTATAGTACGAGAGCAAATTGGCGTATTCAAATAACGAATTTCATTGATATTCCGTTAGATACGTTATTGTTTCCAACCCACAAATTTTAGGAATCCACAATACGATCCTGTGCGTTCCATAAGCATTTGCCATTTTCTGAAATACATGACCGTTTTGACAACGGTTCGTCAGAAATAATTTCAACTATTCTTGATGTTGGTGGTAAAATGAAAAAAAAATATGATCACGACAAGCATCGAGAGTCATCATTTTCAATGTTAGAACAACAGCTATTAAAGCATTATTCACTAACTGTGAAACTGAAGTAAAGTAAAATACAACGACTTAAGTGTTTCAATAAATGCGTCGGTTGTAAATAGAATTGTCTTTGTAACAAAGCAGCCGACAACCGCAATATACTCTTTTTGGGTTCGTTTTCCTCTAGTTTACAAATTAATATTTGGTCCGCAATAGTCCAGTCACGCATTATAAAGAACTTTGTTGGAGTAGTCCTCGTTTCAGGCAATTGCTTAATGTCTTCTTTAAGGTTTGACTGCTGTGTTATTCTAATAATAAGAACCAGTGTATTATAAAACACTGGTGGTGTAAGAGTTGACTGATGTTGTCGCTTGATAGTTTTAGTACTCAGAGCGTACAAATTCGTTCAGCCGTTTTAAATAATGTGGTTTATGCCGTGAAATACCAAATGAAGTCGCCGTTGTCTAGTAGGTAGTGTGTTGGCTTATTAGACGTATTTCAAACCCTAGGTGAGACATCAAAACGAAATTATAAGAATATTTATTCGGCGACTTCCTGTCAGCAGATTTCTGGCAAAAACTCTGAGAGCAAACAAAATTGCCATGAAAAGTTTCTCAAAAATCTGTCTTTCGGAGTCGACTTTAAACTATAAGTCCCGCCACTCTTATATAAAATTAAAGCACACAACATAAGTGGTGTGAGAAGCTAGCTCGTAATCCTGACTGAAGGTTTGTAATGGTCAATTATGCACGTATGTATGTATAACATGTATGTATGCATGCATGTATATACATAACATAATTGGTCATTACAACTCTTAAATCGGGATTACGAACTAGCTTCTCACACCGCTGCTGTTGTGTGTGTTGCCGGAAATCTGCTGGTCTGAACTCGGGTTCGAACCGTCTAATAAGCCAACGCAGTACCTACTAGTGTATTAACGGTACACTCATTTATTTCTAATTTAATTTTTCGAGCCGCTTTGGTAAAAATTTGTACACCAAGCTAAATTATTGTGGTCAGATAGTTTTAGTCTAAAAGCAATGAAATATTTTGCTTTATATTTTGTTTTCAATACATATATAAAATATGTTAAACTTATTTTAGATAGAATTAAACATTATAAAATTACCTTTCAGAAAATGTAACTCTTAAGGCGTTATCATTATTATTATCCAAAATGTGGAAATATAATAGCCGTATATCAAACAAAAATGCGTGGTGTATGAATTAATAGTGGTATATTGTCCATGTATACCGGAGTACACAAGCTGTTTTTGTTTGTAAAATCCACGTGTACTGACTTTGATAACTTTTTACGCTACTTCTTAGTCCATTCAGGCACAGCTCAATTCTTGCTGTAATAGTGTCTTTGATTCATTCTAAGTAGGTACCGCTGATAGGATTTGCATCTGCAAATGTTGCCTATAATAACTTGCCATAATTGCATAGCCAAAAGGTGTGCTTTTCCGTGCAATATTATTTCTATTATTCTGTCTATTATTCACGTGTACTGACTTTGATGACTTTTTACGCTACTTCTTAGTCCATTCAGGTACAGCTCAATTCTTGCTGTAATAGTGTCTTTGATTCATTCTAAGTAGGTACCGCTGATAGGATTTGCATCTGCAAATGTTGCCTATAATAACTTGCCATAATTGCGTAGCCGAAAGGTGTGCTTTTCCGTGCAATATTATTTCTATTATTCTGTCTCTGATTCGTTTTCAATTTCATGAAGGTATTTGAAGTAAAACAATCAGTGTGTTTATTTGTTATAAATGAATGATTGGAATCAGATCAAACGAGTTTTTGTAAAGGAAGACTTAGATGCTTTCGTGATGAAAAGGAGATCTATTTCATCCGACATTTTATATCTGTCCGTCAGTAACCGGTCCGTTTAAATAAACTTAATGTCCGGTTTGAGCTGTTGCTTTGTAAGCTTCCTTACTTCGTGTTGAAATCTCTCCCCATTATGAATTTCATGTTATTGTTATTCATGTTATTCTATAAAATTTTTGTTTTGTTCATATTTAAGTTTGTGTCTGGGATGATAATAAACAGATGTGACCTATATATATATAGTCATGGTCTGTATTTATATGAATAGTTGCAGTTTGAAATGTATCAGCACTAACGCTACTGCTTTCAATAATTATATCACAATACGGCAATTTTGATTCAAATTTTTATAGTTCCGCTTCATGCAGGATTCGTCTGTGACGTGCGTTTCGGAAATAAGGCTTATATAACTATTTTCTATTTATTCAAAACTAATTCGAGTTCTTCATTGGGCCATTGGTTTTCTACAACATTATTTTTAAATTTTATATTAATTTAATTTTGTAATATATTTCAATCGAATTAGTTGTTTTTACGGGTTATATGTATGCACAACCTTTTATACAATTGCTCAAATGTATAATTGGATACTAGGTATCAGATTATTCAAATGCCAATTTTACCACTTCAATGAAAATATTTGTATTAGGATTTATAAATAATTAAAAAAGCAAACAATGTATAATGCTTAGCATTTTTTTATTTAAAAATAATCTTAAAACAAAAAAGAAAAACAAGTTTAACGAATTTCATGTCAAACAAAACACTTGGAACCAAAACCTTTTGCTTTTTTTACTGTTTCCAAATGTAGAGGCATCGACCGCACGAGGTGGGCATAAAATTCCGGAGTTATGTTATTCCATTCTCGCCTACTACCTTGTTTAAATTGCTGCTACTCGATTTATAGAGCTTACGTGCAAGTTTTCCCTAAACATGCTGTGTGATATTGAGGTCAGGGGCCTGTGCAGGTTTTTGGAGTACTTTTGAACAATTATGCATAAACTACAATTTCGCAATCCATTATTATCTATATAATGAATATATCCTACTCCCACACTGGAATCACATCACTTCACCACTACCGACACTGTGGTGAGGAACTGTGTATCGTTAGACAAAAACTCAGTATTTGGCTTACGCCAAACGTACTGCTTTGCATGTACCTACATGTAGGTTAAGTTTAATATCATAAGTAAAGAGTCCATATGTAGATGTTATGTAGGCACTATACAGGTAGTTAATTAAATTGTGTGTCATTTTTGTCAACAACACTGTATCACAAAGTTCTAATTTCGGTACCGAAATCACTTTGGTACGTGCATCTCTCGTCTTGGCGGAGAGTAGAGTTACGGATGTAGCTTCATTTATGAATTTTCATTTTATACCATTCATTTTATGACCTATCCAGCTCAATAGGTCAGAAAACCGCACCTTTTTAAATTTTATCGAAATTTTTCCAATTTATAGAGGGCATATTTGGTAAAAATAAGCAAATTGTTTTCTTTGTACTTTTTGTTTTTTTGTAAAATTGAAAGGTTAACTTCGTCTTACTTTCATTTTTGCTCTGGTTTATACCTATTTTGCCGATTTTTGGTCGATTTTCTTTCCTCCCTTTCCAAATTTTTTAGTTATGTTAAGTTTACAGTGTCTGTTAACATAACATTCACTGTAAAAAAAGAATATAACTTTCGTAGCTAACTTCACACACATTCACTTTATTATAATTTGGTTTTTTCTTTATGGTTTTACAAATTGTTTTAAGTTCTGACATAGTTATTGTTCGAAAAATAAATCTATTATTTATCACGTTTATCTTTTTATCATATTGCTCATCTTCTATACATTCTCTTATTTCTTTAATACTATTTATAAAATATTCATTACATTGGTTAGCTATATCGGAGCTGTTATTTTATTGTACATTATTAAATACTACATTTTTTATCACAGATTTATTATTTTTTAGAACTAATTCTTTTATATTATTCCACATTTGTTTTTGATTTTTGGAGTTTCCTATTTTTTTTTGCTAATATATGTATTTTTTTCAGTTTCAAGTTTTACTTTATATATATTTCTGGCATTTTTATAATTATTCCAAGCTATAGTAGTATTTTCACACTTTGCTATATGGTACTTCACCATTTTATCTTTTTTTAATGCTTGTAATTGTCTGCTAAACCACTTATTTACTCTGCTTTTTTCGCGTATCGTTCTTCGCACTGTAAGTTTTTTAATTGTGTCTTCAATCGATTTATCAAAGTTATTTACATTATAATTTAATTTCACATTTTCATCAAATTTTAATATTTCATTAATCTCTCTTTTAAACTTTTGTTTTTCATATTTAAAGACTTCTATTTGTTTTGTGCTTTCATGCTCTTTATTCACTTTGGTTTTTATGCAAATTTCCACTATTTCATGATCAGATATTTTATTTATTCTGCTATTATATACTTTTATATTGTTATAACGTTATATTTTGTTATAACGTAATCTATTATAGTTTTCAAGTTTCTGTTCCAATTTTTGTTTATAAAAATTTTCCTTCGACCAATCAACATTGAAACCTCCGGCAACAACTATGTCTATATTTTTATCACTAATCTCTTCAATTGTTTGTTCAAAAACTTCATAAAATTCTGAATCCTGACCGCTTGGTGATCGATACACTGCAATTATCATTGATGTATTTCTGATTTTAATATTATGAGCACTAATCCAATATTTATAATTTCGTATTTTTTCACATGTTACATTCACCTACCAATTTTTATTAAAATATACAATTATTCCACCCGTTCTTGAAGAGTTGGATAATGTAACATATGCATTGTATCCTTCTAGTTGTATCTCAGGTTCATCTACTTTACCTGTTAAGTGTGTTTCAGATAGTATAATAAAATCCGGTTTGTCCGTATCCGCAATTACTTCGGCCTGGCTAAAATTGTTAATCAATCCTTGTACATTTGTGTAAACTCCTTGTATGTTCTTTAGTTGTTAATCTATCAATCCTATTTTCTTTATTAACTGTAATTTATTTTGATACACTGGACATCATTTACAGGTTGTAGCATGATTCTCATCAAGACCAAAATTTAGCTTTTTGTTCGAATTTATACACTTAATGCATTTATTCACATATTCTTTAACACAGTCTTTCGTTGCATGATTTTCAAGACATTTTAGGCATATTTCATTATTTTTACAATCCTTAGATTTCGGATATGAAGAAATCAATCAAAAATACATTTTTCTGTTGTATCTTTTAATTTCATATATTTTTATTAGTTCGATTTTACTATTCTCAAGAAATTGGTTTTGTTTTTTAATTTTCTCTTCATATCTGTTCATATCTGTTACTACAATCGACATATCAATTTTATTTGGAACTTTTATTACATAGCTTATACACTCATCTTATTTTCTATTGTCAATTTATTTTTTCTCTTTCACTAACATTTTCACTTTGAATAACACTGATAGATGGAACTGGCTTTATCTCATTCCAACAGCAAGCCTGTCTTATACATGCCCATAGTAGGCCACCAGACTCGTAGACACATAACATTTCGATACATCCCCCAACGCCTCCGCTCTTTCTCTCTGACCCATCCAGTAATGAGGCCATAGAAGTGACAGATTGGTGCCAATTATCAAGTCGCTCTCAGAAAGTGAACATAATCTAGCGAGAACATCCGCCGTCTCATTGTCAAGTATTCCGCTATGTCCCGCAACCCCGCTTAGACGGATTTGATCTGGATCAAAGGCCCTCAAAGACTACACTCACGAATAAGCCGTGATTTACACCAGACCGACGCAATGGCTTAGAGTAGAGTGGCCGTCAACGAAGATTATATAAGATTCCGAATCTGAAGTGGGCTTACTAGCTAAGGCCTCAATAGCCTTCAAGATAACAAAAATAAAGTGAAGTTCAAGACAGAACCCCAGCACCTGTATCTCTATGTATCTTCGACATGACTGTGAACCTCTCTGCCTCTGGACCTCACCACTCCATAGTGCCCTATACGGTATAAGTACCCCTCAAACCAAGGAAGAATGTAGACTCAGGCACAATATAGTCGGTAGTTTCTTCCAAAGGTCCGTTCCTCCCCTCACGAAAGTCAACGTTCAGAATTCCAGAGTGTCCTATCGAGCGCTGTTTCCAGCAGCCGAATTCTATCTGACGCCGCATTACGCGCTGCACACTGCTTGACATACAAGAGCAGCCTGACAACTTTTCCGAGATACTTGACCACAGAAGACAACAGAAACTCCCTACCACCCAACCTCGGTAACTTGATTTCAATCTTGTAGTTAGGAGAGAACAAAATAAGGTCTTTCTTACTAGGACTTAAACACAGACTACAGATGAAAAAAATTTGCCACCTACTAGAATAACCACGTCATCGTCATATGTCACAACCTTAAAGAACCTGCTTTCTAGACGCCTTATTAGCCACCAGGAGCCATACGAGAGGGGAAAGTACTCCCCTGGAGTACCCCTGGTTACACGCTTAACGACAGAACATTCACTTAGATCCGATCCGATCAGTATTACCCAGCATGTGAGCCGTATCAGAAAATCTGAAATTAGCCACCGGTAGCCATAAGAAAGGAAAATTGTTCCGCAGTGGTGTACTCCTGGTTGCACGCTTAGCGATAGAACATCCACCCAGAGTCGATCCGATCAGTCTATTATACAGCATGTGAGTGATAAATCAGCTACTCCCAATGGAAAGTTATCAGCGTTCTCTACACTTTCGCAGAAGCTCCACCTTCTCTCCTCCCCAGAAGCTTCTAGAGGAATGGAACGACCCCTAAGGGCCCAAAGTTCCTCCCCCACAGCCTTTTCAAATTAGATCCAGCCAGTTCTCGGATTTGTTTAAGGCTTCTGAAAGCCACTAGATAGATTATTACTGAAGGTTATCAATTGGTGATTCGAGAAAGGACACTTGTTTGAAACCCTCCAGACCTATCCATGTTAGAGATCGTAATATCAGTTACAGCTTCTCTAACACGATTTCTAAATGTATTTGTACGACGTTACTTGTATTAAATCCATTATTTTCGATCTGATAGAGTATGGGAGGTGTGACAATATATGTAAAGTCATCGATTTCTTGTAAAAAGAGTAGGATTGCAGACTTTGCAGGTGAACAATACGGACGATGATGAAGTGAATTTTAATAGTAGAACGGCAATAATTACTAATAATGGGGAACTTGATGCTAGCTCCAATAATGTAGAATTTTTATTTCATGAGTTCTTTAGTAGCCAAACAATAGAATTAATTTCAAATCTTTATTGGATAACTTGCCCTCACTTACTCTGGGTTATACAGATACGATTTTAATGGGCGACTTCAATGCTAACATTCTTTTAGGTAGAGGTTTGGCAGAGAATATAAGTGTCATCAGTTTGCATTTAATAAATGCCTTCGCGCTACACATCAGATGCTAGTACATTAATTAATTTGTGTTTTGTTGATAATCCCAATCGAATGCTTATATTTGCTTTATCTGCCTCTGATTTTTCTCTAAACACGATTTTCTTTTCCTATCATATGATTTTCGGACCATAACAAAGGATCAAGCGATTAAATATAGAGATTTTAAAAAACATTAATTTTGCTTCACTAGAATATAACTAACTATACCATGGAATCAAACCTTTTTAATGCCTACAGTGGATGAGTAGATTATTTTTTACAGGGAAATATAGAATATCTATTTAAGAAATATGTATCAATAAAAACAAAGAACATACGAAATGGAAAACCATGGTTTACAAAAGAAATTAAAATCTCAATTAATTGTGAATTACACTTATCATAGATGGAAAAGATATATATAAGACGACTGAATTTTGCGACATTTTTAAAGCATGTGGGAGAGACACAAATCTGAAAATTAGAGCCGCAAAATCGAGTTTCTTTGCTGGTAAATTTCGATCGAATATCTGCACTAGGAGAAAGTGGAGAGATATTCAATCATTAGGAATAGTGAATAATAGTATTATTTTCAATGAAATGGTTGATGTAAATCAATTCAGCTTAGAATTGGAGTATTACAACACATCTGATGCCTTCTCTACTACTAATCACTAAATTAAACCGAATTTTGAATTTAGTAACGTTACATAAGATGATGTTGTTGAGAGCATTCTAGGCTTAAGTTTAACTCCATCGGAAGTGATGAAACTAATCCCAAATTTATGAATATAATTTTGCCATATGTTCTACCGTACATAACCTATTTACGGAATGTGATAATTACATCATCTACTTTTCCTGCAATGTGGAAATGTGCCAAGATAAAACTTACCGCCCAATCGCAATATTGTCATACTTATCGAAAATTTCGAGAAATTAACTTATAAGCAGATGATGCAATACTTGTATGGCAATGGCGTGATTTCTGAGAGGCAGTCTGGTTTCAGACCTAAGCATAGCTGCATTTCTGCGCTCATTGATGTTTCAAAAGAGTTGTGATTAAGAGCGGGTAACAATATGACATCATTTTTGATTTTACAAGATCATTCTGAGGCATTTGTCACCGTTATCATACTATTCTGTGCCTAATGTTAAAACACATTTGTCGAATACTGTTGTTATGCTAATCTCGTTGTATTTACGGGATGGATGTCAATTTGTGTATCGGTAATAAATCGAACATTTTTTAATAGATAGAGGTGTACCACATTGCTCAATTTATTCTAATGATTTACCATCTAAGTTGAAGTTCTACAATATATGCAGATGATGTTCAGCTATACATTAGATGTTTTCCGTCTGACATTACAAATTGTGTAGGCAAAATAAATTGTGATCTGCATGTGTTTCAATGGGCGTCGATGGTCTTTCCCCATCGAAAGCTTTGACAATAGGCAAGGTAAACTCTACATCTCAGCTTACACCATTACAGATTAATAATACTATTATTGAGACAGTAGATAATGTTAATATATTTATCATATAAAATCTACAATATATCGTTTGAAAATTTTTTAAAATGCCGTGTAGTATACAAGCTACATAAAATCATCTAGAGTGGCTCAAAAATATAATTGGAGTAGGTATGAGATTATTCAAATGCCAATTTTTTTACTTCAATGGAAATATATCAAAAAATTTTTGATGCGGATTTATAGATAATTAGAGTTCAATAAAAGGCAGTGTTTTAACACTTTAAACCAAAAGCTTTTGCTTTTTTGATGTTTCCAAAAGTAGAGGCATCGATTGCACGAGGTGGGCATTAAATTCCGGGGTTATGTCGTTCCATTCTCGCCTAATCACTTGTTTCAACTGCTCCACTGTGTTGATACTAGATTTATAGAGTATACGGACAATGCTCAATAATGTTGAGATCAGGGGTCTGTGCCGGTGTTTAGAGTAGTTTTGAACAATTATGCATAAGCTACAGCTTCGCAACGTACTTCGGATCGTTGTCCTGATAGAAAAAAATATGTCCAATATAACTTATTGGCACTTTGCAGCATATTTTGTTTTGAAATGCCCAAATATTGGAATTAATCCATTTTACTGCATATATAATGAATATACCCTACTCCTGCACTGGAATCACATCTCCCCTCCAGTGCTGACACTCCCCATGCATGAAAATAGCCTGAGTATTGTCAGGTTTAAACACAGTATTTGGCTTACGCCAAACGTACTGCTTCGCATGTCGAGCCCGTATCTTCTGCTCCCTAACTGAGAGGGAATCTACGTCGCAGCTTGCAAATCTCTGTAAGACAGTGCAAGCTCTGCGATATGAATTCCTCTTCTTATTTAATGCGGAACGTTTCCGCCCAAGTGTTTTTCCCTTGTTAAATGGGACGATTTTGCCAATGCAGTCCAAATCAGTAGATACGTAAAGATTCATATCAAAGTTTATATTATTAAAAAATATTATTTATTACAAGTATTAAATAACAAATTTCACTTTCTCTCAACGCTAGTATATTGATATGCTATATTTTAAACTCAAAATATACAAGTTTCAAAATTTGGAGCTAATTTTTGTATAAACTCATAGCTTTAAGTAAATTCAAGTGTTTCCAAAGATTTTTTGTCCACACGTCTGCTATCATATCATTCGTGGAAACGTCTTCTAACTTAATTATGTTATCTTTTAAAGTATTTCGGATGTGATGATACCTTACATCGATGTGTTTCGTACGAGCGTGGTATATATGATTCTTCTAATTTACACTTGATGAAAGCGTAACATACTGAGGTCTACGATGCTCTGTTTTTTAAATTCTCATGGCACCGCGCGACCGGAGAATATCAATACGTAACTTGTATATGATTTGCTATCAATTGAGTCACCACCACAACTCGCACATGTAAATCCGTAAATATTTTTATCATCTAGTGTAAAAAGTAATTTCATATTAATCGTTTTTGACAGCAAACGCAAAATGTGTTTGGCTTCATTTTCATAGTGTGCAGTTGGATTCTGAGTACATCATGTCAATTTCGATACAGATTGCAGAATGTCAGGTTGAGTGGACGTCGTCAAATACATTGAAGCTCCTATGAGCGATTACATTTTAGTTTTGTTGACCTTATCTGCTCTTTCTTAACATAGTTATAATTTCTAATCTATATCTAAAGACATTACGACAGTTATACATGCCATACTTTGGCAATAAATTATTAATATATTGTTTTTGTTATATCGGCATGGAGTCAGGTTTATCATGTTTTAAAATGTTTTAAATTCTGCTTTCTCTTAATTCAATTAGCTTCTTCAGTATGTTTTCACTCTACATGCACTAACAAGCTTCTAGTCATTCCGACCAATGTACGATCGATCAGCACATTCCGCTTGTTTATTCGGCGTATATGAATGCATGAACCATTTTACCAATTTACCATATTCCTCAGGCATTTAAAATTCGCGTGTATTAGTCTGTTGGGCCAATTTCTTGCTTCTACACAAGAATATTTCTCATTTTCCATTTTATTTATTTGATGCCGTTAAAGCCAATGAAAAACATTTTTCCTTGCAGGAGTTGGCGAAATTACCCCTTTTGCCGCATATGTAACTTTTGCCCTTGCTTTTTTATTTGTTTTTGGCATTATTTGAAGCATTTTTATCATAAAAATCATTTTGTTTATGATTACAGCGATTGTGTGCTATGTAAGCATGATTATTTCTTCCTCTCTGTGACTATTTTTTTTTCGCTCAAATTCTTCCATGAGCTTAACTTTAAGCATTCAATGGCAATGATAAAGCTTTCACAAGTCTTAGGTATACTTGAAATAATGCAATGATCACCACTTCGTAATTTAATTTGACAACTTCTGCTAATTGCTCCTCTATGTCTATGCGAGGCGGTCATTTGGGCTTATGAATACTTTGTCCACCCTGATGAAGTTCTGCTATCTTTAATATTATTTATCTGTGATGACTTGGCTGGCAAAACTATTGTTGCCAAAGCTTTTTCATCCAGCGCCTCCCCTGCCATTCGTCGTGAGCACTTTCTAGTTCTGGTATCTTACCAGATACTATTTTCCACAATTCAACACGGATTAAAACACTCTGCATTTGGACACACCAAGCGTCGAAAACACATTGTTCAACTTTAATATTAACTTTAGGCCATATTTCATTGGCAGCAATTACAGAAACAAGCGAACTTTCAGATTTAGGTCTTTCTAAATTCTTTTCTATTTTCCTCACTATTCAATTTTTTTCTTTAGCTTGAGCTCTTGTTCCTGGGCCCATAATCATTGTTGCGACTTTTCTTCAGCAGCGGAAATTAAAAATACAAATGCAAGCAATATTTTATTTAAGACAACTCGTATACAGAAAAATTTTCTATTTGAAACAAAAAATTCTATAACTAAAAAAGGATAGAATATATTATTTAAAACAACTCGTATACAGAAAAATTTTCTATTTGAAACAATAACTAAACTATAACTAAAAAAGGTGATACATGAAAATTTTAACAAAATTTAATATGTATATTGTAAAGTCTTCTAACGCAACGTTAATTTGGCTATTTTAGATTTTCAAACAGAATTTTAGTATTTAATGTAGTTTTAATAACTTGTTGAAGCCTTTTTGGCATATTGTTGTTTAAATTTTGTAAGATTTACGTATCAATTTTTGCGTATTCTTCACTTACAACTACCTAAAACTGTTCTAGATTTTGGGGAACTGGACTTATTATTATTTACGTTTTAGTATATTCTATAAATTCTCTATTTGATTAAGATACGGCGATTGGTAGGTCAATCCAGACACTTGACGTAGCTTTCAACAAATCACATTATTGTTATCCAAGCTTTGTGCATCGGGTTATTTTTGTGAATTATTGTGGAAGTCACTGTATTTTTATTATGATTTTACAGTCTAATGGAAACAAATTGTTATATTTTGTTGGGATAATAGCCCTATCTATCATTTTTGATAATTATTATTGTGTTATTGCTAATTTTCTTTTGCTTTATTAAGTCTGCTTGCTTACGCCATAACATCCAGCAAAATTTTAAATGAAAACTTCTATCTCTTAAAAATTTTAAATACCCTACAACACAATGGCGATTATCAAAAAAAAATTTTCTCATCCAAACTATTCAGACATGTAGAAAAAAAGACAGGAGTTTGCCAAACCATATTTAAATCGGAATCATTCTAAAATAGTGTCATATATAGTGATGAATTAAAGTTTAATATGTTTAGTTCAGTTGTTGCACAAAATTGTTAGAAAAAATCAAGAAAAAGAGCTTCGTAAAATAAAGTTTTTGAAGCAAAAGAATATTACAACTATTACATCAAGATGTGAGTATGTATGTTGGATCTGTATACTGGAGGCTTGTCTTATCGGTGACAGAATTTCTTAACGTTTTTTTGTTAATTTGCTTATTTTTGCTGAAAATGAAAGTAAATATTCTATTTACAAATTGCTTTCGATTGTTTTGCGTAATTAGCCCCATAATTAAATGGAATGACTTATAACCTAATGTGTGTACAGACATAATTCTATAATATTTGATATACAATAAAACATTGGAATTTAATATAACAAATATTTTATTAAAATATCTTTGCTTGTTTGTAGCTATTATGCTTATAAGTACATGATATCGTAATATCAATGCCTTTTGTTTTACTTCTACAGTTGGTTTAGATGCAGCAGGGAAAACGACTATATTATATAAACTAAAATTGGGGGAAGTTGTAACAACAATACCAACAATTGGTTTCAATGTTGAGAGCGTTGAATACAAAAACATTTGCTTCACAGTATGGGATGTAGGCGGTCAAGACAAAATTCGTCCTTTATGGAGGCATTATTTCCAAAACACTCAAGGTCTTATATTTGTGGTTGATTCGAATGATAGAGACCGTATCACTGAAGCCGAAAAGGAATTACAGAATATGGTATTCACACGAAATTAATTCTGATTGAACAATCACATATGCTATTTGTATATTTCAGTTGCAAGAAGATGAACTTAGGGATGCTGTGTTACTAGTATTTGCAAACAAGCAAGATTTACCAAATGCTATGAGTGCTGCTGAATTAACCGAAAAACTTCGCCTAAATCATTTAAGACATCGTCATGTAAGTATAATTGTAGTAACAACAATAAAATTGAGTTTAAATGTATATTTTTAATATTTATTATTCATCAGTAAGAGGTAAATGAACTTTTTTTACTACAAAAATGTCTAAATTAAAGAGATAGTGCAAATATCTGTGATCCCAAGCTATAACTGCCTTAGTGGAAAATTATACTTTCGAGAAAAATTATCTTTTACATAAATGTAATGAGGTTTCATTACGTTTTAGGTGAACATATATTAATAACTTTAAAAAAATGTTAAAGAATTAGAAATTTTACGTAAATGTATAGTTATGTTAGTAAAATGTGATAGCATACAGTGGATCAAATAAGTCTCCGCACACCAAGCAGGCGAGGGCAGTATACACAGGATTTCAAAAACCACTTAACAGATTTGAATAAAGTAATTTTATTTTAAAACGAAATTGAGTTGTAATAATTGGATACAAAAATTTTGTTAGAAAAGTTTAATTTATAATTTATATAGTTCTAGGAGAAGACAAACAGTGTTTACTCAATAATTTAGAATATATTCTAAACCCACAATAATTCTATAACCGGTAACATTTGAAAACTGGTTTTAGATAGCATGAAATCAATTTTTGAGCAAAGCAGAACAACAAAAATTACAAGTTGAGAGGAGTGCGAATCAACCTAAATTGGGCGATATTCGTCGTGAGGCAAGAAAGATAAAAAACCAGCAAATTCAAAAGGAAATCAATATTAGAAATTTCAAGAAAAAATAATAAGTAAAAAATGTTGAAGTATAGATGACATTTCATTAAGCTATAAAATCACTCAATAACATAAAATCGCCTGGAATAAATAACATTTCCCCTGAGATACTAAAAGTGAACACTGAGAAAAGAATAAATTTTGTGCTTTAGTCTAGAAATAAGCAAGCTTCCGTGCTTGAAAAGCGTGCATTAGAAGCTGCTTGCTAAGTCTTAAATATGAATATCAATACGACGAAACGATTAATGACTTCACTCATTTCACCGAATTTAAAGTAATTCATGTGGACAAAATACTTGCCTTTACCATAGCATACCCGTTTACGACTCCATTCCCAAAATTCCACCTTCATATCACAAGAGAGGTTAGGTTAGGTTTGAGGTTGAGTACAATACCCAGAGAACAAAATGACCCGTTGTAATTCGTCCTAGAAGAGAGAGAGAGAGAAGATAGTGAAGAGATATCGAAATTGGATAAGAAATTGAACATTTTTTGAAGAGAAATCGAAAATTTTTGTGAAGAAATTGAATGGTTATCATATGGTATGCTACTCAACCTTATTATAAATTTACCGATGTTGAGTATTGAGTATAGGAACTTGACAGTAAAGAAACTGAAAATACTTGCTATCGATCTATACAATAACACCGTCCACTCCGTAACTACCAGGAAGTGGGTGTACATTTTCTGTAATAGATGTGTAAGAATTAACTACCAAAACTTAAAAAGCTTCTGTCGAAAATTAAATCAAGAAGTAAGAAAATCATTAAAAAAAATCAAAAGACAATATTGGATTCTTCGTGTCATACCGCAAAAGTACAAGCGAGAAGTCACTCATATTGCCTAATTTATAGAAAAGCGATAGTCGGGTTAGTTAAGCCCTGGAAAAAATTCCTAAGTTCCATATCAAGAACTAATGTCTTCCCTCAACACTTTTTTTTTTTTTTTTTTTTTTTTTTTTTTTTTTTTTTTTTTTTTTTTTTTTT
>QOCX01000227.1:29825-157760 GCA_005959815.1 Sarcophaga bullata
GACGAACATCACGGTATCTATGGTTCATACAAAAAATATAAACAAATTCCTCCATAATTTTATTCGAAACCGTATATTGTGGAGGAGTTTAAATCTTTATTAGTGTTAGAGGGTACAAAAATCGTTCTGCCTTAAATTTTGGACAATAAAAATTACATAAAAAGGGTTAAATGTTAAAAATAAAAGTATAAGAGTAAATAAAAAAATAATTGAAAAAATTAGTGTGGTTATTTAGAAAAAAAATATATATATATATATGTATTGTTGCGTTTTTACCTTTGAAGAACGTTTGAAATATGAGCTCGTACATTGCAAACAAAAATAAAAATAAATTTGTGTTTAGTTTTAATTAAATTCTTTATTATTCGCACAATTTTGTGTGTCAGTGTTCCAACAACAACAATTGCTTTATTCGTTATTCCTCTGTTTATGCCCTTTGCGATAAACAATAACAATTATTACACATTTGCTCTGTAGACCTTTGTAGCGGAGATCGTCAAACCACGATTGCTTTCTTCACACGCAACTTTGCCTTGCCTTTTATATAGCGACGTAAACATTCTGATTAACGTTCTCGTAGGCGAAGGTTCGGGTCTTCGCCTTCTTGAGAATTCTATGAATGAAAAAATGTTGTTTATATTCATGTATGCTTTCTTTTCTGTCTTTTTGTTGTTTATCTTGTTTACGTTCGTCCTTGCAGTGTTGTTGTTGCTTGTTGTTTACTTGTTTATCCCTCTTTCGTACTAGTGATGTTGTTGCTATATTGTTGTTTATCTGTTAATCAAGTAAACAAGTCCGTCGTTTTGTTTTTGTAGCTTTTGTTTAACGTGTTAAACGATGTTACACCATTTCCACTTTCATAACAATATGCATATATATATATGTATATATAGCTGTGTGAAATATAATAGTAGCGCTGTATTAAAGATACTTCAGTTAAATAATAAAATTATTTTTTATTCAAGTTAAAAAAAGTTTGTTATTACATTTTATTACCAATAGTCTAAACTTCTGAAAAATAAAAAAACTTCAAGACAAATACTGATTTTCCAAAGAAAACGATGCTAAATTATAAAAAAAAAACTCAAAATAATTGGCGTGCAAAAAAATAGTAGCAGCATTACAGAACGTAACTGCAAAGAAAAATGTTGTCACAAGTGATAACTTTTTTAACTTATTTTGTTAGATATACCTTAATATTTAATTGAAAAGCCCTTGTTGGCTATTACAGCTGCGCAACTTAATTAATTTTATTATTTAACTGAAGTATCTTTAATACAGCGCTACTATTATATTTCACACAGCTGTACATATATATATGTAAAATTAATTTTTATTTTAGGATATGGTGGTAAACAAACCGTTGTAAAAAAATTAATAAAAATGTACGTATTTACAAACTCGTATTTGCATAAAAGTATGTTCCTGTAATCTACAGTGTATTTCCATAAAAAATTTAAATAAAAAAAATTGGAAGATTTGCAAATGACATTATTCGAGAATGTGTTCATAAACTACTGCTGTACGAGCGGGAGTATATACTTCAAAAAAGTTTTGACGACCAGCGTAATTTTCTGCTTTCGTGATGTGTATACAATTTTTGTCCAACCGATTGAATCCTCCAAATACATCGTCATCGGATGATAAAGCAATTTTATAACTGCCAGACCAATTAGTGCCAACACGATAACCTGTGAAACTTTGTGTGGGATGAAAATTAAAAACAAATACCAATCCAGCACGTTCAAATGCTATAATTTTGTCGCCTTCGTGCTTCCAACTAACATATGCTGGGTCGGAATGTAACCATCCTACTCGTTCTTCCAAATTGTTCATAGCACGATCGAATTCATTTAAATATTTATATTTTAACAAAGGATCATCTACCAAATTCCATTGCCTGCGGGCATAATGATATGAATCATTATTGCCAGAACGTGGAAAATCTAGCCACTCCGGGTGTCCAAATTCGTTGCCCATAAAATTTAAATATGCTTCGCCACCTAAAGAATGCGTTATAAGGCGAATCATTTTATGCAATGCAATACCCCTATCGATAATGAGGTTAGGTTCGGAAAGTACCGACATATGGGTATACATTTCTTTATCCATTAACCAGAAAGCTATAGTTTTATCGCCAACCAATGCTTGATCATGTGATTCTGCATATGCTACTGTGTTTTCTTTCCAGCGGCGATTCGTCAGAGTATGTACTATATCGCCCATATTCCATTGATCATCTGGATACTCTTTAAGAAGTTTAATCCATTTATCAGGTATAGCCATACCTAAACGATAGTCGAAACCAATTCCACCTTCGCTGTTAGGACGACATAGCGTAGGCATACCGGATACATCCTTAAACACAAATAATACTTTATTTATCAAAAACAGTCAAATCTATCTCATACCTCTGCTATTGTTACACATTCAGGATTTAGAGCATGCAACATATTATTGGCTAACGCCAAATAATTTAAGGCGTCTGTATCTACATTAAGCCCAAAATATTCGTTGTAATCACCACTGAAACCTTCACCAATGCCACGTGAGTGATAAAGCATCGAAGTAACGCCATCGAATCTTGAATGGAAATAAAAATCGAATAATATAGTTATACATAGGTAATATATGTAAATAGAATTTAGAGTCGACTTACCTGTAGCCATCAAACTGGTATTCATCACTCCACCATCTTAAATTCGATAAAAGAAAACGTAACACCTCGTAATCCATATAATTAAAAAGCCGACTATCCCATAGCGAGTGTTCACCTCGTTGACCATCGTGAAAGAAACAGCTATTAGTACCATCAAACTGATTTAAACCATCTTGAACATTTTTGCTAGCATGTGAGTGCACAACATCAAGTAGAACGTACAAACCATTTGCATGAGCCACATCAATCATGCGTTTAAGTTGATCTGGTGTACCAAAACGACTAGAGGCTGCAAAAAAGCTCGTTACTTGATACCCAAAACTAGCATAGTAAGCATGCTCCATTATGGCCATAACTTGAATGGCATTATATCCTTGCGTTTTAATGCGAGGTATAATGTTGTTAGCGAAATTATCATATGAACCTATGCAGGGTTCTTGCGAAGCTATACCGACATGACATTCGTAAATTCGTAACGACTTTGGTCTTTTAACTTTGGTGCATTGAAACTTATAACATTCATTCTCAGGTGGATTCCAAACATATTGCTTGTAGTTAACCCCCTGATTAGCTTCCTTAGGTGGTTGTCTTACGTATTTCGCCCAAGGCGATAAACGATCGAGAAGCTGCCCAGCGTGATTACGAATGATAACTTTAATTTCACTTAAATGTTTAATTACTGCTGTACCATCTGAATTAGCTGGAATACGTAGTTCCCATTTACCAAAATCCAATTTTTTATATGGTGTAGCTTCCCACTGCCAGTTGTCTGTAAAATTGTATATATATTATGTAAGCAATCATTTTTAATTACTAACTCCCTACTAAAATCTCCAGTTAAATATACGTCTTTAGCTCCTGGTGCCCATTCACGAGCAACGATGGAGTTGTCTGACAAAAAATGAATTCCATAATATTTGTAGCCTTGGGAAAAAGTCTCCATTCCACCTTCTAGTTTATCTATTTTTCCAATCCATTCCTGAAGTACGCCGCTCCTAAGAAACGTTTAATTACATTAATAAATTTTGAAATAGCAAAAGGACAAGTAGAAAGTCGAAGATAACGATTGTAAAATAATTGTGTCAGTATTCTAGTTGTCTTATCTTATATATGCATGTATATACATAAACTATACATGCATATATGTATATAAACAGTTGTTTTGTTTCGGAATTTCTTTGACTACCATTGTAAAATATAATGCTTTAAAGAATTATACATAAGTATATATGATATATTATATAAATAATATAAAATAGTACCCACACAGTCAAAAGTAAGTAAAATAATATACTAAACAAAGTATTTGACCTTGACTATGAAATCATTTTGCCGGTACATACATATATCATTATTTACTCTTTTAATTAAAAAACTTCTTTGAATATTCATTTATTTGAATGGATGGATGACTTTGTTACACGGTTAAGAATTATAAACCGATTAAAAACTTTTATTTATATCAGACTACTAATCTAACCTTCAAGTGACATTGTCCAAAAGATTTATATTCGCACTATAGAAAAATAAAGAATTTACTAAAATTTACGTCTGTTTGATTATTTATGCACATATATTGATATGTATTTTTATATTCCTTCCTTCAACCCACCTTCTTCTAATTTCACGCTCAAAGGGTTTCAGATATGGATCTAAGCTTAATAGATTATCGATTTCTTTAACTTTTACTTTCATTGGATCCATAATTTTTATAAATTGTATTTCTCTTCTATTTTAGAAATAAATAACTTATCCGGCAATTTCCATTAACACTACCCGTTAAACTCCTCCCTCGCCTTATTTAAAGAGTTATCAAACACAACTAACATATTTGATAGCCGAATATTCATACATATTTAACACAGGGTACTTGGTGACATTTATCATCTTGCACTGTTGCATTTTTTCTATACAGTGGTTAACATTATCCGACAGGAGGATAATTAACAGGGTGGTCACAGTTCTACAACAAATAATCAGCTGCAAACTACCAAAATTTGTTTTCTACCTATTTTCGTCTTGTTAAAACCATTGTAATTTTATTTTATTTATTATTCGGTGGTTTAGTTTAAAAACTTACAAATGTGAGACTTTGTACTTTCACGTTTTCAAATTATGGCAAAGTAACAACTTGATAGGTTGACACAATCAATAATTTGACGAAAGACGAATGAAATAAAGATGTATTAATACATGTAGTGTCAAGATATATTTATACAGGTAATTGTACCATTTCGGTTTGAATTTTATCAAAAATAACATGTATTTGTTGATTTTTTTCAACCCATTGGATTGTCAAACCTTATTCGCTTACTAAAAATGACAAGTCTTTGGTACAAGTAATAACAAACACAGATAAAAAAGTAAGCATAAACAAACTGTCCGCGTTATTTTTGAAAATTCTATGGCAATACAACAATAAAAAATATTCTAAGTCGGCTGTGTAGATAACACTGGCTCTATGAATAGCTCTTGGACAGTGTTAGCAACACAGCTGAGTATTTACTTTTATTGTTGGATTGTCGATGGCATGCAGAGTTGCCAGTTTCTAAGTTTTCCCTTTTTTCCAAGATGCGAAAAATTTTTCATTAAAGTTGTTTCCTAACAAAACAAGTTTTTTCGACAAAATTCAATTTTAAATTTTTTCAATAAATTCAATAATAATCACACTAAATATTTACATTTTTAAGTATATCTATATTTTTACCTATTTTTTGTTAGCAGGAATTTTTCCTTTATTACTATATTATTTGGCAAAAAGAAACAAATATGGAAATATATTCACTAAGCAACGCATATATTATGTATACACACATATATATATATATTGAAAATTATATATATACGGACATATATATATATAAAATAGATATATATATATAGTATTATATATATATTATATATATATATATATATATATATATATTGAAAATTAAATAGCACTTTGTTTTGCAATAGTTTGTTAATTTTAATTTATTTAATTTTTTCATAATTTTTACTAATTATTTCTTTAATATTACTTTTTTTGTAATGTTTGTCTTTTATGTTATGCCAAATTGAAGATTTTTTGGTTTTGTTTAAACAAATTACATATTTTACAAAATATCTGATTTTGGTTTATTAATAGTGTATTTATTAACCAAAAAAATCCTTAATCAATTTTCGTAGGTTGAATTTCAAGAATGGTAGAAAAATTGTATATGAAAAAATTTGTTTATATAACATATAATAAACCAGTCTGTGTAATTTCCAAAGTAGTACAAAACAATGTATAAAACGTTATGACAAAAGAAGACAATAAAATAGACTCATCAGAAATTCTTTAATTTTCTGGGAATTCACTATGTATAATATATGTATATAAAAGATGTACCGCTAGGAAGTGAGCGTCAAGATACAATGTCTCCATAGGGACATTGCCTTAAAATTTTATTGGTTAAAGATGACATATTTTAAACAGTAAAGTTGTTCTCATCATGATTAAATTTTCTACCAGATATCACACTGGTATAATCACAGAAGTGATCTTTTTTAGTCACGTAATCCGTCATTCCGACCCCGCCACTTTAATTCCTTCAACAGCGCCGAGGAACCCACCTCGCAGGAACTTACAAAACCTCATTCAATTTAAAGAGGCTTCTAGCTGCCATCTTCTTCACATATTCCACAATCGGGAGTAAGTGAAGTATTACATTCAGAACAACCAGAGGTGTGGTTATACTGTACTGCACATGCCTGTTCTTTAAAAATAATTATTTTTTAATATTCTAATCTTGAAAGTGAAGAAAAATTGTTAAATCATTGTTGAGGAATAGACTGGATATGAAAAGTGATTGTTCTGCAAGGAGAAAGGAAAGAGGGTTGTGTTCTAAAAAAATTAAAGATATTTTATCCAAATCTTGGATATTCAAAATATTTCTAAATCTAATAACGAGATGTATAATAATTATGCAAAAAAGTAGAGTAGAACCAGTGCCATAACAATGCCCTCTCTCCTGAGGGTTGTGATGTCCAATTATATGTGTTTTATGTACTTATTTTGGTGTGCTCGTTAAAGAGCGTAAATTGCATTCAGTTGCTTGTCAGCTTAAGAAGAAAGTTCATGTCACGTTTTTTCAGGTTTCAATTGTACACCCAACAAATATTACTGTACGATTCACTATTTTCCAATAAGATTCACTAGTAACAATGAGAAATGATCTCGATTTTTGGAAGAATATTTGTCAAATTAATTACGCAGCCTTTAAGGATTTGGCGCTGTACATTTTTTCTATATTTTCCACTGCATATACATTTTATTAGGTTTCACTTGAAATATTACTAACAATTTTCCTCTGGGTTAACACAAGCCTCTAATGAACACAGCCACATTTTTATCATGTTCTCTTTGTGCCGAAGTCTATTTATAATCCACCAATGTTATTCAAATTTGAATAATTTGGGCGCCTTTTAATAAGGAATTCTGCATATCTTTTGTTTTTTATTTCTTTAATGAAATATATTATTAATTTTTATTCTTAAATATAAATCTTTAGTCATTAAATCGTATTCCTTTGAAGATTTTTTAAATACTATTTCTATATTTTAGTGGTAGAATTTTTATATTATTAATATCATTAATCTAATAAGTTTCAATTTAGTCGTTAATATCGAAACATATTTTTATTCTAAATTAAATAAACAAATATATTACGCATAAATACTTACATAAAGGGAAATAACTTATTAACATTATGGCAATATATTATATTTGTTCAATAATGAAATTATTTTAAAATATGAAAATAGTATTTGTGTGATAATATGATCGATTTGTTTTGTTTTGCTTTAGTTATGTTTAATGGTTAGATATATTACTAATTAAAAAATCTAAACCATAGAATATTTCGAAGAATGTAGTGGTTACATTCTTTGGATTTACTAAAACTTTAATAATTAAAACTATTTAAATAATAATAAAAATATTATTTTAATATAAATATGTAATACATTAATTTTATAATTATATAATTTAAAAAGACGGAACAAAAAAAATAAATTAATTAATTAACGCATAAACAGAATTAAATTAAAAAAGTTGTCTTCTTCCTAATAAAAATAAACAAATGATTAAAAGTATCTAAAAAACACATATATTTATAATTTATGGCTCGATTATGGATGGGTACGAAAATTGTATAACAAATAGCAACTGACAGTCAACATTTAAAACTTCCACTTATAATAAAAGTTCTTTTTGGTTGTCAGCTGGCAACGCAACTGAAGTTCGATTGGTATTCATAATGGATCTCTTTAATGTAACTCCAACTCCAATTGTGAAAATCTGACAAACTTATCTTTATAAATGACGTTTTGTTAAACTAATTACTTATATGAATACATTCTTTATATAATACAAATATTTTCGTTTTGTTTTGTTTTTTTTTCATATCATGGGATTCATCAGTTTTACTGAAATACAAAATTTTTTTTTGCTTAAAATAATTTGATTAAGTAACAAAATTGTTTAAAGCCCCTTTTTGAAGGAATTGGCGACCAAATGGTAAGTTTGATTTGTACAATTTTAAATTTGAAGTATTTACAAGATATATTTCGATCATCTTGGAAATATTATTGAATGATATCTCTAATTTCAAAAAAATAATAGAAACGTCAAGATATGTCGACGATTTCATTGCCTTATTCGATTTAGTAACATTTGCGAAATGATCATAAAATATGCACGATTTTAACCGGTTAATCATTAGAAAATTAATTAAAAAAAGTATGTTGTTGGTAATATGGTTGTTTGAGAATTACTTAACAATCGTGCCAATTGGCCGCCGTGAAAATCCTACGCCAAAACTTGCTGTTGCTGAGCTTTACTTAATGACTCATTTGAGGTGAAGATTCCAGCAGCATTTGAAGTTTGCGGAACAATATTAGGTGAAGTAGTTGAATTTACTGAAGTTGAGGCAACTACTGGCAAATTAGGTCCATCCGCAGTAATAATTATTGCAGCATTGGTAGGTGTAAGTGAAGTGGAAGGAGCAGTTGCTGAAATAGCGGAAATATTTTGCAAGTCACTAAGAGACCTTATGTCTTGTATTGCTATAATTTGTTGTTGTCCTGGTTTTGAAGGGTGAGGCATAGTTGTTGCTAGCAAAGCACCATCAGGAGACTGCAACATTAGGATATTTGGTGGAAGTTGAAAACATGCAATTGTTCCATTTGATTGAGCTACTTGTATTATCTGCGGAGTAATGGAATTTGTGTCTATATTTGTAGTAGCAGTTTGCTGCGGACAGGTAGTAGCAAGTAGAATTTCGGAATTGTTGTTTGAAGAGTCGGTATAATTTTCAGCGTCTCCAGATATTATTAAATCCTGTTGGTCCGATGAATCTATTTCTTCAATTAAATCACTTTCTTCTAACACTTCTGCATTTTCTATGTCGGTCTCGTCGCAATCGTGATATTCGCATGATTCAATTTCTCCTGCATTAATTACCTCTGTTTCTTCCTCGTCATCGTAAATTTCTTCAACATATTCCACAAGTGCTGATGAATTATCGCCATCATCAGCAGAAATGCAAGGTGGTGATGGTGACATTAAGGCAGTTGAAAGATGGGATATTGCTGTCGTAGTAATATCCGCACCCACGCTTACATCATTAGCAAATTTTGGAGTTAACGCAATACCTTTTGGTATACGAAATTTTTTCATAATTTCTTCGGTATTCACCGCTGTACAATTTACATTATCTAACGCTTGATTTGATAACTTCTTTTTTTCAATTGATTCTTCATCTGTCCGCTTAAGAACATTACCTTTTGATTTAATTGAAGTTACTGTAATATTGCTGAGTGGATGGTGCTGATTGCTGGTATTCATAGTGGTTGGGTCTCCTCCAACTTTGCGAGTGAGTAAAATCTGCACCGGTAGAGAGGATCCTGCCAGTTGTGTTATTCCTGGTTTTGTTGTTGCTACTATCGGATCGATTTTCTTGATATTGCTGATTATAATTGGAGATTTTTTGCATTTCCCTGTTGTTGCTTTCATTACTTTCAAATTGCTGTCGGGTAGGGTGTTGATTATAGGAACAGATGTTACTAAATTGCTTATTCCGGCATTGTTGTTGATGCTATATAGATGTAGAAAGATCATAAATATATTTATACATTCATTAGTATATTTAATAGCTTACTAAAGGCTCAAATGAAAACAACTACAAATTTAAATCAATATATATTTATATGTTCTTATTCATGTGTATATATATATGCAAATATATGTACGTATATTCTACATTAAATATTAAAATTGTATTTTGATTTTCAATTATTTGAACCTAAAGAAATGATTTTTACTTCAAATAATTAAAGCAAAAACAAAACTATCATTTGAGCCTAAAGTACATACATATATGCATAAAGTACATATAATATTTATATATATATATAGCCTATACATATATATGTAATATACATATTTTTATAAAATATAATATCAATAAATAATAAATAAAATTAACAATTACACCTACAAATGTATTATTATTCATAACAAAATCAGTAAATTGATCGACGAAACCGAAAGATGAATTTTTCTTGGTTATATTGTAAATTTTGGCTTGGGCCGCTGCTTTTTCTTGTTTGGCTAATACTTCTTCATAAAAAATTTTTGTTGCGTCAATTGTTGTCGATGTTGGTTTTGCGCCATCATTGTTGCTACTACTTTTACTATCGGTAATATTGGCATTTAATGATGATACCGATGTCGAAATAGATGCTGAAGCGAGGGACGATGAGATAGGTGGTTGTGTGTCTTTTAAGGTCTTTGTGTTTGTGTTGTAAGTGTGTGATATTGATTGTAAGGATGATGACTTTGTGTTTTTTTGGAAAGGCTTAAGAAATATATAGTCGTTGTTGGAGGACTTGATGTCTGGTTGTTTAGAAAAATCTAATTATCGATTTCCACGTGATAAAGATGTCGAAAAACAAAAATCGAAAAGCATAAAGAGAAATAAATCGTGAAAATAAATGAAAAATTAAGTAAATAATATTATTAAGGATTTTTATCACATTAATTAATATTTATGCAAGTTTGTTAAAAAGAAATTTACAAAATAATAATATATATGAATATGATTTAAATTTAAATAAGTAAATAAACAAAAATATAAAAAAAAAATAAAGTAATTACAAAATAACAAAAATCCACATACCTTTTTCTTCAAAAACATACATATGTTGTAAATTTGATCTTTATGTTAATATTTTAATAAAACGAAAACTTGTAGTAGCCAATGTGCATGAGTGAAAGGAAAGTGTGATGAAAGAAAAGTATGTGGTAGATAAGATTTTGAGTTAAATTAAAGTTAATTGCTAAACGCAATTGCGGCATGAAATCATGATGTACATCATGTCAAATTATGCGATGAAAAAGAATTTGTATAAGTAAATAACGGTTTTTTTCTTTTTTTTTTCACCAATATAATTAGAAACCATTTTTATAACGCTAACAGCACGGCTTCGTTGATATCGTAACTAAATTAACATTCATTGTGGTTGTTATATCATTTGTTATATGGGTATGTGTGAATTTTTTGATGTTGTTTAAAATGAAATGAGACAAAAAAAGGAATTAAAATATAAATTAAGAAAAACGACAAAATTTAAATTTAAATTATAATCTTGAAAAAACTAAAATTATTTTAACAAATTAAATAATTGAGGAAAAACAAAATAGCTAATATAATACTTTTTTAAGACTAATTCAAATAAAATGCACAAAATTTTACAATAAATAATATACTCTTTAAGTTAATTGAAAAAAAAAATCAAATTATAACAAGTAAATTCAAATAAAAATTGCTGCTTGTGTTTTTATGTATATAAGTGATATTGTACAAAGAGATATTATTATTTATACAGAGTACACTGTTAAATTTTTAAGAAAAAGTAGCAGCAACAATTGTTCAGTTAAGAAAAAAAAGCTTAAAAACTACATGACTTGGTAAGCTACAAAACACAATTTGTTATAAACGGTCAGAGCTAATATTTTATATTGCTTATGACACGCCACTTAAAATTAGCTAAAATAAGATGTTTAACTATCTTTTTGAATATTATTATAATGTATTTAATGCAAATAATAAGTGATTGCAGTTTAAGTAAACCATCGTATAAACTCAATAAAATCAAATAACAAAATGTTTAAATTTTATATAGAATTTAAAAACATATCAATTTTATTTCAAAATAAAAATAAATAAATAAAAAAATAATAATAATAATAATAATAATAACTCATTTACACATTTAATCATCAATCTAGTACCATTCAGTATTCTAGTAAAAATTAAAGTCGCTTACTACATACTCTACAGAAATATCAATGTTTTAAGATTAAGTACGTGTATTACCTAATTTCTTTGGTTTCCAAGAGAGAGGAAGAATTAACATCACTCACAGCATTGATCATTGAATTGGGTGAAAAGGGTAAATGATACATGGAGGTAGCAGCATCCAACGAATAAGTATCTGAACTTTTTATGAGCAACTCGTTTTTTAATTCCATAAATTGATGATGCGGAGCTGTCAAAGATGGTAATTGGTGATGCGTTGTTTGATGATGTTGTTGGGAATGATGCTGAGCCGAAGAACTATTTTGATGAAGGGATTGATTATTAATTGTTTGGTGTACTCCGCTGCTTCCTGCAGTTTGTTGATGATGTGACGGATTTAATGAGGGGTCAGAATTTGTCGTTAAATGATTACTATAAGTATAATGTGGTGTTGTAGCGGATAAACTGTACGGACAGAGTTCAATTTCATTAGAATCAAGTTTGTTAGTAGAAGCCTGGTAAGTTTGTAAACCATCTGGTGTTAGAATTTGATAGCTCTGAACTGTGCCAATAACATGCTGTTCAGTTGTCCCATGGCTAGATACTGTTGGCGGTGGGGCTGGTGATGATAAATACGAAACATTTTCAATTTCATAATGTTGCTGTTGGTGTTGAGAGGAGTGATTAGTAGCATTATTATTACTTGTCTGTTGAGATTGTGTTGTACTTGATTCCACTTTAATATGCGTAGGATGTGTGGTAATCAACGTTTGCTGACTTTGGTTGGATTGTGGTTGAAGTATTTGGCTTTGTCCCGAAACAGTCTGTGTAGTAGTATAAATGGTTGGTGAACTATCTAATGCTTGCAAAGACTGCAAAGGTACTAAATTGCCAGCTTGATCTTGAATCATTATGCTTTGACCGTGTAATTGTTGCTGCAGCAAAGCCTGCTGTAAATCAATTTGGTTTGAATATATCAAAGTTGTGGTTCCGCCACTAGTTGGAGTATGACTTTGTGTAGACGCAGTTGGCTGGTTACTAAGAACTCGTTGTTGACTCTGCATTATGCTTGAAGTGGCGCCGGGGTTGGCTAATGCTAACTGGGCACCACCTGGCAAAATCATTCCACTGAATTCCAAAGAGGGCAGCTGCTGTTGGGCGGGTGGCTGCTGAGAGTGCAGACCGGTCGAATTTATTATTGTTTGTTGCTGAATTTGAAGACTATTGGCAGAAGATTGGTTAGAATCTGCATTCTGAACTTCATCTAAGACACTGTCGATCTGAGCTAAGCGTTTCTTCGCAGCGGCATCTTTATTTGCGCTATTTGCAGAATTTACTTCATTGTTATTCATATTAGCTAAAGTATTGCGAGGTTTTCGTGCTCTTGGTATTTTTGCCGTTGAACCACGAGGTCGTTTAAGCGGCGGAGGTGTTTCAGCAACTTTTAAGTCATTTTTAACTGGCGTTCCTCCTCCACCAGTAACGTTTGAGTCAACCTGTGTCATATCGCCATGTTTATCTTTTTTATGCATTTTCATTTTATCTGGCCTTGAAAATTCTTTATTGCATATAGGACATGCAAATATTTTTCTGTTGTCACCCTCGTGAAAAAGATACGCATGACGTTGAAAACTATATTTATTTTTAAATGTTTTGTAAATATCATTCTTGGCGCATACCAAGCAATATGAAACACCATCAATAATATGCTCATACCTTTGTATGTCCAATCCTCGTACAGACATCTTTTCTAAATATTCACCTTGCTCGTCGGCGGCTATTGCACGCGTTTTACGTTTACGTTTTTGTTTAATATTTGTTAATGTTCCGACAGATGGTACTGTTATAGTTTCAGAAATTGTGTGATTTAATTCTTTATCATGATGAGTTATGGTTGGATAGGTTAACCCTTGCTGTTGTTCTTTTTGTGGTGATTGGGAGACCGAGAGAAATTCTTCATAGCTATCATCGTCTAAACTTTGGTCTTCATATTTTACCACGACATCTTGTTGTTGATTTTGTGGTTGTTGTGTATGTATTTGTTGATGTTGGACAATGTTTGTGTTTCTTTGTATATTGTTATCGCTTATTTCGCTTTTGATTACTTCATACTCTCCCCCCTCAAATTTAATGATCGTACTCCCATTTGAGGCAACATCTCCTTCATAGTTTTCGTAAACAATCGTCGCTGACGGAGTCTGGTGTTGTGCAACTTCTCCTCCATTTGTTGAATTGGTGCTGGTGGCGGCAATGTATCGGTATTGGGACTGTTGAGATGCCTGCACTGTTGTTTCGCTGTTGTTATTATTTTGACCATGGGTTGAATTAGATGTTGTTGACATTGGCGTTGGTGACGACGTTGATGTTGTGGAGAGCAGTAGGGAGGACGAACTAATAGTGGTGACCACATTGTCTTAATTTTTAAAAATTTGTTGTTTTAAAAATTAAATGTGTATTTTCAAAATAAATATAAAAGATTTGTTGAAAAAATCAAAATAAATGCAAATTCAAAAAATTATAAAAACAAAACTAATTATAAAATTATTCTAATTGAAATAAAGTTTTACAAAAACATAATTTTTAATGTCTAATTATTGTTGTGTCTGAATCAATCAAATATAAATAAAATATAAATATATTAAAACTCAATATTAAAAATGCAAAGAAAAACACTATCGTAAAAGAAAACCAAAAATATATTTTGTTTGTAATTGAGCACACAATAATATCTTAAAGTTAGTTTAAGATTCTTGGTTCGCTAAAGAAAACCTACAAAGTTACATTTTAAAAGAATATGAAATTCATTTCTACTGTACATATATATGCATGAGTGTGTTTAAACAAGCTACTGCATTTAAAAAGAAATTAAAAACACTTAAAAAATTAACAACAGATTAAACAAAAAATGCCTTTTTAATATTTTCTCAACTAAAGTAAATAATTACTTTTCTATAGTTTATATTATTTTTCCACTGCTCCACAGTATATATGTGAATTATATATATATACAAATATAATTATGTTGAATTTACAGTTTATAATTTTGTGCATTTTATTAAGAATATATTTTGTCCTTATGTTTTATTGTTGGAATGAGTTCCAAAAGATCACATACATTCAGTAATTCTGCATTGATTTAAATGCAAAACAAGGGTAATCAGCTGCTTTGTTGATTAAATTCAATGCTTAAATTTTGTGAAAAAAAAAATAAAACAAATTACATGTTTAAAAAATAAAAAAAAACACATTTAAAATAATCTTAGAGATGAATGAATGAGTACTGAAAATGGACAGGGTGTGTGAATGAAAGAAAATATGTATTGAAAATTATGACGGTTTATGTAGCAGAATTATTTAAATATCCAAAATTAAAATAAAATCATTTGACAGTAAATTCTAGCAAAATTTAACCGAAAAAAGGTGTTAGTAAAAATATTAGTTCATAATTAAAATAAAAACAAACCATTTACAGATTAATTGTTTGTAAAAAAAATTAATTATGAGTTTTATGAGTGTAAATAAAAAATCTAATTAGTTCAATTTAATAATAAAATAACTGAATTAACACGAGTTATTTTAGAAACTTACCATGGTTATCGTGAGATTTCGATGAAGGTTGTTGTTGATATTGATTTTGATTGTCACATACAACTTCGGATTTATATTGATAGACAGTGCCATCTGAAGTTGTTGTCGCCGGTATTGGACTATTTGATGTATGTGTGATTGGACTTAGCGTCGTCACTGGAGTTTGCATTGTAATATATTGGGGTTGATGATGAGATGGAATGCCATTTAATGTAGTAGCTGCAGGCAACATAGTTGTGTAAACAATTCTTTGTTCAGTTTGCTGATTTTGACTAGAAATTATTGAATTCTGTGAAACAGACTCAGAATTTATGAGTTTAGTGTCCGTAGGGGATTTTATATTATTAGTATTGTTCCTAGATGTTAATGTGGTCATTAGTGTAGTTTGTTGAGTACGTTTTGGTATTCTTCCTTCAAATTTACGCTGTTGTTGCATAAATTGTAAAGACGGAGGTTCGTTTTTTGCAACAGTTTCAAGAGGTTTTAAAACAGCGCTATCTGTAAAATATATTAAGTCATGTTTCATTAGAGAATCGAAAACAAATGGTATAAAATAATTAAAGTAAAACTGACAATTTTTAATAAAAAGAATAAAATAAATTAGGATAAAAACAATAGATTGGAAAAATAAGAGCACTAAGGAGAAATAATTTACTGAAATGCACACCAAACACAATACGAAAATGTTAAATATTAAATTATTCTGTATTAGTTATTGGTGGTATGGTATGGTAAGGTTAATATAAGGAAAAGTAATGTTATTTATTAAATATATTAAATGCAATGAAAGACATACATGGAGTAGAACCGAAATTGCTTTTTAGTGAATAGAGAAATGACGTGAAAAGGTATATTAATTACACAAGGATTTGAGTTTTAAATGGTGTATAGTGGGTGGGTAGGTTGTTTTTGGCGATGATTTTGTATTAAAGCGAATAAGTTTGTAAATAAAAACACATAAAAGTCCAATCATTAAATGAAAGCTCAAAAGCTCTCACCTCCTCCGAAGTTACCAGTTTCTATTGGATTCGATGTGGTATTATTTAACATTAGATTATTAGTTTGTTGAATTATTAAATTGTTGTCAACGTTTCTGTTCTTTTTAACAGGAGTTTTTCGAGGAGTTTTTGGTGTTGCTTTATTGATTTTGAGATTTGTTCTACTAATTCGAGAACACTTCGTTGTAGCTGATGATGAAGTTGACGAAGCTGGAGATATAGATCTATCATCCTTCGATTTATCTTTACCTCGGGGACTGCGCCCTTTGCTGCTATTACGTGAATTAGTACGCCGTTTGCTAACTAGCCAGTCATCATCATATTCAGCATCTGTTTTACGCTTGTTTCTGCGTTTTTTAAAATTACGATCTTCTTCGTCGTCCTCATCTAATTAAAGTAATAAATTATAAAAGTTTCCTATGTATGTATCTACTTTTACAGCTTATATTCCCATACCTGTACCATCGTCTATATACGCTAAAAGTTCTTTTTTTGTCTTTAGATCCGCAGGTCCTTCAATATTAATATCTGCTTCGTCGCCTACAACGGCAGGTTCTTCTTCCTCGGCGTCCAATGTTAAAACACTTTCTTTCAATACTGCCTTAATATCGTCTGGAATATTAGGATTTTGCTGTATTTCATCTAAATCCAAATCAGGATTTCGTTCTTTAAATGATTTTGTTTTAGTTGGATTACACTGTTTTTTCATTCTTTTAAAGATGTACAAAGGCAAATCGTCAAAAGTACCCCTATTACTATAGGGGTACAGTGGGTATAAAATTGCAAAGAAAAACAAGCAGATAGTTAACATACAAGTACATATATGGTTTCAAATTAATTTTTAAATACTTCTTATTGCACATGACATCCAAATGAGTAGGTAACGGAGCAGGGCCTATTGCATTCGGAGGATCTTCCGGATGCAGGCCAAAATCTTTTCCTTCAAGCCAGGCTTGATATCGTTCTGGCTGAAAACGTCTTACAAAGGTGTCCATTGATATTTTAACCATATCGTTACTACAAATACAAATTGTTATTGTTATTGTTATAGGGCCATTTGTCGTATATATTATGCTTAAGTACCTGCAGGTACATTGCGTGGCACGTTTGCCATATTCTATCCAACGTTCCATGGCGAAATTTGTTGATTCAGCACAATTAAAACCGTGATTAAAACCCGCATGGTAACCAAAAGGAAATGTTATCATTATTTCTCCCGACTCCTGGGTAATCTACAATCATAACACAAATTATGCCCACTTTATAACGTTTATCAAGTCCACTCGACTCACCTTATTTACGGGAACATCGTGCTGTTTTAATATTTGTGGACTTATTAACGTCATCTTATGCCGCAAATAAGCATTGCAATTTTTATAACTGGCTGGGAAATATTGATTTGCAACTTTTTCTAATTTGCGGCCATATTCTGGCGGAACAGCATACCATGTTTTAGGTGCACCAAAATGCAAATAATTTATAGAATATAAATCCATATCTTCAGTATGCCAAGCAAATGTTGTCTTCCACATACCAAAATAAAGGTAAGCTGTATTCACACCATCAATTTGTATGCCATAATCTTCATTAACATAATCAAGTATAGTACCCAATCGATTAATATTCCAACTCTGTTACAAAACGTTAGTTAACATTATTAAAGACAACATCATTCACTAATCGTGAGAAAGGTGTCTTAAACAATGAAAGGCTTACTTTTGAAATTATCTACTAAACATACCTTAAGTATGCATGGAATGTAACAAAGGTATGTACATACTTATGTATACTTATGTGTACGTGACCAAAAAAATTGAAGTAAACCTTTTATTTTATAAAACTCCCTTTTATGCATAAATTCATTCATTACGCTTTCACAACACTTACATTTTGGTCAGCATCTGTTATACTCCCACTAACGTCTGCACCATATATAGGAGCGACGTATGTTATATTTTTCCAATACTTTCTTTCTAAATCTTCATAGTCAAAATGTTTCGGCGTCTGATAACGTTCGGTACTAGCTAGTTCCGAAAACTGTTTAACAGTTAATGGTTTCTTTTGAATATTAATTTGCTGATAAAGTCCTTGTTTTCCTGTTACAACCTGACAAATTGGCGCAGGGATTGTTATTTTTAATGCATCTAAGTCGTCATAACCAGATTTTCGAGGCACCCATTCTGGTGGAGGAACTACTTTAGCCAAACCAGCTTTATGGGCACCTTGAGATTCCATATAAGCAATATATTTGGGAAAATCTTTAAACTCTTCCCAGGATGGTCGAAATACCATAATACGCGGTATTTCAGTGGACATTTTAAACAATTCAATTTTGCCGCAGATTTATTATAAAAAAAGATAATATCTATGCAATTATTTATTGATAAGTTTTATGTTATCTGTAATAAAGGAAGAAATTAAAAATGTCTTAAGTTTTGTATAATATTTCGTTATTATATTTTCTGCAATTTTTCATTGGACGCTTTACAAATGAATACAAAATTTTATGTTGGATAACATTAATCCACCATTTGGCTATCAGCAGCTGCTGCTAGCCAAATATAACAGCGAATGCATTAATACTTTTGTAAGTAGGGACCAAGTGCGCACATAATTTTGTACAATGTGGACATATGTACATACCAGATCTTTTTGTACAGCAGCTGCTGTTTTTTTAATCTTAAAGCAATTTTTTACATAATTCTAAATACGATGCTTGTTAAAAATATGTAAAATCAATTTAAAAAGGCAACATTTCTCAAAAATTATTAACTCTAAAATAGCTTATATATATATATATATATAATATATAATATTTAAAAATGATTCACAGACTATCAAAATTGAATGTGTATATTATGATATTAAGAAATTAGAAAAACTCACAATTTTAACAATGTACACACGCAAGCTGTATACAATAAAATAAAAAAAAAAACATGAAAAAAACAAGGATAATTTGATACGCCGAAAACTGTACCCAACCACCCGACTATTGAAAAGGCAAAACTCACAAGACCTTAATATATATACACACATACGTGTATATACATATATTATTTTTCTCCAACATACGAATACAATGTATAAAAGGAATGGAACTATACAATTCGCATTTGTTATTTAAAGAGAGAAGAAAAGGATGGTGCAAAAAGGATATACAAAAAAGGATATATAAAAAACACATCAATAACGTAGCCAGAGACGAAAGGAAAAATATTTTAGGGTTGCCAATACGTTAATATCTTAAATTAGTAAATTTTTTTACTGATATTTATAAATTTGCATTAATTTTATAATCCTTAGTTTTGTGCTAAATGATCTACACATAAAAATTATTAACTCTCGTTATAACGTGTTGGCAACCTAGCAACAAAATACAGATACATATATACATAGACATAATATCGTCAGTTTAAATAATACTTAAAAAACACTCACTAGTTTGAAGTTTGTATGAAAAATCCTTTAGAAAACGTTACAGCTTCTTTTTGCAATGTATTGCACATTATTTATGCGTACATAGATACATGCAGAACTATTAAGGATATGTATCCTGCTTGAACAGTGGCACTTGGGTAAACGTGGAATTGAATTGCTTAAGAAAACTTTCTCATTTCTATTATTTATTTCACCATTCTAAGCCAACTTGAATGTTAGTAGCAATGTTTAAAATATTTTTATTTATTACAAATTTACATTGAGTTAGTCACTTTTCCTTATTGCACAACTATGTATTATTTATGATTTTTTTTTTGTTTTTTTGTTTGTTTAACAATAATCAATACAATGATATTCTGTATGCTTTAGATGTAAGAATGTTTTTAATTATTATTGGTGTAAATAGTATTTTTTTTTGTATGTTGTCCCGCAACATTAAAATAAACTTTTGTTTTATTTTCTTCACAAGATGTTATTTTTAGCAAATTAAATAATAATTGAGTATAAAATGAGCAACAATGAAAAAAAATTATCAACATTCGTTTTATAGGCTAAAAACGTAATTTATCCTTTACGTGTAGCGAGGCTACGTGCCTGAGATCTGAGAGTAAACTAAAACGTAAAATCCTGGCGTCGCAATCGTTGAGTTTATTTTCGCAGAATGAGAGGCCGAAAAGGAATTGAAGATAAATAGAATAATACACATACGCCAGCTAATTGTTGTTATTGTTGTTTTTACTCAGTCAACCGAACACTACACAATTTTAAAAACGGCGTCTGTACAATATTCACAGGATATTCCTGTGAATCTATACTTATTATCCATCTTTGCTTTCGATAAAACTGGATAGATACTCTCTGAGAGAAATAGGGTTTAAAAACACTCAAATACACAAAATTCAGAAGCATATTTACTTGAATGTGATAGGTGCACGCGCATATATTTGTAGACATACAAAATGAAAAAAGTAAACAAAATATTTTTTTTAATTTGTCGTCTTTAAATTTACAACCTTTCTTAAAGAATATTATATTATTAATTTATATTAATTAATGTATGTTATATAATAATGATAAGTAATCGTTTTCTAACATTTTCATAAATTCCATAATTTTACAAACGAAGAAATATATAGAAAACTGTTGTTAATGACTTGAAAAAGAACTTTATATACAAAATGATAGTCTAAAGAACGTTAAATGTACTTTAAATAATATAATTCCAATTTAAATATGAATTCACAAGTTTAAATGCAGAAATATGTACATTTCTTTCGACGTATAAAAACGTTGAAGTTACTCTCTGTGTTAAAAGAATATTACGTAGATGGTATGTGAGTATTTCTAATAAGGCGATTGATTCAAATTATAGAGTGTCCTACAGAATTTTTAAATAATGTTTCGTTAAAGAAACTTAAGTAGATCTGTTACCAAATAAAATCACTGCTGGAGCCAATGTGAACATATTATTAATTTTTACGAGGATAATAGGTTTGGTCAAATGTAATTTCATTTGATTGATTGGTAAATGTCAACGCTACACGATCAATATCTTCGATAAAAGTGTGTTCTTACCAATTATTATTACTAGTTTTTGACTAAATAAAGATATCTACATGTAAGAAGTAATAAAAAGGAATAGGAAAGAGTATTAAACTAATCTCATGCAAAGACAGTGTTCAAAATTGGGTTGAAGAAAATGTGTCTAGCATTATAAAATTTCTTTCACAAAATTGTCTGCACTGCTTTGATAAAATTAAAAGTTTTTAATTTATCCTATGCTTTTAAAGTAAATACTTTTGTTGGCGGATGCATAGGTAAAATTTTTGTTAAAAAGTAAGTTATTGAGGTATTTCGTTATGCAACCAAAAAATATTACTATCGTATAGACAAAAATGATTTGAGAGTACTGTAAATCTGTTTATATAGAAAATAGAGAATTTAAAATATTTTCTATTGATTGCAAATATATTCTATATATGTATGTATGTCTGTAAGAATTTTTTTTATTATATTTACAATTTATAAATTTATACAGAAACAGTCAGAAAAAATCAAAAGCTGAATTGAACTCGGCTTAAATAAAGTTTAAAAGACACCTAAATTGAAACAGTGTTTAAATAAGGGAATAAATGAATAAAATAAATATAAAAATAAATAAAATAGGTTTTAATAACATTTCCGGTAAGAAAATCACAAACAAATGTAATATAAGCCGACATAAAATTGATGTTTAGATTTTATAAATGATCGCAGGTCTATGGCATTTACATATGTAATTATTTACTTAAAAACAGTACATATGTATATAGTAATAGCCATACATATGTATAATGAAATCATATACATAGTTCTTTGTATACAAATGGTCATTGACTAACATAAAATTTCAATAGGAATATCTATGTAAGAGGTTTCTTCACAGATTTTAAAAATCATAAAAAAGAGAATAAGAGTAATTATCGCTCTCTTAAGTAGTACAAGCACATAAGCTCCCTTGTGGTATTTTACATATACAAGTACATATTTATGTATAAAAATTTTATGTATACCATATTTTTCTTCCTTCCAGCGTTTAGTGTTACCGTTTAGTACATATATTTTTACTTGAAATGTTTAATTTCAAAAAATACTAATTCAAATTTAAAACTTAGCGGTCTGCTATAAAATTAGTCCTAATAAGAATAAGACAAAATTTTTTTCAAATAACAAATAAACTAGGTTATAACTAGTGCGTAGTTCATAGAAGTTAAATTTGCATTAAGTCTAAATATAACGCTTTTGTTTAAAACTATATATTATAATAAATACATTTTTTGTCTTTTTTAATATAAACATTTGGTGTTTGTGGCAACGTTGTTGGCTTACATTAAATAAAATATTTATTCGCTTACATGTAACTTAAAAATATTTAATTTCAAATTTCTATTGATGTACGCACGAATGTATGTTATTCACACAAATCCAGTTTATATACACATAAATAAATAATATATATACTATATGTGTATATATATACCAGCTTCTACAGGAAACGACTTGTTTATAAATATATGTATTCATTCGTATTTCACACTTTTGACAAAGTTCAATAACAACTACTACATTTGCAGAGTTTTAATTTTACATAGGTTGTTTGCATTTTATAATGCATATACGAATGTTAATAGAAAAAGCTAGAGAAGGGAGAAGTATGAGGAAAGCAACATAACATGCGTCCCTTCTACCTTTTTTTTTGTCGATCTTTGTTATACTGTTACCATTCTAAAAATTCGTGCATACGTATATACATATGTACATTATCCAATACTGCTTTGTTTATACTGCGCAAACTCTAAAATTCTTTTGTCTTCTGGTACTACTACAGGCACAAACAGTTTCGTAAATATACGTATGTGTGTCAGTTTGACGCCATTGTATGAGAGTGTACACATGCTGTTTGTATTCGAGTTTCTTTTAACGAAATCTAAGAGTCCGTTAAAAAGGATGACCGTTCTCTATAACATTTATGTATATATTTATGTATTGCATATACATCCACATACTACTGCTAACAAACAATTAATATACATTTTTCAATGTATACGTCGTTATTTTTTTTTTTAATTTTACAAAATAAATATTGAAACTTTTATAATCGAGTCCTGTTTTTTTTAGTAACATTCATATATCCATACAAACATATGCATGTACCCGTATTCACCATTTTGAAGCGTAATTGAATTAAGTGTACGGTTTTTGACGAAATTTGAATAAGTATTAAATATTTCGATTTAACTAATACATGAATTAGATTTTGAAATAAAAATTAAATATAAATATGTACTATATGAATATAGCTTATAATAATGCGAAAAATATTAGCAAAATTAATTAATAGCTTACTGTATACAATAGTGAAACAATAAATTGAATGTATTATAATAATAAAGTTTTTGTTCATTATTTATTATTATTTATTACATTTAAAGGATTTTTTTTATTATAATGCGTAAAAATTCGTAATTTTGTCTTAGGATGTTATCATTAGTTATATGCCGGCTAAGCTAATGATGGATGAACACAGTCTATCTGAAAGTAAGTGGTTCAAGGACACCAATTGTCCTTGCACCTAGAAAACATGCGTATTACTTTTCACCCCTTTTTCGTAGGTACTACGTCGGGAAAAATTAAATAAAATAACAAAAAATAACACCACCAAGTAACATGCAACTACTAACAAAAATGAAATTGCCAAATAACATGCCTTAACCTTTTATGATGGTGGTTGAGCAAGTGCCTAGATGTACTCTAACCGAAATGGTGGATGATAACGGAACAGAACACTTCTTTCTTAAGCAATGGCGAAAAATTTCAAATATTTTTATATAAAAATTACGGCATGAGGTTGTTAAGAGGCTGATAACTGCATATGCGATATTAATACTGCATCCACATAGGAATAAGTCTAACTCAGCTGATTACAATACAAGTATCAGCTGTTTTAATTATATATGTATATAAAAAAACTATTCTGAAATGTATTCCAATTAAAAAAAACCCGGGTGCACGCAAATACTGCATACCATATAGCTATGTATGCTTCAATATACAATTATATGTAACATCAACACACCTTCCGGTTATTTTGTTTATTTCAAAAATCTCTAAGCTAAAATTTTATGTTTTAACTAGAAGCTATTTATGCCTTACATACTTCGCATCCAAATTTCAAAATAGAAGGATGTTCGTCAGAGAAAATGTGAAAATTTAATAATATGTCGTTTCAATAAATATCGTGTTTTTAACGTCAGCGACCTAAAACTGAAAACAAACAAAACATAAGGCGTTGTTTGCTGTTTTAAAAAAGGATCGACCAGATGTCAAAGGAACAGAAAACACACATTTTTAAGTTATTACACTCATAATATAAGTTATTTATTCTGTTCCGTTGTTATTGCCTTTGCAAGGAAACATCTGGATTAATACTATGAAAAATATGTACTTATCAACTTACGTACATGCATGCATATACATATATGTATAAACGTACATCTACGCATATGTATATGTACGTTTGAAATTTGAAGGTTGAATACATATCCATATAATTTGGATTGGTATTCTAAGCGTTTTTATTTTTTAACTGTTAATGTCAATTCTTAAAAGTTGAATAGTTTGCAGGTTAAATGTTTGAAAAATGAAACATAAAATTCGGAATATGCTTCATGCGAAATGTCACGATCAAACAGAAATGTCACAAAAATCAATTTATATGTCTTTAACACGTTCACGCCGGTGCGTACCACCGGTGTCCCGCACTAGTTTGTCTCATCGGGAGATGTGTACCACAGGTGGTACGCAATTGATCATGCTATAATTCATAATGTCCTATAAAATAACAGCCATCAATAGGCTACAAACACGAATTAAAGCGCCGGCGTTAAAGTGTTAATATTTAGCCAAACTTGAGATAAAGAAGTTTGTTATTTACGCGTTTTGGAGCATTTGGGTTGTTTATAGGGTATGGCTTTGATTTATGCGTGAGAGAGTAACCGTATCTACAACTGTTTTTAACTGATGCGAGCGAATTCTTTTCGAATGAAGACCATTTTCATCTTAAATGCAAATGCAGTAAGGAGAACTTCCTTCAGTGAAGCATAGCGATTCTGAAAAGGAAGCACCATAAGCGGATCCGAAATGCAGCCATGACGGAAATTTTACTACTAAATTAAATGAGTAACCCCAACACAGAGGTATATATTTGAAATACAATTCTAAAATTCTGTATTCCGGTGCGCATTCGCGCATCCTTTTTCGATTAAAGACAGATATTGCAATAGCAATATGTAATTAAGTTTATACTGTAGCCTTTGGGTATTTAAAACTTTTAGATTGAAAGAAAACTTTCACTTCTGTAAGATTTTAAATTATTTATATCCACTGACGATTAAAAAATTGTTATGTTATACGTCTAGGAATAATATTTATATAAAATTAATAAATATGGAATATAAATTTGACTTGAGAAATAGCTTATTTCGAATACTGTCCATAGTGTCAAATTTATAGGTTATAAAATTTATATAATCAAAAAATTTACTTCAAAAGCCTAGCCAAATTACCGACCACGATTACCTATAGACGCCGATGTTTGAATTAATAATGAAACTAAAACCCTAAAATTTTTACTATGGTCATTAACACAAATATAAGTGAATGAACGTAGAGCATTGCCTTGTAGCCTTTAAGGAAACTCTACCTGACAAATAGGCAGTTGTCTATTGAAAACGCGTTGTTTATCGGATGAAACGAAAATCAATCAATTTCTATCAGATGGGAATAATACTTGACCCCGTTCACATGAAAATCTACAAAAACATCAAGTGAAGCAAACCGTAAAACATGATCCTACATAGTCGCAAAGTCCAATCCAGTATATGTGATAGCTCCAAAATACATCCAAGAGGAATGAAAAATTATGCTAGATGAAATTATTCACATTATTATTCATGAAAAGTTTACAACGTGCAAAAGTTTTCGAATGGAATTAATTTTTAATAAATATACGGAGAGAATGTTATAGTATAATTCCAATATTTTGGTGTATAATCACAGTTAAGTAAACATATAAATGATACTGAACTTTTTATTACTTACTACTTAATTGACCTTTACCACACTTCAGTCAGAATTACGACCAATTATTGTGTGTGTTAATTTTATCCATTTAGGGTCATTTTTTGAGCTTGAGATTAACGATTAAGTTAACTTTAATCTTCGTATTGAGTTTTGGAGTTTACTTAATCTTACGTTTAATCTTAAGTTTATACCACCAACTGACAAAAGTAGTTGATAAACTTTATTTGAAAAAAAACCTTTAAGTAAGAGAAAGCCGAATAACACAATTATTTAAGTGGTTATGAATTATATAAAACCCATATTGAAAATAGACATTCTTAATTTATTTATTATTTACCAAAAATTATTTTTTTATTTTTTTATTTTTCACTTATTGTTTGTAAGATACTTCAGTGCTAAAAGCGCCAACATTTAAACACTTTTATATGCTAGTGTATGTAATGAGCATTTCCATCAAGAGGTTCACCGAGAACAAAAAATAAAAAGTTATTTGAAATGCGTTATCATATTTAAACAGAGAAACAATTAAATTTGACTTATCTAAATAAATTTACTTTCATTGATGTGTATTTTCCTACAGCAAAAATTAATTTTTGTAAACCTTTTTCAGAAAAAAGATTGTGCGGCAATAGTGGCTCTCTAAAATCTTTCCAAGGCGGTGGCTCTCTAAAATCTTCCTTCGCTGGTGATCTCGGTTTGTACTCTTATAAAGCTTTTCCTATGCGACACTGTAGTGTGAAATTTTAACATATTTTTCTTTCATAAGTAATTGAGTGATTTATGTAAATGCATTCATAAATTGTTATTGTAATTATTTTAATCAAGATGAGGAATATTACCTATGAGAAAAGTAGAGTGCTTGGCATATTATATAGTTTTTTATTAACGTTATGTTCGTTGTTGTCGCTGCTGTTGTAACAGCAAACTAGATACAAAATGAAGAGTAAAAGACTTGTTAAATGTTCTCTTCGATTGATATGTTTTTAGTTGGTATATCTATCTATTGTGAGCAGTCCCGAAAATTAGCTACTTCGATTGGTCTCGTCCAGAGACGTTAGTTTACACATGTGTACTGTGATCCTTATAGTAGTCTTACTTACTGGTTTTGCCCACACTAGGCACTGGTTACTCTTATAAAAAAAATAGCATCGTCGGTTATATCTCCAGTCACAAAGATTACCTGTAACGAGAACTGTTATTTCTTGATCCAATAATTATCCAACCCACTAGGTCCGAAAACCGCACTTCTTTAAATTTTTATCGAATTTTGTCAGATTTATGGAAAGCATATTTGATGCAAATACTTAATTTTTCAACTGAATTACCTTCAATAAACAAATTTTTATTTTAATTTTTTTTTTGTAAAATTCAAAGGTTTAGCTTCGTCTTCTTTTGACTTTTTCTCTAATTTCCCAATTTCTCAATTATATTAATATTACATTCGCTGTAAAAAAAAGATAGCTGCGTTTTCTTTACGGCGGAAAAACGCAGACTACAAGCACACAAGAGTACGCGACTACAACATTAAAGCCCTAGCACTTCTCAACCAGCTCAAGCTATTAATGAATCTATGGAAGGCTTTAATGTCGGCACTCGACTAAGAGTCAAAACCTTCGAAGAAGCCCCCGTCCAGAGTTCTTAACATACTAAGGGCTGGACGATAGCAGGAGGGGGTGTTTAATAATTTCCAACTTTTCGTCGCAACATACCCTGCACAATACTGTACACTTTTAAGCGTCTTGTGCACACAAGCGTCTTGTGTACATACATATATGTTATGTATTGTAATTTTTATTTTAGATGTATATTTACGTATTGGTCGAAAAAGGTATAACTATTATGTTGAGGAACACAATATATGAAATACTCCCATAAATCCAGGAGAAAAGCGAGAAGAACAAATTTGGATTATGAACATTTCATAATGTTACAACAAAACAACGAAACATGCCTAGTTTCAGAATCGCGTTGGAATGTGATAATTTAAGAAAAATATATGAAAACGAAGAGAGCCATACGACCGCAAATTTTCATTGTAAAACTTGTATTACCGGCTAAACCAGTGGTTACTATTTCATAGCAAAATATTGCAGAGAATTCATATTGCTTATGCTCTTTTATTTAGTTGTCGATCAGACTGCGACAAGCACACATGCCTGTGAATGCCATATTTTTTTCGGGTTTACACTCAAAAAATGTTTTATGTTAAAAATACTTGTGTTAAAATTGAGTTTCTTATATGTTCTTAAAAGACATTTTGTTTATTTTAATAATCAAGTAGATAATTTAAGTAACAAGGAAAGAGAATAAATTTTTCATGGATATAAAGTAATATTTTGGGAAAAAATAAAAGTTTGGTTATTAGTAGGTGAGGAAACCGAAATTAGATCACAGCAAATAAATATCTAAGTATCTAAGAATGTATATTCTTACATATTTTTTCGTGAAAAGGAATATTTTAAAATAAATTAAAAGTAAATTGCTGCGTTTTCGTTTTATTATTTTTTTTGCTCAAATATTGAACAATATATTGAACAAAATAAAGAACAATTTTATTTTTTATTTTCGCAACTAATTTGTTGATTGTTAGTATTGTAAACGTTGATATGTTTTGTCTTACGCAGGCACACAGAACTCTTAGTTGGATACATTTGGAATTTTTTGCGAATAAATGTATGAAAATCACAAAATCAACTGATTATACATACATATATATATATATTCTGCGTTTTGATTCGGTTAAAAATTTTCTGCGTTTGGCAATTTTGGTATTTTGCGTTTCGATTTCGTTTGATTTTTTCAGTTGCTTGTATTCTACGTTACGATCGCATCTTTTTATGTTGAATTTCTAGTAACCGAAGAAAAGTAAAAAATTTAATTAAAAAAAAAAACAATAAAATTGCTAATAAATTATTTGAAAAATTTCTCTCTTAATTTTGTAATTTTAGCACTGCAAAGCAAAAACTTTATTTATCTATTGCAGGCTTAAAAAGGTTTTGACTGCATTATGTGAAGAAATAGTTATAATATTGTGATAGTGCAGATTAAGCCATCCTAACATTATGGTCTGCTCCAACTCTTTTTTCATTCCAGAAAAATCTTAAAGTAACCTCAACTTGGTTAAACGGTGAAAAAATAAGTTAAATAAAAGGGCTGTAATTATAACATATTTGAATAGCTTAATACAGTACTGGGATAATCTGTGTCTCAATTTTCGCTTCTCAAATCTTAAGATCTTAAATCTTAGACTCTAGTAAGCGACTACCCTCGGCTCCATATACATATAAATATGAAATATTTATGAAAGGATGCATAAACATAAAAAATATCACCTCCGGTGCAAATTGAGTCAATTGATTGAATTCATTGTCAGCTTGTCACAAATAACCCTTACATGTTAAACGACACTATTGTTTCTATTCGAACTTTACAGAAGGCTTTATTGGATTAAAGTTGACACAATATTTATATAGTGTTTATTTAAATTATTAGATCCCTACTTTATTTGCACTTAAACTTTTCATTAGAATTTTGAAAAAAAAACTACTATTTTTCCTGTTCCTTTTTCAGATGTCCCACAGAAGAAAGGTTGTCCATTCGATCGCAAGAGCCAGATCACATGGAGAATTATAGTTGCGTGTCCGCGCGTGTTCACGAATATTTTGTTAAGCAACTTGAGGTTTTCCTGCCCATGAAGCGACACAAGATATGAAATAAACGTCAATTATTCATTTTTTACTCCCTCCGTAAGCTTCTGGAAACTCAAGAACTGAGCAACTATATTTGTCCTGTTTGGCTTGGCTCTAAGATTGATTAGCAATTTTCGATCAGTAAAGTCCGATACATATAGAATACGTTAAGCTTTGACATTTCCAAATGACAGCAGAGCTGAAATACATGTTTTGTTAAGCTGGATTCACCCATGTATGTTGTCCAAACAAAATTTTTTTTATGCTGAGAATTTTTTGCACCACGATTTCGAAACCATTGCTGCTAAACGACACTTATAGTCAATTAAAATTTTATAAGATTTAAAGTACTTTAAAAAGAAAAACGAGCGGGAGAAAGTTCACCTTTTGATATACTAGCAAAGTTGCTATGTTGTTCGTTTTTCGTTTACCGATGGTTGTATACCCAACAACAAAATATCAAGACTTTGTCACAGAAACAAAGTTTAAGAGTTTACATAAATACTTTGCAAAGTAGTTTGAACGCGGAATGGGTGCCTTATTTGGGCAAATACATTTAAATATAACCTGTTAGCAGCTCAGTTCGAGTATATCCTGACCAAGATGTATTTCTACATGCAGTGGCACTACTCATTCGCTTTGAATTTTTCTAAAAACAAGATGTATTTGTTACTTTTTTCAACCCACTGGACTGTCAAATCTTATTCGCCTAGCCAATTTCGCCTGCTAAACATGACAAATCTTTAGTAAAAGTAACACGACGAACTTAATAAGGTGATAGCCAAGTTACAACTGAATTCGCAGTTTTTAACAAAAACAACATGTGTTTGTTGCTTTTTTTCAGGGCGCAAGATTTTCAAATGAATATAATATATAATATAATGACATTAAATTATTATTTCGTTTTAAAAAGTATGATTTAATTTTTTTTCTTGAAATACAGACTGATTTGAGCCTCAGGGGGGCCATAAGAGCATATTCTAAGAATAACCAATTTTTTTGGCTAAAAATGCTTGAATCTCTTAGATCCCATGATTATTTTCTCTATACATGACCAATAGAGAAATGTTTTAATTTAAATAAAAATACAGATTTTAAGATTTTATTTATTCGTAAGAGCAATAAATTTCCTTTTATAGAAATTTTTGGTTCAAAACTGTATTTCAGGTAGCAAGTGTACAAATTTTTTTCTCACTGTAAACAAAACATTTAACACATAAGAAAGTTATCACCTGGGCTGAATTCGCCTTGAGTAGCTACAAACACAAGGCGAATTCATATAAGGCGGTGTTATCAGCCCGAGTGAGTGCTTTTTTCAGTACACGAGATTGTCAAATGTTTTATTTACGTACAGTGAGTAAAAAAAACTTGTTCACTTACTACCTCGAAATACATTTTTGAACAAAAAAATATTTATAAAAGAAAATTTATTGTTATAAAGACTAAATAAAAGCTTAAAAGCTTTATTTTTAATATTAATTAAAATATTTCTCTATTGGTTATGCATAAAGAAAATAATCATCGAAACTAAGAAATTTCAACATTCATACGCAAAAACAAGTGTCAAATCTTTGACTGCAGCGTCCAAATTCTCTAGAAAGTCGTCATGAACACATGCTGTAGAATAATATATTTATTAGCTTTTTAATTATTTATATTGTACACATTATTTTTGCTCACTGTATATACATTATTTTGTTTATTTATTTTTTATTTTCATTTATATTTGTATTTTACATATTTTAATAATTTATTTAAATATATATCCTTAATATTCTGGGACAGCTTTTATCGTAAACTCTACTCTTATGGCTCCCAGTATCATCGCGTGGCGTGATTGCCTTAGTGGTAGCGCAAATCAGCCCATATTTCGAAAAACAAATTTTTTTAAAACAAGAAATAAACAAAAGAGAAATGACACAAAATAACAATTTAATGTTATGTGAATTCGCCTTCGTCATTTTTGCTATGAGGCGAATTTTATTTGACAATCTAGGCCCACACAAATGCAATAAATACATGTTGTTTTTGTTAAAAAAGACTGCGATTGAGTTGTTGTAAATTTGGTATCACCTTATTGATTGATTATTTGTCCTGTACAAACACACATAAAAAATAAATATAAACAAACTTTTCGTCTTATTTTTGACAATTCTGTGGCAATATTACAATAAAAAAGAGGCTGCGTTGATAACACTACCTGTATCTACTACTATCTTAGTCCTCACAAAATAGAAAATTAAACCAAATCGAGCTGGGAGTTGTCTAAAAAATATTTTCTTCAAATAAAAAATGTTGTATGGACAAATATTTTGACTGCAATACATACTTTGTGTTTTCTTTTCGTTCGGTAAACTAAGTTAACGCAACATATTAAGTTGGGCAACTTATGATTTGCGTTGAGTACTTTAACAGCTATCAATTGGTTTTTTTCTTAAATTCTTTCTGTATTGTGGAGGCGAATTGAATATACGTCAGAGTACTGATTGTGTCAACTTTAAACGTTGTTGGTTTGCTGTGAATTGAAAATATCAAACAAGTATGACGGATTTTTAGTGATTCAGCAGCCTTAACTCAACGCGGAGACGTAATCGATACCCATGATAGACGTGATTAATTTAAGCAAATTTATTATTATATCAATAGGACTATTGTTACACTTTTATCTAAGTAGATATATTATTTTAATGAATAGATTGCAGAGCTTATGTATTTTTTTAAATTAGAATTCAATTACAAAGTGCAACAGGCCAGAGTATCTGGAGGGAATCGAACTCACGACCCTCACGCTAATATTCTAGCACTGCCCACTAGACTACCAGGAGACTCGGATTACAGAGTTCTAGTTAGCAAATTATTCATTTATTATTTAATGAATATTAATGTAATAAATTAATGTGAACCTTACAACACAGAGCAAATATTTTCTATAAGGACATAAAAAACTTGCAAATACTTTTTAACAGTATTTGTTTACAAACAGAATATTGTTGCGGCAACACCATACATTAGAGTAGGCCGCACTAAATTATGCACACAATAAAGCGAATACGAAAAAATATATGTCTAATGAGATTAATTCACAGCACAGCAAATGAAAAATATTACACCTTTTTGAGCAATAGATACATTTAACAATAGTAAAATCATCTAGAAATAAAAATGGGGCTTTCTTAAATTAAAAAATATACTTTTTGGACAACGGTTAAACATGAAAAATTGCAGAAAATTTTTTTCTAATCAAGAAATAAAATTATACGAATGTTCTGTTTTTACTTACCCAGTAATAGAGATTTTACTTAATTTTCAGTCTTTCAAACACTACCATAACTCAACTTTTTGATATTTATAAAAACAAAATTTAACTTTAATACATATGCTTGTTATTTACTAAGAATACATAATTATTTTTATATTGAATTTTTTTCTGATTGACACGCAAGTAAACAATAACGTCACATTCATTTAACACATTTATCCATTCTTGTTATTTTTTTATAATGTTGCATTTCAAAAGAATAATTTTCTAAATATAAATCAGAATTTCTACTCATTTAACAATTTAATATTCAACTTAATAAATTTTTTTCCTATGTAGACTGTGTATACACTATGACACTGGTGTACGTGACGAGAAAAAGTGTTATTCACAATAACGGTATAGATGTGTGTGCTCTAATTCTCCATTGTGACTGACCGACAATAATTATATGGATAACAATATTCTATGTCTAATTCCTTTGCATCACATAATTTGTATATGTTTTCTTTAACAAGCTATTTATTTTATTTTTAACCACATATTATCTTTAACTACAAACACCAATTTAATGATTTTTTTACTTAATAATTTATTCCACAAAATACATCTTCGATGTTTAGAAACCAAGAAATAAATTCGATCTACATATATATATATTGAATGACGCCGTCAATAATTTGAAACAGACGACGCTCCAACCAATATTGCCTCATCATATAAACCAAGAATTTGTTATAAAAAAACTAAAACCTATGTACTAACCTTACACTTGACAACGCTGTAAAGGTAAAGGATAACATTAAAAGAATTATAAATCGAATGCAATATAAGAAAATAGTTTTTGGAAATAAATTATTTTATTTTTTTTAATATTTTCTTACTTGTACTGTAAAAAAGAAAATGTACATACATATGAATTTAATATATGTACATTGATAAAAAAAAGGTTGTCATAGAAACGCTTTCCTTTTTATTTTAATAGATAAATATATTTTTTTTAATTTACATTTATTAGATTACTATTTACATTGAAATTATTTTGAAAATATTCGCAGAGTTTCATAACTAAATATATTATAAACATAAAAATGTCCTGCTCTGAATGTTTAAATTATAAACGCTCCTATCACCACTGTTTTGGTTGTTGTAAACAGAATCTAGCAGCTAAAACTATTTGTAATACAAAATCGACTAAACCACCCTCTACACTACGATTATCTTGTCCGACCTCTTTATCAAATAAAACAGTTCGTCATGTTCCGCCATTTTCTATACAGTCCCAGCAAAAAAATACAATTGTCGTCAGAGGACCTTTAACAAGTTTTTCGGAAGTTAAATCTCTTCAAAATTGCAAGTCTTTCTTTATCGATAATAAAACAAATTATTCCAATTTAATCTTTATTTTCATTGCTAGTGGAACCACCAGGAAGAGTCGGGGGTTACCTGTCTAAAAAGACTCATGGAAGTAGTTCGTTCCGTATGTATTTCAATCGTGGGGACTTACCAATAAAAATGGAATATTTATGTGGTGGCGACAAAATAGGGTGGACTGTAAGTATTTGGTTGTTTTGTTTTCTTTTTTAATTTACATCCATAATTACGATAAACAATATCGTAATATATATATATATATATAATAATATATTTTCCTACAATTTTCTTTTGTTTATTTATATTTATTTTTTTAAGATTGATATTAATAAATTAGATTACAGCTTGTACCTCCCATTATTCTTTGATGGCCTTTGTGACACGGAGCATCCTTATAAAACATATGCCAGGCAAGGTGTTTCTGATCTTTTATTATCGGGAAGTGATAAAATACATGCCGTAATTCCTCAACTTATTTTACCATTGAAAAGTGAGTTTAAAACTACAAGTAAAGAAAAAACTAATTGTATTTCAATACTTAGATGCATTGAATACAAAAAATTTAGAAGTAATGTGTACAACTTTAAAAATTATTCAGCAATTGGTTATGTCATCGGATCTAGTTGGACCAGCTTTAGTGCCCTTTTACAGACAGTTGCTACCAGCTTTCAATGCATATAAAATCAAGAACTGTAAGTTTTTAAAACACAAAAACTATGGGATCAATTATTGGTGTACCTTTCTAGTAAATTGTGGAGACGAAATTGACTATTCACAAAAAAACAACCTGAATTTAGGCGATTTAATTGACGAAACACTTCAAATTTTAGAAATACATGGCGGTGAAGATGCTTTTATTAATATTAAGTACATGGTTCCTACATATGAGTCCTGCTATTTAAACTAGTTTAAGAAGCAATGATTAGATTTTGTTTTTGTGAGATTTTAATACAATAAAAAGATAACAAGAAATTCAAAAGCTTGTCTTACACTTCTGATACCACAAATATGACTGTTATTGGAGAACAGAGTAATAGATCAATTTAATCTACTATGTATATTTGATTCACTTAATTATACTATTTGAAACTGGAAAATTATATCATGTTTATTTTTAATAATTTTGTAGAAAGCTCTATAGAAAAAAGAAGTGATTCGACTTTTGTACTGTTATCAAAATTCATACGCTTACAAGGTATACCTTTTCTGTAACAACGACAAAAATAAACAGTTTTATTAAGAATCATTTCATTTTTATTCTGATGAAAATATTTTGTTTTTCATTAAATTTCATTCTGTACCAGTGGTGACTGCCATTGCCATATTATAAGCAATGGATTGATTAGCAACAGCAGATCTGAAACAAAATTGCCTTTTAAGCCTATTGCAACAATAACAAGGAGTCAACTTACGGCTGTTGCTGATTACAAAACTGGTGATTGGAAACAACTTCGTTGCTTTTTATATTGTGTGGCGAGTAGCGATTATAAAATCCCCATATCGAGTTCATTAATTTTTCATTGTACTTTACAGGACTATATTCCATTACTAAAAAACAAATAAGCATATGGTTTCAATATAAAATGGTTAAAAAATATAAAAACAAAAACATTTACATTTCTTGTTTCCACTAAAGAATTTGGCTTCGTTTTTATCTCCATTTGATTTCAATCTTGAAACTATAAAATCTCGATCACGATTCTGTTCACGTAATTTGCAAGCCATAAAGGCACCTTGAGGCAAAGCGGCCATTTTATTACAGTCTATAAAACAACAACCACAATAAAATATTCTTATGATATTTCTAATTATTAATAACACCAGTATAAAATAATTTCTAAAAAATCTTAATCTCATTTAATTCATATGAAAATCAGAGATCAAAATAAGCGACCTTACGAACTGATAAGATAATTTAAATAAGAAGCAAACTTTTATTATATAAATTATTATTTACATACATACATACAATACAATAAAATTGCACTAAATAATTGAAATAAAAATACTAGTTCATCCTTGATCCAAAATATTAATTATAGATTTCGATTTAAAAATTGATTTCGAAATTAACATTATTTGAAAACTACAAAAGTTGTAATGTTTTCAAAATATCCAATAATTAGGTTATAAAATCAATTAGTCGGATTATTACCTTGACAACTTTCGAAAATATTGAATATTTCGAGTTTTCTATTATTGGAAGTATGGTACTGAACACCTTGTAAAAATCCTTCAGAATGCAACAGTAAATAAATTCGCTGCAATCTTCGTAAGCAATTTTTTCTTGTATCAGGATTCAAAGACACCATTCAAAAAATTAATGAAAATACAAATTTATAATATTTTGTAAAAAGAAGAAAGAAAATTATTTATTATTTTAATCCGTTTTGTGTTCCTTTTACTTTAAACAATATTATTGAAAGACTTTAAAAATTGTTGTGAAACCTTTTTCTCTGTACAAAGCCTTTTATACTATTGATAAAAATGATTTTAAAAAAATGTTGATAATTCGCCGATTACGTCTTTAGGGGAATGTTAAAAAATAGCTACTATAGTTTCAGAGTGACCAACGTTATATGTTTTGGCATTTTTTTGTCATAATAATTTTTGTACTTAATTTTGAATTGTATTTATATATCCTCATTTATTTGTTAATGACAAACCATAACTTTTTTAAAGCTACCCCTATATATAAAGCTTATTCTGATCGAAAAAGAATTAAAGAATACAGTAGTCACCAAGGAAAACCGGTGTATATCACTTGCGAAGAGATATTAGATAAAGGAGCTGGTCAGTAGGAAGAACCAATTATTTATGTCTACCGAGATTTCCTTTTGTAAAGCTAACACAATTTGTTTTAGTCCCAATTTTTTTCTTTGTATAGTGTATTAAATATATATAATTTATATATTTTTATATATTTTATTTACATTCATTGATGTCTATTCTTTTCAAATCGAACACAATTTGATTTTGCCTCTATTTGTTTTTCTTGTATAGAGTAGTAAAATAATGTATATTTTATAGATTTTTATATATTTTATTTATATATTTTTAGTATAAAAATATAGTAGTATTTCGACGAAATCTCAGGACAAAGTAGATTATGTTTTGTATAGGAAATCGTGGTGGAACTTATTGGATTTTGATTGAAAAATCATAATCCTAGATTTCGTTTAGATGTAAACGGTCTACAAGATAAATAATTAGAAATTTTTTAAATCATAGTAATTGCAAGATATAGAATGCGAATACTGAAAAAAACGTTCTTACATAAGAAACGACATAGCATAAAAACAAAACAGAAAAGTTATACGTATGATAGTCGTACTTTAAATATGTGGGTTCAGATAATACCGTTTAGTACTATTACAATAAGCTTATCCTACAATAGCAACTGGTTTAAAACTCATAACTATTAAACCGCTATGTTTACATACAAATAAACTCAAAAATGGGACAAAAAATGATACGTCCGTTACCGAAGAACAATATGGAGCGTTCTCACCCGCCTGTAAAAGTAACTAAAAGCCGTCGTGGAGTAACAGCAATTCTCGACATCAGAAAAAGCATCGTTATAAAATTTTATAAAAATATAACTTCCCCATCACCTATTTGTGCAAGTGGGCGAAAGAAGATTCTGTTCATAGAACAGGGCCGACGGATTTTTCAAGATCTGCGACCGCAAAGAGTCGAAACGGCAGTGGAAATACACATAAATTTGTTGCGATTTATATAGTTCTAACTCTACTTTCGATCATGCATACCCACGCCATAACACTGCCGCCTCCAGAGTTCAAGGCTGGCTTGCCTTGTTGCTAAAGCACTTTTAGGTTTTCGCCAAATTTATTCCGTACCATCTGATCCCATTAGTGTTGATTGTCCATTATTCAATATGAGTGCACCCGAGTGAAATTATTGTGAAATTTTTGAGCGCTTACGTTACTTTTGCTCTAACTTGCAAATCAAATATAGACTATTCAAACATGTGGTGAATTGTTTGAGTAACTATATATTAGGGTTTGAAAGCATAAATTAATTTTATTCCGAATAAAAGAAAAGATTATAGAATTCATTTAATTTTTTCCCAACGTACAATGCCTTAATGGCAACGACCACATGGTAAGAAAACCATGTGGCAAGGTTGCCATGTTTGAATATGCTACGCTAATTCGCCGTAACTTTCAATTTCGTTTGTGTTTTTAGTAGCATCATTTATTATTTTAGTTTAAAAGAAAAGCATTTCGAAGGTGGAGTGAGGGAGTGAAGATTGAAATTTTGCGTATTATCAACAGTTTTTGGTTGAACAGAAAATAAATTTAAATGATAAAGGCTTATTTGGATTGGAGAAAAGAGGTAAATACTGGAATTCACATTAAAATTCAGCGTGTAAAGTATCTAATATGTGAGACTTTTTTTTTTAAGCAAAATAAAGATAACAGCTAAATAAAAAACATTTATACATAGAGGTTTTGTTTATACAACCACTCAGAATCAAGGAGTTTGGAAAACCAAAACGACGAAAAAGAGGCATATACAATGAGTTCCTATGGCCACGCAGACCCAATTTCTTTAAGTTTTAATGAAACCTGTTTACGTATGTCGGACATACAATTGTTGCAGGGTCCACACTGGTTAAATGATCAAATAATTTCATTTTATTATGAATACCTGCAAGATGTAAAATATAAAAATAATCGGGATTTGTTGTTTGTGGCACCAGAAGTTACACAATGTATGAAATTTGCCGATGACGGTGAGTTGGAGACATTGTTAAACCAGTTGGAAGCACCGAAAAAGCCGTTTATATTTTTTGTGTTGAACGATAACGAAACAGTTCAAGCCGGTGGAACACATTGGTCGCTTTTAGTGTTTTCAAGGCCGGAAAAGTCCTTTTTCCATTTTGATTCATGGGGTAATAATAATTCGCATGCTTCGAATCAATTTGTTCAACGAATTAAGGAAGCTTTAAATTGTCGCATTTGTCAAATAAAGTCCATAAGGTGTCTCCAGCAGGCTAACGGTTATGACTGTGGTATACATGTTATATGTATGACTGATAATATTGCTGATAACGTTAATCGTTACGAATGTGTTGAAGGAGTGGGACCTTTACATCAGGATATTATATCGGCTAAACGTTCCGATCTGTTGAAGTTAATACAGTCTTTGGGTGGAAAAATTTAATTTGTAAGAAAAGTTTATGATTTTTGTATCGATACAAATTTATTAAAGATTAAATTCGCCTTAATACCAGATTTAATTCTGATCACATCTTAAATTTCGTTAGTTAATCTCCATTGTATGCTATACATCTTTAATTATAATTATTATTTATGTTATTAGAATTAAGATTTTTTAACAATACTTTCTTTGGTTGCAATGATCAGGGCTTTTGAAATGTCTGCCTCTTAATTTTTGCAGCAAAATTCAACAAATTTAAATAAATTGCCTAAATTTTATATGAAACAACTCTGTAAAAAATACTATTTTAATTTGTTAAAGTTATTAATGGCAAGATATATTTTTTACTTGGCCGTTAATTAATAATATTTGTATCCTATATGATTTGAAAAGTTGTAGCGCATAAGTTTTTTTAAATAAAATATAATTTTTTCAATAGTATAACGCAGAAAACAACACATGGTTAAATCTTGTATTAGAGAATCTTGTATATAAATGTTACCAAATAATCATTTGTATTTATGAACATACGAAGCCATACGCAGAATATTTAAAATTGTTCGTAAATTTTAAACTTAAACCAACTTAAAAATCCCAAATATTTGAATAAAAATCTGTATTTTCGTCTTTAAATCTGAACGAATTCATTTTGAAGGGCAAGTCATTTTCAGAAATATAAAAATGATTCGAACATGCTTGAAATTTATCTGAATTTGTTTCTAATGATAAAGTACCTTTTTGTATTCGAATTATTTCGAATAAATTAAAAATTATTTATTAATGACATGTGCATGTGCTCATAGCTTATTTCAACTAGCCCTTTACAAAAATAAATCTCATAATTTCAAAACGAAACAAAACTGAATAAGAGTTTATAAAACATTTAAACATGTTAAAAAAAAGTTGAATACAACTATTCTTTTTTAAGTTGAATTCAACTATTTTTACATACATACATAATTGGCCATTACAACCCTTCAGTCACGATTACGACCTAGCTTCTCACATCACTTATGTTGTGTGTGTTAATTTTATATATGAGTGGCGGGACATACAGTTTAAACTCGACTCTGAACAACAGATTTTTTTTCATTCAACTATTTTTATTTTATTTTATTTAACTTGACAAAATCGTGAATAATTTGAAAACATTGCAGAATGAGTGTTATTTCTTTACCAGTAAAATTTCATTTTATTTTTTTTTTAACAAATTTCAATATATTATAAAATTATACTGACAACATTTATGACGTACAATAAAAAAAATATAATATATAAAAAGAAATACTGTAAAAAATGTTGGAATATAACGAACTAAATGCTTATTGTAGGTTTTGACCAACCACCAAATGCTTTTTCTAATTCTTCAGCAACAGCCAAACATAGGCGATCTTGATTGAAATTCGCAATTACTTGAACTCCAATGGGAAGACCTTCAGATCCCAATGTGCCTAGTGGAATTGCTGTCGCAGGAAATCCTAAAACGTTAACAATTCCAGTATAAGAGAAATTAATTGGTCGTATAATCGGTTCATTATGGTAGGGAGCCACGGTAGGATGAGTCGGATAAATAAGGACGCCGTTATCACCGAGCAATTGTTCCATTCTTTTACGTAAATCGTTACGCTTCTGCACTAAATGGTAATATTTAGGAGAACCAAACTGGCATTGCGATTTGTCTAAAATTGCTGTAAGTAGTCCTATAAAAGTGTGTTTTGACGCTCCCACAATCCACTTTAGGAGTTCGGTGTATGGGTTAATGGCGTATTTCATATTTCCCAATTGGTGTTGGAATCCGTAGCCTGAATCGTCCTTCATATTAGCAAACCATATCGTAGCCGATTGGCGGAATTGCGGTAATTGTATTTTCTCAACTGGTACATCCAACTTTTTCTCTAAATAGTTAACAATGCGTTGAATACCTTGAATTATATCTGAATCAACTGGGGATACTAAACGACCACCAGTGTCATTTTCCTGATAAAAGAACTTAACCTGCTTTAAATCAACTGGTTCATCAAGTTTGAGTAAGGAAGCTTTTTCGCCAGCTATAATCTTTAGAACGGGTCTTAAATCCTCGGCGTATCTCACCATTGGACCAATTCCTAAAAATGAATTTTGTTCCTCTGAAAATGGCATAGGAAATTGGCCATCGTTGGATACCATAAACTTTGAAGGTTTATGCCCAAAAATTCCATTAAAAAACGAAGGCATGCGTATGGAGCCTCCTATATCAGAACCTAGGCCAAATGGCGATCCAGCTGCTGCTTGAATACAACCTTCCCCACCACTAGAACCTCCAACAATACGGTTAGTATCGTATGGATTACGACTGCGCCCATGAACCGTATTATTACTTTCCCACCACATACATACTTCTGAAACATTTGTTAGGGCAAACGGAATAGCACCAGCTTTACGCATTAAAGCAATTGTTGTTGCATCTTTTTCAGCTTTATAATTGCGTCTTTCGTAAAGACCAGAAGTGTGTAACATTCCTTTTAAAATAAAATTTTTTCCAGGTTTAAACTAAGTCTGTAATATGAATGACAATTCTATACCCTTACACATACCTTTAACGGCTATACAATCTTTTGTAGATATTGGTACACCCAAGAATGGCTTTTGTTCTTCTAATTCTGTTTTGGAATATTTTCCCGATTTTATTAAATCGTCTGCTTCTACAGCTTCTTTTTTTGCCTCGGCAAATCGTTCATCTACGACACAATTTAGCAAAGGGTTTATTTCTTTAATTCTTTTAATGAAAGACTCCAAAACTTGAACACTTGTTAACTGTAAAAGGAAAACGAAATAAATATATTTTATTCAGCAAAAATAAGTATTAATTACTTCCTGATCTCTAATTTTTTTAGCCAAAGATGAAGCGGACTCCAACAATATTGGATCAGTTATGGCGGGCATTGTTTGTCCTTTAACACCATATATTAATTGAAACATTAGTCTGGCAATAATATTAAAAAGACGAAAAAAACACGTTTCTAAGATTCTAAGGAAGGCGAATCTGTTAGGTGGGTTTGTTTGGTGGGCTATAAATGCACTCGTTTCCGCCATTTTAGTTCTGTTCTTTTTTCTTCGACAGTCAATGTTGTTAAATTGTTTTCTCTATAAAATTAATGTGAAAATTGTTTATAGTTTAATATATGTATGTACATAGAATGTGTATTTTATGTTAATGTTGTAATTAATGGGTTTTAAAATAACAATATATGCGATAGCATAGCTAAATTAAAAATTAAACTCTTTATTTATTGGTATATTTTACACAAACTATAGTACTAAGCAAAGTGTTAGATATTCCACTATGATCTGACAAACACGGCATTTTAAAATTGTATACCGATACAAAAATTATTGACTATGTTCTGACAAAAACTGTGTATATATTTAAATAGCCATAAGTAAACAATTTAAGCATTCAACTGATCAAGGGTAAACAAAATTTTCATATCACAGACATACACTAGTAGCACAAACTAAAACAACTGTCCTAATATTATAACATTTCTATACAAATATTGTAAAAAATGAAACTGAGAATTTTTAAAGACATTACAGTATATAAATAATCCGTTCTAAAACTTTAGATAGGTATGACAAAATTGGCATTGTTAGTTTTTGGAACTGGTATGATATTGGCGTATTTCGATTCCATTGGAAAAATACTGGTGATAATAATTGTATTGTACAGATGCTTAATAGGGTGTATTATCCATGGTAGTAGTATCCTTATGGACCTTGGGTTAATATCATCCAAACCGACTGCATTTGCTTTGACCTTGTAGAAACCTTCAGCAACATCATTAATTGCATATAAATAATTTCAAGTCGATAAAAAATAAATGACAAGAATGCGTGCGAGAATAATAAATAACAACTTGTAATGACTAAATACCTAAAATTGTATAAAAATGTCCGATACAAAATATTGTAGTTTAATACATCAAATGTATTTCATTATATCTTTAATGGTAAAATATTTTGGACTTTGCTCACTCAGAGCTTATTTTGCACTTAGAGCACTATATACTCTTTTTACCAATAAAACAAAACAATGCGGGTGGGTTGCCGACAATACTTAATTGAAATGATATCACCACAGTGTAAACAATCTAAGTAAAATAATATATACTATTTTAAACCGTATGCTTTGGATTATGCCGTATTGACATATTAACAATTAAAGCATGTATACCCATGGAATGCTTACTTTGAGCGTACTTTAAACGTTCCAAAAAAACCTGTTTTCTCTATATGCCGTATTTTCAATTGCATTACTGTGGTTAACTATTTACGCATACAAGCATATATGAATGTATGAATGTACCATCCTTATGTGCATATTCATTCATAATCAATTTAAATCCAAGAATTGATAAGATTTATTTTCAGTTTTATTCCTCCAAAATTGTGCAACATTTTTATTATTTGATTACGTAAATATTATTTAAGTATTTAAAATTGTTTAAAATTTTCCAGTCTGACTTTCCTTAACTGTAAAATCGACGAATACTATATCGAGTCAAATAATTACTATACTATACTAATAATTACTATACTCTTAGGTGTTTCCAAATATCTTCTATGAATTACTGAACAATACAAGTATTCTGCTATAAAAATTAACAATGCAAATTGAGGAAAAGAAATAACTTACATTTTTCCGGTTGTTCACACAAAACAAATTTGAAGTATTGCTATTAAAGAAGCAAAATAATAATGGTGATACAAACTAAACAGCAAGTTAGATTCAATTGCTGCAAAGCAAGATATTCATGACAATAAAATATTGTGTTCTTGTTTCTCCTACTTCTTCTCTTTATTGTATTTGTTGTTGCTGTTTTTGCTAAAATGAAAACAATCATATGGTGGTATTGTTTTCAACGAAGAAAATATAGAGTTGTATTTGTATAGGTAAAATGAAAAGTACTTTAGTTCCATGTCCTTAACAATGATTAAAATTAGTTTTTTATAATTATAAATTAATGAGTGTTTCCTATAAATATGGCAAACTAAACGCACATTTTCGTCTGAATTTTACAGATTTATGCTCTGTGGATCATTTTTTACTGAAATTTTTCTTGAAATTAATTTAAATATTATGTAAATTAAAATGTATTAAAAAGTACCTTTTGGACCAAAAGAGAAGCTTTTTGTTATCGAAATAAACGTTACGTTCCATCCCTATTATATAGTAATAAAAAACACTTTAACCCTTTAATATCCAAAGTATTCTGTGATTTAATAACGAGAATTATCATTTTTTCATAGTCTTACATATCATGTCTCAAGAAAAGAATGAGGAATCACTACAAACACCTGCTTCGCAGTCGAAATTATCTTTAGTGTCTTTAGCAGTTCAAAATGTTGGCTCGGCAACTGGAAATCCACGCAACAAATGTGCTCTCAAACCGGGACATTCGTTAATGGATTGGATAAGATTGGGGAACTCCGGTGTTGATTTGTCCGGCACTGGAGGACGGATTACAACAGTAACAAGTGAAGAATTGTTTAAACACAATACCAGAAATGATGCATGGATGGCTATACGTGGAATGGTGTACAACGTTACGCGTTATATGGATTTTCATCCGGGTGGTATGTTTAATATACATATGTATACATGATCTTAATACGTCTAATTTTATTTTTATCAAAAGGTGTGGAAGAGCTTATGCGGGGAGCTGGGACGGATGCAACCAAACTTTTTGATGAAGTTCACGCTTGGGTTAATTACCCTCAACTTTTAAATAAATGCCGGATTGGACCTCTTAAAAATGTTGTAAAATGGGACAAAAACGAAAAAGTATCTGTAAAAGATGTTTTTGCAAAACCTCTTATGCCAAATTCGCATCTGGAGATTGTACCACGTTTAGATTGGATACAAAAACATAACCAGTTAATTTTATACCTTTACACTAAACAGTTTTGTAATCCCGGTACATTAATACGAAATTTAAGTAACGACCATAACCATATAGAAATATGGATACTTATTGGACTTTACATACATAAATTTGAATTGAAATTTCAGGAATGCATTATATGGCCGCCAAAAAGAGTAAATGTATCTACAGAGACTGGTAAAATAGAGGTAGTTTTAGAAAAACGCGAAGAAAAATTATGGCTGGACTTGGGTAAATGTAGTATTACCAAAATATTAGCCTCAAGTATAGAAAATGGGGTGTCTTTTGATTTTAAATTGTCTTATAAGAACAAATTTAATAAGAACTCATATGCCATACAATTAGAGAATGAAAATATATACCTTCATTTTCCGGTGGGTTCTCATGTACGAATTCAGGGCATTTTGAATGGAGCAAAGGTATGTAAAAGCTATACACCAGTTCCTGAAAAATATATAAATATGTCTCCAAACATCGTAAAAGATACAAAATGTATAAATTTTTTAATAAAACAATATGAAAATCGTAATAGTTTTTCCTACTACTTATGCAATTCGGAATTACGTACCACTCTAAATATTTCCTCAGCAGAATGTAATTTAAATTTATTGTTTTTGGCTCAATATAGACGGATCTATTTTTTAGCAGCAGGTAGTGGTTTAACACCTTTTTTGTCACTAATAGACCATCTGATAAAAAGGAACACTAATCGTCCGTAAGCACAAGCAACATATATATATATACTTATATGGAAATAATTATATAAATTAAAAATAATTTTTTCCAGAGAAACGATAAAGTTGTACTACTTCAATAAAACACTCGCGGATATATGGTGTCATGATATTCTTCAAAAATTGTCCTTAGATGATCAAAGGCAAGAGTTGCATTTGACTTGCGACATTAGAACTTATTTAAATACGTTTTCACAAATTGCAGATTTGAATTTGTAAATATATTATCAAATGCCGACGAAACTTGGACTGGTCCAACCGGACATGTGGGGAAAGAATTATTATCTTCAATTGTCAATACAACATATAAGGAAAAAACCACTTACATAGCAGTCTGTGGTCCTTCACTTTTTATTGGTGCAATAAAAGATATTTTGAACGAATTATGTTTTCCAAAGGACTGTTTACATATTTTTTAAACATTTGAATAAGTTAAAAGAATATAATTTCGTCATGAATAAAATTTGCAGAACTTTCTAACAGTCATTATTAATGAATTTTCTGTTTATTTTAGTTTATATTTTACAACTTTTAAGTGCCCAACGTAGCATTTTTGTTGGACGTTTGTGAAAATAATATAAGACAAACAAAATAACAAGGTTAAACTGAAACAATGTAATTCTTTCATCCGTATTTATAAAAATTAAAATTGCAAATAATTTTTATATTTCATTCTCAAAATAGTCTAAAAATAAAAGGGCAAAATAAAATTTAAACTATATTTCGTTTAAGGCTTCTAAATACTCAAATTAAAAGTAAGCGATGTTTAGTACGAGCGAATTGCTGGTGGTACAGTTTGTACTGTACTGTCCAATGTCGAATCAATAACAGCTCTATATCTAATATCAACTGAACCTTGGTCATCGGAAATCCAAGTGAGCGTATGTTTGCGCCAATGTTGTTCCATTGGTTTTTTTTGTTGACCATCTAGAGGCTTACTGTAATCATATTCATCAATACGAGTTTTGTAATCTTCACGAGCATGAGCACCACGTGACTCTTTACGATTTTCAGCAGCAACAATAGTCATTCTAGCGTTTGCTAAAAGATTTTGTAATTCCAAAGTTTCAACTAAATCGGAATTCCAAATCATAGATCTATAACAATGATAAGTTCTTTAATTAACTGATACACTAACACAGGAAAAAACATACTTATCGACAACTTTAATATCCTTAAATTGCTTATAGATATCACACATTTTGTCAACGCCTTGTTTAAGTACAGGACCATCTCGAAAAACAGCTGCATGTTGTTGCATTGTTTTTTGCATTTTCAAACGTAAATCTGCAGTCGTAATACTGCCGTTAGCATGACGCAATCTATCCAAATTAGCTACAGACATTTCTCCAGCGTTCTAAAAGTACTTTCCTTTTAGCATATAAAAAGAATTAACAATTCTACTTACATCTTTCAATGATGGTGGCGTAGCTCCTGGATTGTTCTCTTCAGCAATGGTTTTTGCACAAGCACGGCCGAAAACTACCAAATCCAACAATGAATTTGCGCCTAAACGATTCGCACCATGCACAGAAGAACATGCGGATTCACCGGCAGCATACAAACCAGGAACAACTTTATCACAACCATTTTCGTCAATGGTTAGAACCTGGCCCTTGTAATTCGTTGGAATACCACCCATATTGTAGTGAACGGTAGGTAAAACTGGTATGGGTTCACGAGTTACATCAACTCCAGCAAAGATCATTGCAGTCTCAGAAATACCAGGCAAACGTTGGGCTAGTTGCTCTGGGGGCAAGTGATGCAATTGCAAGTAAACATGATCCTTTTCAGGCCCAACACCGCGACCTTCCATAATTTCAATAGTCATTGATCGAGATACGACATCTCGGGATGCCAAATCCTTTGCAACTGGGGCGTAACGTTCCATGAATCGTTCACCCTTTGCATTTACCAAGTAGCCACCCTCACCGCGACATCCTTCGGTAATTAGACAACCAGCACCATAAATTCCAGTAGGATGGAACTGAACAAATTCCAGATCCTGAGAGGGTAAACCTTGGCGTGCCACCATCGCTGTGCCATCACCCGTGCATGTGTGAGCTGAAGTACAAGAGAAATATGCACGCCCATATCCACCAGTGGCAATAACCGTATTACAGGCTCGGAAACGGTGAAGAGAACCATCTTCTAAATTCAAAGCGATTACGCCGCGGCACTCACCATTTTCAAATAGCAAATCCAAAGCGAAATATTCCACAAAATAATTACAATCATAACTTAAAGACTGACCATATAAAGTATGTAGCAAGGAATGACCAGTTCTAAAAGCAATGGATATGAAATATATTAAGAGTTGTTACACTTTACATGATTGTCACTGTTAATATTACCTATCAGCTACTGCACAGCATCGATGAGCTTGACCTCCTTTACCAAATTTCAAACTTTGTCCGCCAAAAGCACGTTGATAAATTTTGCCATCAGGTGTACGTGAAAACGGCATACCATAGTTCTCCAGTTCAATAACTGCCTTTGGTGCTTCACGTGTCATGTAGTGAATAGCATCTTGATCACCCAACCAGTCAGAACCCTTAATTGTATCATACATATGCCATTTCCAGTCGTCTTCTTCCATATTTCCTAACGCCGCATTAATACCGCCCTGAGCAGCAATTGTGTGTGATCGAGTAGGAAATAATTTTGTCACAACGGCCGTTTTAAAGCCTTCTGCCACTAAGCCGAAAGCAGCACGCAGGCCTGCACCACCAGCACCAACAACAATTGCATCGTATTCATGATCAATTATTGGATATTCCTTGGAAATGGCATCTGCTTTCAAGGAGGCATCTCTTTTTCCATGTCCAATATGCAATTTCCTCTGTGGCAGCACAGACGAAATTCGAAGCTGAAACCAATATTAAATTTTATTTTATAAGTATGTATCACAGAACTATAATGAACTGAAAAATTGTATTTAATAAAATAAAAGAACATATATATATATCCTCGGTCAGACATCACAAACGAAATAAAATTGCCATGAAAAGTTTCTCAAAAATCTGTCGTTCGGAGTCGACTTTAAACTGGAGGTCCCGCCACTCATGTATAAAATTAAGACACACAACATAAGTGGTGTGAGAAGCTAGGACGTAATCCTGACTGAAGGGTTGTAATGGCCGATTATGTATGTATGTACGTATGTATGTATATATTTTATGAGCTGGTAAACCTTACGTGGATGATAATGAAATTTGCAATTGTTAACGCAATAACGTTTGTCAAATCACATTTTATTTAAGTTGTAAAAAATAAATTTCAAATGGTAAAAGAAAACCTGATGTGAAACGATGATGTGATGTACCGTAATGCACGTTCATACAAAATTCTTCCTCTGCAGTAAAAAATTATGAACAAAATTCTAAAGTGCAAGTTTTACCTGAAAGTGTATTGAAATGAAATATGTTGGTTGGTTGGAAAGTTTTTTCTAACGTAACTTGTGGCTTTTTGGATTGCTTATGTCTATGTGCATCTGCATTGCAGCAGATAGAAACAAATGCTGTCACAAAGATAAATTAATTATTAATATACGTACGTCAATATCTATAACTTCTCTATGTAAGAAATAAAACATTATCCTAATATATAACGTTATGGGATGGAGGTGATACCTACTAATAACAATTTTTTTTATAACTTTAATCACATGCCATTTGTGTGTTTTTAAGCATGCAAACTAAGTTATGAAATAACTCAATGATTTTAAACATTTTTTAAATGGCAAAAGAGCAATAATTACATAACCGCATTTATATAGATTGCGACCTCTAGAAGTTCACCACAATTTTTTATGAGGATACCAAAGTTGGAACTTTTGTAAAGCGGACTGTTGTTGAGAGCAAAAGAAATTAATGATTGTGTAATTTTTAAACTTTTCATTAGCAACAAAAATTAAACTTCTTGTTTTTATCACACTTTTCGACTTTCACGTACCATTGCAGCCGCATTTTTAGCCAAAATCGATGGAACACGCATCAGGCCAGCCATTGTATAACTTCTTAGGTGATTACCGGTATGAAAATAGTAGTTATTAATAAAATTATGGCGACGTTTGTAGTTTCTGAAATCGCCTTTTGGATAAAAAAAAAACAATTTTCTCAATAAACTATTCTATTTAAACTCCTCTGAGATCCCTTAATTCTTCTGCTTTCTCTCACACACAACTCATGCGCTCGAATTTTTTGCGACTAAATAAAAAAGAGTAGTAGATGAAGAACAGTTGTAGTAAAAGTATTCACTACAGCTGGTTTAATGGTTTATTTTCAAATAGAAGTTTCTATTGACGACAAATTAAAAATAACCGGATAAAGGTGATCCGCAAGAAAAGCAATTCATATTAAATACGATATAATAAAAAATAAAGTTGTGAAGCTTTAGTTTTAGCCAAAAACAAATTGTCATCCGTAATAATACAACTGAAGTTCAGTTACCATCTACGATAGCCATTTCCAGTTAATTGGTTTGGGACTTAATTTCCTGAAATTTAATAAATCATTAAAGTACCTCATAAAGATAAGAAATTTAGACTTGTACGGTTAATATTTGAAGTATTAATTTTTAAACATTGCATAAATATATTTGTGAAATGAACATAACTTAGAATAAAACTAATACGAATTAAAATTTTTGTAATAGTTCACATTGGAATTTTAACTCCATATCAATTATTGTAGTATTTCTTTTGAAACTTCTTCTATTATTTTAAAAGCTGATATAATTTCTTCTTCAGTCAATAGTCGATTTGTAGTTATGCGAATACTGTTGCGAACCGGATGTTTTTCCATGTTGTCCAGGTAGCAAGCTTGAACAACAGCAATACCGCGAGATATACACTAGAAATAAAATACAATTTGTCGGATAGTAAATACATAAAAAGGTGTTAGTAATATATTACCTTATCTGAAATCTCACTAAGTTTCTTTAACTCCTCCTGCGGATTGTCCAGTGGTGAGGCAACGTACAGATGTTTCACGGGAGATAACTTGTTGCCCTGTAACAGTAGTTTCGAAAATTTGGAAAAAATTTCATGCAGAAAAATAGACATTTCTCTTAGTTCCGCAAATATTTGAGGATCTTTTTCAAAACGATTTAAAGCTGAAATGGCAGCTTGGCAAAGCATGGGAGGCAAAGAAGCCGAAAAACAATAACCGAGACCAGAAAGTCGTTGGTGTTCTACTATAAAGTGGGAACCAACACAAAAGCCTCCAATAGAGGCGACAGCCCATTCCATTCCAGCAGATATTAAGTCGACATCGCTCCGCTGTTAGATTCCAGTTATTAGGTTTAATAATATTATGTATAAATTCAATAAAAATTGCTTACCTTCACATTGAAATGCTCAGTCAAGCCACGACCACTTTTGCCTAAGACTCCAAATGAGACACTTTCATCAAGAAATAACCGTAGCTTGTATTTTTCTCGTAATGTCACTAGTTCTAGTAAAGGACAAATTTCTCCTGTATTTACGTAAATACCTTCAACGACTAAAAATCTCCGTGTTTTTGCAGCTTTCTTTGGATTCTAAAAGATGGGTGTGAAAAAAGTGTTTTTCAAAAATGTTTTAAGTTTTAACCTTAATATCCTTAACAGCCTGCTCTTTTAGCAAACGTTCTAAGTCCTCCATGTCGTTATGTTTGAAATAATAGATTGTACTTCGCGATGCATCAAGTCCTTTTTGTATTGCAAAATTGCACGCTCCATCACTTGATTGAAACAAAGTTCGAAAGACTTACAATCCATTTTTATCAAGCAATAGATAAATACTTACACAAAAATAATATCACCACGTTTTGCATAAGCTGGTATAGCACTGGCAATAGTTGAAAATCCGTATGAATATACAACCGCTTCTTCCATCTCCATAAATTTCGCTACACGTTCCTCCAAATCTAAATGGACGTCCATGGTGCCATAAAATCCACGAGGACCACAGGATCCTACGCCATACTTACGAAGAGTCTTGCAAGCATCTTCTAATATTTCCTGATCCTCAAGTAATCCTAAATAGTTATGTGTTGCTAGATTTAAACAATCAGTTCCATTAACTATTACTCGTTTTCCCACTCTAGACTGTACAAAACGCGTGCGTAACAGCGGGTGATTTGGATCAGTATTTCCTACTAAAGGTTCAGGCTCATACTTAGCTATTATATCTTCTTCCTCTTCTTTGGTATAGCGTTTGCGCCCATTTCGCTTGTACAAAAGAAGCCAAATGACAGATAAAAGAAGAAACGCCTCCAGCACTACCGCATATAACGGAGTCTGTAATCAAAAATAAAAAAGATTATACCAAGCGACATCAAAAACAAAAACAACAAATAATTACATTTTTAAATATTCTTCCTATTTCATCAAATAAATACGGAATGGCCACCATTATGAATTCCCTTTTTTTTCGGGCAGTACTAGTTGTTAACACCAGTCCCACTGCAAAATGTAATCAATCGTTCAAAGAGTCACAGATAAGCTCGTACTAGCAGGTAATTGAACGAAAATTACAATCTAGATTCACCCAACGAGTCACACCTTCTCAACTTTATCTTATTTGAATGAATATGGAATGACTAATTGCCTGCAGCAACTTTCGACTATAAACAAATTGTTCACTTTTTTCTTAATACTTTATTTCAAGGACTTTTAATTTAAGTACCTTACAACTGTAAAATATAGATTAATGTACATGTACAAATGAAATATAACTATCTTCAAATTCTTCAAATTTAATAATTACCAAAACTGCAGCTTTTGTCCCCACCCCAACCAATGTTGGTACTTAACTAATGTCAAAAGCGGTATGTTATGACGGCAACAACATAATATATTTATATATGTGTGCGTGCTATAAATTTAATATATACAGCTGATTGTTTGGAAGATTGTGCAAGATAGTCGCACTTGTTTGAATTTTTTATATTGTATTTTTCTTTTTTTTTTCGAAAGAACTGCTTACGATACAATTACCAATATAATTAGGAAATTTTAAGAAAAGATTTGACATTTTTACGAGTTTTACAAGTTTAATTTACACCACACGACTTTACATATATTTCAAATTAACTTTTTACTAAAAAAAAATCGCTTTATTTTAGATTATTGGCATCACATCCTGCACAGTTGTACAAAATGTCAATAATAAGCGCCAAAATTGTTTATAGACTGACAAAGTGTAGAAGACTAAATTATTGAGAATTGATTGAAAATAATTTAAACATCGAAAATGTACCAACGTAGTTCTTTGCGCTATGCCCATACTACTGGTTTTACAAGTTTAATTTATACAGAAAGCGGAGAATATATATTAACTTGTGGCTCTGATGGCGATATTCGCAAATGGCGTGGAATAGATGACGATGATCCTTCGTCAAATTGTTTAGGAGAATTCATAGTGTGTCTGGCGCAAAAAGGCGACAAACTACTAGCGTCTACTGACCGTAATACCGTGCAGTCTTATACATTTCCTGATATGGACAGTGATGGCACATTGCTACGATTTACTGCACCTGTTTCATGTATTAAGATGAGGGGTGATTTTATAGCCGCTGGTTCAGAAGATACAAAAATTAAGGTAATAAAGAGAAACGGAGAACATTTAGAGCTCGAAGGCCATAAAGGACCAGTATTGGCTTTAGATATTCATCCAAAATTGTCATACTTGGCTTCTTTTGGAGGTGAAGGTGGTCTTAAAGTTTGGGATTTGGAAACGTCTAAAGAAATTAAAACTATTATTGGTTTAGCTAAATGCAACAGTTTTGAAAATGCCAAATGCTTTGTAAGTCCTTGCTTTGAACCCTGTAACGGCAATAGCCTGATTTACGTAAATGGCAAGGAAATTTGCATTTTAAACACATCTACCTGGGAAACACAGTTTTCACTCACTGATGAAAACATAAAGGGAGAATATACATGTTGCCAGTTTTCTAAAGACGGTTCATTGATTGCTGCAGCTACGGATAAAGGTGAGATTTCAATATTTGATTTTATCAACAGACGAGCTAAGAAGTGTGAAGCTCCGTCAAGTGAATGTCAAAGTATAACATGTTTGGCTTGGAATACGCAGAATAATGAAGAATTAGCATACTGTGATGCAACTGGGCAGTTAGGTATATTATTTTCCACAGATAGCGAAGTTGGTGAACAGGTAGAAAATTTAGTAGAAGACATCGGGGTTCTTCAAAATGAGTTTGGTGATATTGAATTTGTTGAAGTTAATACCAAGAGCGCTGGAATATCGTATCATAAGGAAACGCATGCCAATAGTATCGACATAGAGGATGAGGATGACAATACTATCTCCATTGAGAAGTTAAAAAGTAAAGTAATGTCCTATGTGCATGGAGGAGACATGTTGAAAGTTGAAGAAAGTAGAAATTCTATTGAAAGAATGCGATCTGAAAGCCCGTCGGTATCCGAAAACGCAAATGAGAAGTTATTTAAACAGCAAGTGGCATTCCAACCTAGTTCTACGCCGGTACACTTGGAACATCGTTATTTAGTATGGAACAGTGTTGGGATTGTTACGATGCACGTCGATGGATCAGATGGAGCAATTGATGTTGAATTTCATGATGCCAGTGTACATCACTCATTACACATTCCAAACTATAATAATCATAACATGGCAAGTCTAAGTTCGTCTGTTTTGGCTATGGCGGCCGACAGCTCATCCAAGATAGTATGCATAGCTTTATCAGCGTCTGGAAATCGTGAATGGTCCGTTCAATTGCCAGATTGTGAGTGCGTTGAAGCAATATGCGCTACCTCAAAGTTAGTAGCATCTGTTTCCAATATGAACTACTTAAGGATCTTTACTCTTATGGGAACGCAAAGGGAAGTAATTTCCATACCAGGACCTGTAGTCTGTATTAATGGATATGAAGATCGTATTTTAGTATGCTTTCATAGTGCCCCAGCCAGTGCCAAACAGCAACATATTCAGGGCATGTTATTGCAAACAACAGGATTAAAAGTAAGATGTCAAAACATATTTATACCATTGACACCAGAAAGAGAAATTACATGGCTAGGTTTTTCAGATTGTGGTTCTCCTGTTTTTAGTGATTCAATGGGCTTGGTGCAGTTGTTTAATCTGAAATCAAATTGTTGGTATCCCATATGTGATACTATGAAGCTATCTTCGAGTGTTTCCAATAACTATTTTATTATATCCTTATCCGAGCGATTACAAATTATACAAGCCGTACTTTGTCGTGGAACATCCTACCCAATGACAACCCCACGACCCATGGTTCAAGAACTTCCATTACAGTTGCCGCTTTGTGATTTGGAAAGCGAAAAATCACTACTCGAAGATTCCTTGTTACGTGCGAGTATAATGTCAGTGGATAATGCGGAAAAGACTGTAAAAGAGACTGCTATAAAATTATTTGCATTGGCTTGTCGTAGTGAAATAGAAATTCGAGCTAAAGAGCTAATTGAAACTATTGCTTGTACGGATTTATTAATGTTGGCTGTAAAATATGCCACTAAATTAGGCAGAATTCATTTATCTGATAAATTATCCGAGCTATTACCGCAAATAGAGGAAGATCAACAAACTAGGCAAAATGAAGAAAATTTAGTTGAACAATCACTACCTTCGTCGCCTTTTATTTTATTAAAAGCCTATCAAAATAGCACATCTTGTAGTTCGAAGAAATTAGCGCCTAAAGTAATGGATTTAGGATCGGCAAAAAAATCTACACTTAAAAAATATTCCTCCAGCAATAATTCCCCATTTATGTCCATTTTCAAAAAATCCACTCAGGAATCCGGACTATCAACTCCTCCAGATCATTCTCAGGAAAATATAAATAACTCTGAATTTGATTCTCAAACATCTAAAACATACTCGAAAACTGAAGAAACTACATCTACGCGCTCGTCACTAAATTCTGTTAACCCTTTTGCATCTAAACGAAAAATATCTGAAATTGATAAAACTATTTTAATGGGTTCCGAAAAATTAAAAGTTGCAAAAAAATGAATAAATTTTTATTTATTAATTAAAATACTATAGCATTTTTATTCATTTTTTTCAATTGGTTAATAAAGAAAAACAATGTTACCATCAATGGTCACAAAAAACCAGTCGCTGGTGAACAGCTGATGTGATGTGTTTTTTGTGTTTTCTCCCATTTTTACTTTTGACAGCAGAAATAATATTATTGAAAAGCTTTTGAAACCGTACAAATGTTTTTTTTGACGTTTGTATTTCATGAGAGTGAAGAAAGGTTAAATTAAAATGTTAAATAATTGGAGTAAATTAAAATTCCGCAAACTACTGCGAATACAATCTTTAATTCGTCAGCTTAATTCCAAAGAGGAACAATTAACTACGATTTTTAATCAATATAACTACAGCACACAATCTGTTTACCAAAATATTTTCGATAGGTATTCAAAAAAACTTCAGAAAGAGAGAGCTGCACTGAGGTGTGTACATGTACTGGCATTAATATTTTGTTGAATTTTTTATCCAAGTTAGTACTTTTTATAGTAAAAATGTAGAATTATACGACTACTTAAAGGAAGAGATTGGTTATAGAGTGGCCGATAGAGTTTTTGATATTAAACGAGAGTTTGAAGCGGCAGCAGATTTGGGTTGTAATCGCGGTTTTCTGTCACGCCATATTTTAGCGGAAAGTGTTAAGCATTTAACATTGTGTGATATGAGCCCTACAATGCTGTCACAGGCGAAAGGGACACCAGGTTTAACAATTAAAAAGGTTGAACTTGATGAAGAGCAGTGGAATGTGTGTACATTAAATATATTATAAGAAATTTCAAAAGCTGAAGAGTAAAAACTACTTTTCCTTAATAGTTTCCTGAAAATTCTTTAGATTTAGTAATTTCATCTTTAAGTCTTCATTGGGTTAATGATTTACCGGGATGTTTCAGTAAAGTCATAAAAAGCCTTAAACCAGATGGAGTTTTTATTGCTTCAATGTTTGGTGGCGATACACTTTATGAGCTAAGGTCCTCTCTGCAACTGGCTGAATTAGAAAGGAAAGGAGGGATTGCCCCACATATTTCACCATTTACTCAGGTATGTGCGTTATCAGTATAACCACTTCAGTAATATATCTGTATTACTATTATAATTTCTTTTTATTAAAACAGATAAGGGATATAGGATCACTTCTGAACAGGGCGGGTTTTACTATGCTAACAATAGATACAGATGAGATTGTAATAGGCTATCCAACCATGTTTGAGCTTATGTGGGATCTGAAAGGCATGGCAGAAAACAATGCAGCTTTAAACAGACCCGCGCACCTAAGTAGAGATACGATGATGGCTGCAAGTGCCATCTATAAAGAAATGTACGAAACGGTGAGCTCGTTATTGAATCATTTTAATATACTTTCTATATATTATATATATATTTTTGTTTAGGCCGATGGCATTCCCGCTACTTTTCAAATTATTTACTTCGTTGGATGGAAACCAGGTCCTAATCAACCTACTCCTCTGCCAAGAGGTTCTAGTGATGTCTCCTTAAAGGATCTAGGCAAATTGATAGAAAGTACTACGAAAAATAAAAAAAAACACTAAAATCTTATATAATGTAACTGTTAGTGAATGCAATTAAACGTTCATGTAATGTAATGAACTAAATTTTATGATATTGGAATAATATCGCAATAATTTTTGGCCTAAATATGTGTGTGAATGACTAATATCAAAGTTGTTGAAATTTGACTTAGTATATATCTCCGTTATCGTTGCAAGTATAATAGCTTAATAATGTACAAATTTGTTTTATATATTGTGTCTGTACTAACTTTTAATTATTATCAGCTTAAAAAGACGTATGACCAATTCCTAACGTTATATTCCCGCCTCGGTTACATACATTTTTAACCAATACCCCATTTGAATATCAGTGTATGCTAAAGGAGATAAAATGTATGAAACAGTAAAATTTAGCTCCAAATTAATTTTTTATTATTTATTAATAACCAATAAAATTATAAAAATTGGTTTCCTATTAAGAAACTGTTTCTTAATGAAGAATGAAGAATTAAGAATGAAGAAAATAAATTAAAAGTGGCTTCTGAAGTGAATTTGATGTATAGAAATAATAAAAAGAATTTGATTTGAAAATAATCTTGGACAATTTTTTTTTAAATGTTGTAAGAACCTATACTTACAAAATTAGTTATAAAACTAATAAATTTCAATTTCTATTATAATTTGAAGTTTTTGGCGCCGGAATTTTTTGTTTTTTAATATATTTAATGTAGAAAGTAAAATTGCAGTTTTTATTACTCATGATTAGTAAAAATCAAGTCCAACAAAAGAGATAAACTAATATGGTTTTATAAAAAAGCTTATATCTAAATATTTTACAATAGCATAAGGTTCTAATGGATTTGAATGAGTTTATAACTACGAAGATTTAACTGATGCCATGTGAGTTGTACTGTTAGTTAAATTCTCTTGTGTGGAGGATTTATGATTTAGAGTATTTTGTGATGTGTTTAACACATTTAAGGAGGATATCTCAACCCCCTTCAATGCTGGTGACAAAGATATTTTCTCTCCATCGAACGAATTATATTCCATTGCTCTTGTTGTTGTCGTCGTTAGCGGCGAGGAATTATATAGTTTGATATTTTTATGTTGTGGAGGTGTAGACGATTGTAAACGTCAGGCACTCATAAATATTTCACGTTGTGGAGTTTGTTGCAAAGCATTTGCTGTTTTAAGATGTATACTAAATACGAAATTCAATTTTAGATTAAAGTATTTAATTATTAACGAATTAAGCATACTTATTATCCTCCAAAGAAAATGTTTCCGAAGAACCGTGAGATGCCATCGATGTACCTGCAAGCGAACTTCTTATTGAATGATTATCCTCGGGTACAGTTAAAGTAACTATTTTCATACATATATAGCATATGTTTTTAATACCATGCCAATTTATATTTTTCGATATTCGTTGTTATGTTATAGAAGGTTGTAGTTGATTTTTTTTGTTTTTTTTTTTCGAATTTGTAATGTCCAATTTTTCGTAAATTTTTAACAAAATAAAAAACGAACAATATGCCAATTTCTGTATTATTATTTAATGCTGGTGTAAAGTTATATAATAAACAATTAAAAGTATTTTTTAAAAAGTGTTAATAGCATATTTTAACTATAATAATTTTAATCCATTATGGAGCTTGTGAGTTAATTACATTATGAAACATGCAACGTCAGAGGTCTCAAATAAGTTTAATTTCAATAAATTGATTTCTGTAGTCATTTATAAGAAAGAGAACATTTACACATGGGATTTCATTCAATGTGTAATGAAAGTAAAATTTTTAAATAAAATATTTGAAATAAATAGTATTAATAGCTGTAGGCAGAAAAGTTTAATTAAATCAATTAATTTCTTGAAATGAGAAGGTTGTAAATAAAATATATATAAAAATTTATATGAAGGGGAATGCTTTATTTTTATGGAATTTAGAAAGTAATTTCATTATATAAATTGGTAAATAAAGAATAATTTCGCTATGGAAGGTTATAGAAGTCTAGGATATTGAGTAATGTAGCATTTGTTTATGTATAATAGTGCTAATATACGTGATATAAACTAATTAAATTACTATATATACTACATGTTTACTTAATTAAATCTATTAGTCTTAAAAATGAAATTTTAAATCTGACAGTTACAAAAAACAAAAAATAAAAACTCTGCTATATAAATAATATCAATTTACTTTTTCTAAAGTGTAAGATAAAATAATTGCAGAATTAAGTATACAATTAATATACCAATAGATCTAGTGAGACAGTTTTAACAAATTAATAATTTATTTAAAATACAAAAAAGGAATAAGAAACAAAAGCCATTTAAAGGCGAGTATTTTCCACGCTTAGTTCATCTTCATTTGCACTAAGATCATCACTGTGATTGTGGGTTTTTGAAAGTATTTTCTTTTCATCATAATTATTAATTAAGGTTTGTATATCATTGTATTCTTTTTGATGTTCAGCAGTATAGCTAATGGATCTTTGATGTTTGCTTTCCGTATCGTGTTCATCGAAATGATTATGATCGTTATATTTTAACGAAGAATGGGTACAGTTAACTAGTTTTTGATTTACTATTGATATAATTTCTGTACTAGACATTTTTGACAATGCTGGAGGGTCAGCAGTAGTAGAAGAATTTTTACTATGGTTGTTGCTAAGTTGTGTTGAAGGCGGTGGTGGAGTAAGTGTAACAAAAAATCCATTGCTATACAAAGAATTACTGCTAATTGCTGGCGAAGTCGCTAAACTAGTCACACTTTGATAAGTTTTCATGGAATATGCATCGCCTATAAATTGGACAAATTGCGCATATACAAAATTAAAGTACAGAAAAAATAATTAAGTTTAAATAAAAATAACATTATATACATTAAAATTTATAAAAAAATTTAATTCAAATTATTTTAATGATTACGTAAAACATTCACACATTATAATAAACATTTGTAACGTTAACTCCAGTAAACAGGCCTCAGTGCAAGGCAACATTGCTCGTATTAACAATTACACCTACTTCTTACTTATATTACTAGTACTGTGCAAAAAGCAAAATAAGTGAGCCTTTGAAACGTAAATTTCAATGTATATAATATATATATATTATAATCAATATATAAATATGAAAATCAAACGGTGAATAAATTGGAATAATAATCACCCCTACCGAATAAGTGAAATTTTTGTTTAATATATCAATACACTTTAAACGATCGGAAAATTTTTTCACGATTTTAGGAAAAAGGGAAATATTTCGAGGTAAAATATTGACGATAACACAAAATATTTCGCATATATTTATTTATTTAATTATATTATTAAAATTTATTTACAATAGGTTATATTTGTAGAATTTTCTATTGAAGAATTGATTGAAAAAAATTTTTATGTATAATACAATCAATATGGAAAACCTTAAATTAAAAAAAAAAACAAATGTAATAAATTTCTAACAGTGCAGTTCCACACTAAAATGTAAAAGACATTTAAAAATGCCTTAAATAAATTTTTAATATTGTATACTTTACTATCGTGTTTTCAAAATGATGCTACATTTTTGTACGGCACTCCACTTATGTTATTCGTTGTTGAACGTTTCACAAGCTTAGATCTCAACTATTTTATAATACTTTTTTCCCTAAGGTATTTAAAAATATGCCATACAAGATATTACTCGATTATTGATTTTTATTCTTTCAGTATTAGTAACATTATGATATTGTTTCACAAACTTTGTATAAGAACAAACAAAGGATCATAGTAAAAAAAAGCTGTACTAACACATAATTTCAAGCAAATTTGTATTGTCATTTGTTTTGTCCGTAGACCAAACAATCTAATAGGAACAGAACAGTAGTAAGGTTAAAATAAAAAAATACATTAATAACTATATAAATAAATATTAATTGGAAATTTAGTATGCAAAAACTTTGTCCCATTTAAAAGAATTTATTTGAATAAAAATAAGATATGTATATTCACATATAATATATTTACACAAGGGTAATGAATAAATGCTAAAGTAACTTACCAGTAGCACATTCCGATGTTTCGTATGATACTGTCGATTGAACCTCAATTGCATTTTGCTCTTGCCTGAAGGACCAAACATAAATTAATACTTTTGATTTCTTGTTTAACTTAATTGTTTAGTGTATGTACCTTAGTATTACATCATTTATAACCTGTTTTTCTGTGTCAGTGTATTCCGACCTCCGTCTACCAATTTTCTTTTCAATATCAGCCTCTATAAATTGCCCTAATGGCTTTGTGGGAAATTCATTTACTTTGGCTGGAGGGGGAATATCCAATTTATGTTCTTTTAACTTTTTCATTACACGTTCTAAGGCCTCTATAGCGAAATCATCGTTGTAACCGAAATTTTTATGAAGTTTAACTTGCAAATATTCTAAAATAGAATCCATGTCTTTAAGGCGAAGTAGTTCAGATTTGTGCAAATATAATATGGTTATAGCCATAGCGGTAATAACACGATCCCCTTCTAACAAAAAAATGTCCCAAACACGAAGACTTAAACTAAAGGGTATCTGAGTGGGTGAGGCAAGTACATACATACATTGTGAATATAGGTTGAAAATTAAATAAATTAAAAAATTAAAACTCACCCGTTCTACGAAAACTACAAAAAACCATTTTATTGAATATAATATCGCATCAACATTATGCTTCATGAAATGTTTATGGAGTTTTGGCATTATTTTCAAAATTATTCGATCATGATGCTCCAAAAATCGAGTGAGTTTTGGAAATCCTTCAATAAATAATCCGTGCATGGCGTATTTTTCGTTTACTATTAATGTATTTAAAGCCCAAAACGCTTCTTCTTCCTGCATATAAAGTAGTAAAACACCAGCAACACAAGCCATTCCTTGACAATAACCCAATTCTGGGTTATAAATACTATAAGCATTTAGCACATTAAACAGAGACACCTGCTTGACACTGTAGCGTTCCCGAAATGCAAGGTTATCACGGAATTGCCGATTAACATCTGAATCTATTTGTCGAACTTCTGTAGAATATTTTCGAGAAAGATCCAACATACGCTGATAGACGTCAGGATTTGATTCTATCGATTCGACTACATTCAGTAGTTTTTTCCAAGCAGGCCAACGCATTCGATCCGGTATCCCCTTAAATACACGCTTACGTAATTTTTCATGATGAGGATTCCATGAAGCAAGCATTTTCATCCACTTTTTGTCACGTTCCAATTCAATTTTAGTACGCTGAACTTCTTGCGAATCGCGAGTATCCGGGAGGCGGGAGTCGTGCATAAAACCATACCTATCAAAAGAAATGTTATTTTAAACGGAAAAAAACTTAAATAAAATATCTTAATATCGAATATTAGTATTTATTTAACATTCTTCAGCTGTTTTTGTATTACTGTGGTTTACACATTTGATCTGTGTCTCATATCACTTTCAAAATTATTCTACATTTTCTTGGAATAACTTCCACAATAAGGGTAGGTACTATTTTACTATATTCTTCAAGAAATTCTATTATAAATCTAATTTGGTTTCCTGATCTTTTGAGTAACATAAATTCTTAATTTTTTGTAGACGGGGTAGGTATTTTAATTTATTAAAATTTAATAGTTCGATGTTTATATTAGTTAATTTCAATATTTTATATATTCCTAACTTCGGTATTTGAAGCCGCCGTGGTCTAGTAGGTAGCGTGTTGGCTTATTAGACGAAAGGCCAGGGTCAGACTTCAAAACGAAATATGAAAAAATATTTCTTCGGCGAATTCCTCTCACCAGATTTCTGGCAAAAACTCTGAGAATAAATAAAAATGCCATGAAAAGTTTCTCAAAAATCTGTCGTTCGGAGTCGACTTTAAACTGTAGGTCCCGCCACTCATTTATAAAATTAACACACACAACGTAAGTGGTGTGTGAAGCTAGGACGTAATCCTGACTGAAGGGTTGTAATGGGCAATTAAGTATGTATGTATTATTATATTATAATGATGAAAACTTACTTATCTGTAATGTGATAAATTTCATATTTCGGATTTTCCCAGGGATCAACTTGGTTTGTTGGATCCAAGCCCAAACTGTAGCGGTGAAATATTAATTCTCGTTCTTCAGCAGCACGTTTTAATAAGGCCTGTTGTTCTACTTCGATGTTCATGATAATACAGTAAGCAGTTTATGAATGTATGAATGATGAATGATGAATCAATGCAAATATTTTCTTCACTCGCACTACTTTTAAATTTGATCAATAATAACAAGTGCTTGTAAAAAACTATGTTTATATAATTGAAGTTTGTATAGTTGTGAAGTTTTATATAGTAATTATTACAATCTAAAGGGACAATTTTACATATACATATAAACATAAACAAATTAAATTTTTGGTATCAACTCTCATTATTATTTTCAGTATAAACAATTGAATCTTCTTTTTTCGCACAAAATTATGACGTGATTTTTAGAGTCCCCTTGTAAAAGATTTTTATTTTATGGGATGCCGACGAAGTACGCCCCATTTATTAAAATCTTGTTAGCTTATCTGGTATTACAATTACTTGCTTTTTGATCGTATTATCTTGAATAAACTTCCTGTTTTGCATTCTCATGTGTGCATATTAAAAATAGGACTATTGTTATTGCTTTATATACTTTTTCACATTTAATTTCCATGTGCTACTTTTGCTAAAATTTCCAATATTCGAACACTTTAAACAGGCGTAATAAAAAACAGAAATAGTTTATATATTTAGAAAACTTCTTTTATTTATGCTTAATACCACTAACACAATTTTTTAAGATTTTTTTGAGTATCACAAAAAAAACATGTTGTTGTTGCAATTTTGACATTTGAATACAGCGTTGTACGAACTAGTACTAAGTGACACTGCTTGTAAACAACAAAATGACTTGAGTTTGTAATAAAATATGTAATTACTGGTTCAGATTATAATTCGTTCTTCCTCAATTATTCCACAAACATTTCCTCAAATATGCTTTTCATCTGAAGTTTTCAACTAAGTTGAAACAGGGTGTCTCAGTAAAAATGCTTTAGACTAGACGAGACGTATTACACAATTAACAACACTGTTTAGCATTGCAGTATTTTAAACCACAAAATACATTTTAAACAATCGGCTGGTTACATTGTCGGATTAGACATTTTTTATGCACAATAAATATGAAGTAAAAAACATAAACAAATTATTTGAATCCGTGCCAATAGTAATGAATATATATATTTTTAGAATCAGTGTTGACGGTTTACTTGTGTATTTTCCATACGAATATATTTATCCGGAACAATATGCATACATGCTCGAACTTAAGAGAACTCTGGATGCAAAAGGGCATTGTCTGCTTGAAATGCCTTCAGGTACTGGAAAAACAGCCACGCTGTTGTCACTTATTGTAGCATATATGATTGAATATCCGGAGACAGTACGTAAATTAATATACTGTTCCCGTACAGTACCAGAAATAGAAAAGGTAATAGCAGAATTGCAGAATCTTATGGTATATTATGAGAAAAATGCTCCTCAACCACCGGGCTTAACAGGTCTGGTTTTGAGTTCTCGAAAGAATATGTGTATACATCCAGATGTCAGTAAGGAGAGGGAAGGTAAATCTGTTGATGGTAAATGTTACGGCTTAACTGCAAGCTATGTAAGGGAAAGACAAGAACATGATCCAGACACTCAAATATGTAAGGTGGAATAAATACAAATTTAAAAATTAGAAGTTATTAATAAAATTTTGTTTTAGGTCAATACTTTGAAGGATTTAATTTAGAGGGCAAAGACTCCACATTACCTGTTGGTATTTATAGCATAGATGATTTAAAAGATTATGGAAAGATGCGTAACTGGTGCCCATACTTTCTTGCTAGATATGCGGTAATATATAAAACAATTTTGGCATTTATTAAAAATATTACTAAAAAATATCCTCTATAGATAGGGCAAGCCCATATAGTTGTGTATAGTTATCATTATTTATTAGATCCGAAAATCGCTGAAGTAGTCTCCAAGGAGATGTGTCGTGAATCGTGCATTGTATTTGATGAAGCTCACAACATTGATAATGTATGTATCGATTCGATGAGTGTTAAAATTAACCGTCGAATTGTGGAGCGCAGTACAAATGCTTTAAATAATTTGCAAAAACTAGTACAAGAGTTAGTAAAATACCAGAATTGTTCGGTAAATAATATTAAAAATATATATTGTTATATTACAGAATACGGGAGGAAGATACAAACCGTTTAAACGAAGAATATCAACGGCTGGTACAGGGTTTGAAGGATGCAAGTATTCAAAGGGATACAGATTTGATTTTAGCTAACCCTATTTTACCAAATGACATTCTAAAAGGTAAAATAGAAAAAGATATGTTATAGGTATTTGGTTATTGTTATTAACAAAATCTTTAGAGGTTGTGCCGGGAAATATACGTAATGCGGATCATTTTCTAAGTTTTTTACGACGTTTTGTGGAGTACATTAAGACGCGCTTAAAGGTTCATCATGTAGTCCAGGAATCTCCAGCTGGGTTTCTTAAAGATGTGTCTTCAAAAATTTGTATAGAACGAAAACCATTAAGATTTTGTGCTGAACGTTTGGCTAGCTTATTAAGAACACTTGAAATAACTGATTTGACGGAATATGGAGCATTAACTTTGGTTAAATTTTGACTTTATTATTAAAATTTTTCTGTTATAAATTTTTCTTTTTTCTTTTAAGGTTACACATTTTGCAACGTTAGTTAGTACATACACCAAAGGATTTACAATCATAATAGAACCATTCGATGATAAAACTCCTACTGTTGCCAATCCTATACTACACTTCAGCTGTCTAGATTCGTCAATAGCTATGGCTCCAGTATTCAAAAGATTTCAAACTGTGGTTATAACATCTGGCACCTTGTCTCCTATGGACATGTATCCAAAAATTTTAGATTTTGATCCTGTCGTAATGAGCTCGTTTACAATGACTTTAGCTCGCCCTTGCTTATTACCAATGGTAAGCAAATTTTTGTAAGAAAATTGAAGGTTTCTACTTCTTAAACTCTAATAAATTTAGATTGTTTCAAAAGGAAATGATCAAGTAGCAATATCTTCGAAATTTGAAACTCGGGAGGATACTGCTGTAATTCGAAATTATGGACAGTTGCTGGTTGAAACTGCAAAGACAGTACCTGATGGCATTGTTTGTTTCTTTACATCATACTTATATTTGGAATCCGTTGTTGCGTCTTGGTATGACCAGGGTATAGTAGACACATTGCTGCGTTACAAACTTTTATTTATAGAAACCCAAGACAATGCTGAAACTAGCTACGCTTTAATGAATTATGTGAAGGTAAGAAAAAAGCTTCCTTTTTCATACTTCTTATATTTATTTCTTAATATAGGCATGCGATTGCGGTAGAGGCGCTGTTCTGTTGGCTGTCGCCCGTGGTAAAGTTTCTGAGGGCGTAGATTTTGACCATCATTATGGCCGAGCTGTACTTATGTTTGGCATACCATATGTATTTACACAATCTCGGATTTTAAAAGCACGCCTTGATTACTTGAGGGATCAATTTCAAATTCGTGAAAATGATTTTCTAACTTTTGATGCAATGCGCCATGCCGCTCAATGTGTAGGACGCGCACTAAGAGGGAAAACAGACTACGGTATCATGATATTTGCTGACAAGCGCTTCGCACGTCAGGATAAACGCAGTCGACTACCAAAATGGATTCAAGAGCATTTAATTGATAGTTTTTGCAATCTCAGTACAGAAGAAGCTATGCAGCTTGCTCGTCGTTGGTTGCGTCGTATGGCGCAGCCATTTACTAGAGAAGATCAATTGGGGATATCTTTGCTGACGAAAGAACAGTTGGAAAATATAGCAAAAGAAAAATTAGAACGTCAGGCTCAAGGAAAAGAATCAGTTGAAGGTGAAGTAATGAAAATATGAAACATTGTAACAAAATGTAAAAAATATTTTTTATTGATCATAAAGAGAATTTTTTTATTATAATGCCCTATCTTATTACAATCTTGTTATGAAAATTTATGTGTTTAATTCTAATCTGTTGTTAACCGCCACCATCATTGTCATAGTAAATCGTAAGGTTTAGATTAGTAATCTCTAAAATTTTTTGGGCCTAAGAGGTGGAAGACACATATTGGGGCACTAATTGACAATTGTGCAAAAATAAGAAACATAATCAAATGGATTAAAAATAATATACCGAAGAGGACATAAAGAGTGATCAGAAGGAACAAATGGGTAAATGTGGATAATGTCAAATTAAATTCATCTAAAACGGCTATAATAGACATACAATCTTTCCATAATTTCCTAAAATATGGAACACGAAAGTGCTTTCAACTGATTGGTTGTAAGCTTTAATTAGAAAACTACGTAAGAAAGGAAATATAATCCATTGCGAGCCTAGTAATAGAGACTTTTATATAAGCCGAACAGAAGATTGCAAGAGATCTACAAAAGTCGATTTCAACAGTTCGACAGTTTACATACTTTGCCCTACACAAACGAAAAATTTCTGAGGTATATCATCGCTATTAGTTGTATTGTTTTAAATACAGTTTCCCGATGGTTTTCATTTTATTTATTTCGTATAATGTGTAATAAATATTGCTTATTACCTAAAACTTCCGCTTTAGTTACGTACATCTCAAGAAAATGTTGCCTGATCCAGATGTGCTTTATACATTTTGGTTTTTAAAAATAATTCGAGTTTAAAAACAAATTCTTGAAGTGAATGGTGGTAGTGTACACACACATACATAGTTGCTGAACACATGGGCTAATTGCCGTCTCGGAAATTTATAATTGTTATACTCACATCTTTTAAAACAATTAAGGTATTCTGATAAAAAAAAATATTTCAACAATCAAGTATTTCTTCTTTGTATGTAGTATATATTTACATATCGTATACTTCCAAACTACATATAAAACCAAACATGACACGAGCGTTTTTATCAATAATTATACGGTTTTATATTCTGGTCATTTAGATTTCTTAGAAAGCTGAAATGAAGAAACAAAAGAAAGGTAAATATATTAATAAAGCATTTCATGTAGTATCGATAAAAGGTTTCGATGCCGTTGACGAAGAATTTTTAGTGTTTTACTATTTTGGAAATAACTTGATTTAATTTATATAAATCTATCTGACTAGTCCACAACTCTAAGAAAAATTGAGACAGATATAAAGATAAATTTTTAGCTGTTAACTGTAAAACATAATGTGCAAGAAACAAGTATTCAAATCACCTTAAAGCTAAACTTATTGACAAATGGATGTCTGATCTATATCGGTATGAATGAAGTACAAAATATTCAATCAATCAAATAATAATTTCCAAGCTTACTTCCAAGTGTTTCCTGTCAGGGCGCATATCCACCCAAAATATCACAACGCGAATATTTCTTGGTTAAAAAAGCCATTTATTATTGCGAAAGTACGACTTGCGATCAGCAAACAAGCCTAATATCAGCAAAGAACAGAAAGTAAAGACTTGAGTGCGTTAAAGCCCATATCAGGGTGAAAATTTTATTTACTTATTTATTTACTCTGACAAATCCAAGTCCAATTTAAATGTAGTAGGTGAATAGCCAAATTGTCTAATTGTAAAATAACTTTTAAGTGCTGTAGATGCCGTGTAGTGGTCTGGGTTTACACCTCTGGCCAAGGAATTGAACCGATTAAAAAGACTGATGCAATCATGGGTCACTTCTCATTCCGTGGTATATTACAAAATGTGATGACGCCATATGCGGGCGCTACAATAGAGGTTCCAACACGGTAACATCCTGGACACCCCTATAAAGATTGTAAGGAATGTTACTGAAAAATGGGATCGAAACTCCAACCCCATTATCTCCATCCTATTGAGAACTACTTATGGAAGATTGTTAAAATGAAAATAAATTGGAAAAATTGGCGAAATAAGCAAGGTTTTTTTCTAGCTGTCAAAATATTGGGTAAGGAATATGGTCTGACATCATTAATCCCATTCAGGTAAGGGGTTCGCATTAAAATATTAGTTTGAAATATCCATGATTGGTTGTTTTAGTTTTGTCTTTTTAATTTTCTATCCTTTAATTCTCTTTTGATCAATAATTAATAAATAAAAAATTATAATACTACCAAATTCAAGTTCATAAATTATTTTCTTAAAAAACGATGATATGCGAAAATCTCATCGGCGACTTTTAGTTATGATCGATTTATATATGTATATTCGTTCATCAGAAACTATTCGTGTTTCAGAAACAGGGTATAGATAAATATACAATTGTAAGAAGAAAAAACTAATCATTAATATCATAGCCTACATTGTATGAAGAATTTGCCAGCATCGGGTTTAATTGCCTGTGTTAGAATAAAATAATAAAAAAATCGCTTATACAAAAGCTAAAATAATGCAACAACATACTAAACAATAACGTACATATGTATGTATGTTTGTTTTTGGCAATACATACATATAAAAATTTAATTAAAGAAGCAAACACAAAGCCATTATAATACTAAAATCAATTGTATTTGCAAAAGCAGTTTGTTTTGTTTCAAATTAATCGACAAAATCGTACAAGTTTTGTATTGTATTGTGGTTTGTAATTACAACAAACAAAACGAAATAAAAAAGTAAAAAGAACTTTCAAACTTGAGTGTTTAATGCCAAATCAAAATAAAAAGGTCGCAAATAAATGAGAAACTGTTTAGTCGTTGATTGTCGGTTAAAGGAAATTGAAATAAAAACGAAAATCAATTAGTAACTAAACATAACAAGATTTATTTACATTTACATACATTGATAGAAATATTAATTAAGAAAAAGTGAACGTTGTGGGCCAAAAACGTAAACAATTTATATACATACACATTCCTATTCGCCATAAGTATAAAAAACATCCAGGCATTACGGTTAACAAGATACATATTATTGCATTATTTAAATACGTAATTGGTTGTGCTTGCTATGCATAATATATAATATCATATCCTATGTTTTATATATGAATATTGTATTTTTCGTTTTTCGTGTTACTTACATACATAAAGAGAAACAAAACAAAAAGGAAAATAAAACAATATGAAACAATTGACAGGTGAAACAAATAATATTGTCACTAATTTACACAACGGTAATCGTCAACATCCAACAAATGAAAATGTTGCTGCTGCAGTCAATCAGAAGCATTCAATGCAATTTAATACTAGCAATAGCAGAAATTGTGCAGATACTGGCAGCGACACAATAACAACAACAACAACACCCAACACCGCCATCGTCAAATCTGGCCTTCATTTAAGTTTTGTGGCCAATGTAAATGAGAGTTCTGGTACTGCAAGCTGTAGACAATGTCAAATTGGTATGTTATAAATGTGTTTGTATGTATGTATGTATGTTTTAATACACACATGCATACAAACTAATAGAGCTTGTTTACATTGTATTGTATATGAACGTATGTAATTGTTATCTAATATTATATTATGACCATATTTATTTTCGAGTAAAATAGGAGTCTATTACCTCATACAGTACAAGGAGGTGTGTGTATCTCTAAATTTATGTAAATTTATGTAAATAAAAGACCATCCGGTGATATATCATACAATCTATAAAAAATTACCATAAAAATACCTACAATACGTTTGCATACGTTAAAAACATAAATGTCTATAAAAACATAATGAAAATTTTATTCGTTTTCTGTACTATATTTATAGCCCTCTTCTAAAACGAAATAATTAATTAGCAATTAATAATTAGAATATCTCTAAAATAGGCCGCTGAAGGGATAATTTAGCATGAGTTTTATTTAAAATTGATTGCCAATGCATATGAAGAAAATTTCAAAATGGACTCTACAAAAAATTTATTGTGATTTAATCGTCCATCCTAAAGAATATTTTAATAAGTAGAAAGTAATAGTTCTTTCTCTGTGTATGTATAACTATTCAAATATCCTATCAAATACTTGCGTATGCATACTTTTTGATTTAAAAAATATTCTTTATAAATAAATAAATAAGTGATCATAACGCTAACATTGTGTATGTAGATAAGGCGTTTCTGAACATTCACCAATCCTTGAGAATAGCAATGAATTTACACGATAAAACGATACATAAGATAAAGTGTTTCTTTTATTAATTCAACTTTTAAAGTCAAGGTAATTAACAAATTAAAACAAAAAAAAAACATTCATAAATGACTAACTGGTGAATTGATAATTTGAAAGTATATACATAAATATACATATGTACATATGTACGTATATACGTATAAATTTAATTACCTACCGGGTTATTATTGTTTTAAAAAAGGGATGACAAAAATGCCATTCGCATAATTTGTTTAACTCTATCAGTCCACTGACTGGTTCACCTCGACTTTTGTCCTCGTATACATATATCCATTTAACAGTCAAATAACACAATAAACAGCATTTACTCACATTTTATGAAATTAAAACTACACGTACCTTTTAGTTCGAACTTTATGTGAATAATTACTATAGAATAAATACCTATCCCTTCAATTTTAAGAACATTTCTAACTTTTGATATTTTAAGATATATTTATTCTTGATAGAATTTGTTTACTGTATAATACGTATTTACATGATAGAATTTCTGTTAGATGTTGTATAAGATTTATATTTACATTCATTTTACTACAGTACGTTTTTACTTGTATGTACTTATACAGTAGTTTTCGTTAATATTTTCATTATTTTTTAAGTAAAAAAGTAAAATTTTTACATATCAATATCGACCTAAGCTTAAGGTCCCCGATTTTTGTATTTGATTTTGAGCTGTAGTTTCCATTTATTTAAATTTTTTTAAGTTACCGTTGAGTAAAAAGCGTTTATGATCAAAAACAAATTAATGAATACAACATTAAAAAGACAAAAAACACTCCTTCATAGAAATAAAAAGAAAGAAAATTTTAAGCTGATATTATATTGCAAACTCCTTAGAATGAATGAGACACGCACATCTTCTAGGCAAGGAGGATAGCAATTATAAATAACATCAGACGTTATTCTTTTCCACGCTAGTTTTACAGCTAGAAATAAATCTTGCTTTTTCTGGCAGTTTTCTTATTATAATTTTTGTTAAATAAAAATTTTAAAATAATTAAAAAAATTATAAAATTAAAATTTGTTCATGTAACATAGATATAAGCTGAGCGTAATTAGAGTTACTTATCAATAATTTTCTCCCCTTACTTACTTTTCTAAATGTCATATTGGTGTCTCAATTATTTTTCACATCACAGTATTTATTGTCCTTTAATTATACTGCAATTTAAATTACGGTAATCAGTAATGCAGACAGCAGCATTTATTGCTTTCCTTCTTTGTTCTTTTAATAAGTTGTATTAGCTTCAATTAAATGAAATTTCCTACTATTTATGAAATATTCCAGCTTGAAATATAAATTGTATTCCAATTTAATAAATAACAACTATTTGCAAATTTTACAGTTATTCTATTTATTATTATTTAGTTTTAATAGCATTAATCAGGAAATTTATTGTCGTATATATGTATGTATTGTAAAACACAAATGCTTCTTTAATTATTTGTATGATGAAATCTAACTGCGAATTTCATCTAAAGTTGAAACCTTAAACCTTTACTATTCGTTTGCTATAAAACGCTATAAACTACAGTAATACCTATATAAAATTTCATTAGTATATTGAGTACGTAAGTATATATGCATACGAAATACTTTGGTTCTTTTAATATTTTAGAGAGTTTTAAATCCTTACCATACATTTAATCATACATTTTAAGTTAATTAAAGTGTATGGTTTAGTGATGGACGTCAAAAAAACATTAATGTTACGTCGATGAATAGTAAAGAAGCATCCATTTATCACAAAGTAATTCGATGTTTTCTGTGCATCTATTGATTTTTATAACAAAAGTGATGTGAGTGTACTGGAGAGTACCACGGATGAGATACGCTTGGGTATTTGTTATTAGATTGATCCGTTTTTTAAAACAAGTTTTAAACAAGTTTAATATACAATGCCCGATCAGATAGAGGATTGCATTCTCAGTCTATTTCTGGATAATCTGATGCAAATGTCTTCTTATTGTAATTATCCAAAACCAGTTTGAATTAAGAAGAGTGTCTTCATCTTTCCTTTCGTCGAGCATGCTTTTCTAGGCGCCTTTTTCTATTCCACAGAAAGGTTTTGGTCTCATCAGCGTCATAATCCCCACAAGAGCTGTCATTCATCAGAAGGTGATCCTATTTCCCCTACCTAGCGTTCTATTCTAATCTACCTTTACTGTTATCTGAACTCCCTGTTAAAGATTAATTGAGCACATCTTATCATGACGTAAACTTTCGCTTGGAGGAAAATCACTTTAGAACCAAACACTTCCGCTTCTGTCCCACTATATGCCCTTGACCCATTCGTATACCACAGAATGGTCCTCTTTTAAAAGACTTGTAGCAACAAAATTGTTCGATTCAATCTTCTATTTTCCAAAATCATAGAGTTTTCTTAATCTCGTATTATATTTGTTTCCCATTATCCGTCCCATAGTGTTCAAGGCTCTGATACTGGCCCTCTAGCGCTGTAGAACATGTTCTGATTATTACATTTATGGGTCGATTATGTACGGTATATTGTATTTGCATAACTATTTGTATTAAGTACATATTAAGAATCAACTTTTTATCGATATTGATCAATAAAAAAACATCGAATTATTTCGGTTTACTCATAAGTTGCATCCAGTGTTCCTAAGAGATAGATTTGTATCTTCCACCAACACTATAGTTGTCAATAATATATTTTATAAACTGCAATTGAACAATCACAAATTGATCGGATTGATTCAAAAAATTCCTGGGATTCCCTCACAAAATCCTTATTAATCGCCCTCCTAAATTGAATATTTTTATTTTAATATATGTTTTTATACTTCATGGTACATAATTTAAATATATTATATCAATAATATAAAAATTTTTCTAATATTTTAATATTATTAAGCCTTATTTAATATCAATTTAATATAATCGTTGAAATTATTTCTAAAATGCTTTTTGAATTATTTGTAATTTTTTTTATTTCTTTTTTGTAACATAGTACTTTAAGTTATTACGTATCAAACAAGTTTTTATATTTCAAAGAATGTTGTTTATCGTATTGTGGTTTAAACAATTGTCGTCTATATGAGCAGAAGCAGAAGCAAAGGTACTTTTTTAAATCAATAATAAACAAATTTTATGTCAGATTTTTATTCTACTACTAATTTAATACTCATAGGTTTACTTAGTTTTACAAGATTTAACTTATTCTTTAGTTTTGGAACGAAGATATTCTATATAAAACTATTAACAATTTTATTTTCACTATTTTTTTTATAAATTCTGAACAAGACTACCTGAGGAGGGATTCGACTGCCAAGGGTATGCAGATGATATAGCCTTGGTAGCAAAAGATAAATTTCAAGCAATTCTTTGTGATATCATTAAAAGATTCCTTGGGATTATAAGTCTATTGCGAACGTTGGTTGGCTCGGTAATAAACCCGGGCAAGGCGACAAAATGAATGAGAAAACTTCTTTAATGGAAAAGTATTAGGCTCCTGCGCGAGCTATTATTATAGAAATAGAAGGCAAAATATCTACGATTATCTCTGTCTCGGGAGGCTCATATAGACAGCGTTTCAGGAAATGGCAAAATGCTTGCGTATAAATCCTGGGATATATATTATGATGGTTGGTCCAATAATAAATTAAGGGCACACAAAAAATCAATCCAAATATAGTTGGTCGAGATACAGAGACTAGTGTGTATTTGTATAAAAGATGCAATGAAAACCTGAACCGCTGCACATGATGATGAAGACTAGAGCTTTGATTAGAATAATATGAGACAAGTACAACATAAAATTCATTATAGGAATTCATGACCTAATGAATAGATAACTCCCTATTTAACTGTCCCCTGAACAGAACCACTCGACCCTCTGATTTTAGGTGCTGAGTGGAACAATCTGGAGAATACACTACTTTAAAAGAGGAACTATTTAGTTGTATAAGATGGGTCAAAAACGGATCTTAGAAAAGGCGGAGAAATTTTTATGGTTCCAGAATGAAGTATTCCGAGCTCACGGGAAACTGTTCTGAATTGCGATCAAATCGAAATCGATCGACTCAAACTCTGATTCTGCGATTCATATTCTTGGATACATTCTAGAAGGAAACAGTTGGGTAGAGAAGAAAACAGCTGCGTTATGTGCTGAACAAGTAATTGTCTTCGGTAACACCGACCAGCTTCCAGAACAATAGACTTACAACAGATAATATATTGATATAGTTTGAGGAGAGTACAATAGACCTCATAGTTGCAGTACTATGGCACCTCGTCACCATAATGATAAAACTTCGATTACCGTAATAATGTTGATGATGTTTAAATGAACTCTTCTAATCTACTATACCCAGCCGATTAATAGTATTAGTACTATATGTTTTCTACAAGTATTGTCTTATTTTCTAAGGCTAATCTCATATAGTACATATGCTGCACAATGTAAAATTATTTAAGAAGGAAATTGTGTTAAAACTAGTATAACAAACAAATATTGTTTTCGTTTTCCTGATAACCTCTAAAAGTAACCTAAGATTTATGCTGTCATCGTCGACAACAACAACAACAATTTCGATGCGGCACTTCTAGTTTACTTATGTACATATAAACACATATTTATTAATTAGTTCAATTTAAATATATGTTATTCTCATCTCGCATATTGTTATTCAACAGATGAAAATAGATTTATGTTTTCTGTTAAAAATGTTTTCCGAAGCCAATGGAAGAGAAAACAAATTGTAACATTTTTGTAATTGCATAAGTAAGGTTTCATTTATATTCTCAAATACACAGAGTATATAAAATATATAAATATAATTAATTTAATATGAATAGCAAAAACATGAAACAGAGAAACATTTTAATTCGAAGAATGACGATCATGTCTATAGACTTTGTAATTGCGAAATTCTGTAGATTTCCACAAACGAAAATGTTGAATATCTCTGTATCTGGATGGCATATAAGCAAAAAAAGTTTTACGTGGTGGCCCATTTGCGCATAAATATCCACGCATTGTGAACCAGAAAATCCGTGATTGTTCTAGAAAATTGGAATCGAAACGACTGCAGTACTTGTTTTTTATGTACTTAACCTGAAACAAGAATAGTATTTAAAGGGGTACTATGTAGTATAGTATAGTATGGTACCTTTTTATCTAAATAGTTTCGGCAATCGTAATTGAGGTAGTGATTTTTGCCGATTTGATTTGAGTTTGGCACAGATAATTCCGCAAGAGTCATACCCAGAGCAGGAAATATTTTGCATGATTTACGATATGAAGAAACGCGTTGCTTTGAAGAATACTCCTTGCCAAAACGACGTGCTATCCATTCCCGTAGGGAGGGTACTTTATGGGCATCCGGTAATTGGGCCCACACATATTTTGGATTTTTGCGTAAATATTGAAAGGCGTCATACAACATTTGATCCATTAAAGTATGATCATTAGCATTGTACCGGGCCGAGTTAGGATACTGGTTAAGGGGCTTCAAATTTTCTTCAGCCTGTAGGGCTAAATAGTCAGCAATGCTCTCTTCGTATGCTTTAACTTCAGTATCAAATATAGAGTTGGCACATTTTGAAACGGCTTTATCGTATTTAGAATTTTCATTCCCATTTTTATTGCGTCCATTTGACATTTGATCTGAAATAGTCTCACCCAAGGCTTTAAGACACATCTTTTGAACATTATGTTGCTCGTCATGGTCGTCACCTTTGTGCGTTGTCATAAATATTTTGCTGTAGTCAAATGAGTAGGGTTTATTTTTTGACGGTCGATGAAAAAATATGTCCGAATTGCTTGAAGAATCGCTAATATGATCAAAGTCATAATTATTTCTATTGTAATTATCACCAGTATTGTTATTAGTAATAACAAAATGTTGTTCTATCGCTTGTTCTTGCTCCTTCGGTGGTGTATTATGCTGTATGATTTCTGATTCTGGTTTACATATTTCTTTCTTTGAGTTTGATTTGGAAGTAACTCCGAATTCTTCACCCAATATAACATCGAGTATTTTTAAATTACTGGTAATTGTTTTTAATGACATTCCATTTGCTGTTTTTGAATGCTGCGCATCTTTTCCCAGTTTACACAACTCTTTCTTTACTGCTACGGCTAATAATTTTCGAATATTTTGGATACGTTTCTTTGCAAATTAGTGTCGGAATATTTCTACAATTAGTAGTGAAGTTTATGAAACTTATTTTTAACTTACCTGTTGTTCATCGTCAGTTTTAATATATTTTTTTAAGCATTCATTTCTGGCTTGAACTCTTTTCTCATGTTCCAAGTTAATTTCTATTAATTTAAGACTTCTGTGATAATCACATTCAATGTCAGCAGATCTGTATCTCAAAGATGTAGTATCCAAAGTATTAAATATATTCTCAATTACATCCCGAATTATGCCATGGGCAATCCGTTTTCCGGTATTAAATTCATAATATGCAAACCATCGGTTAGTTTCATTTTGAACATTATAATTAGGATCGCCGTAGGCCTTATACATGTTTAACTTTACTGTAAAAGCAGGCATCTCTAGAGTTAATCGCTTTCCATAGTGCTGAGGACGAGGATATATTTCAAAATAAGGCGATACGTATTGGGAATGACAATATGTTTTAGTTCGCTTCGATCTGTGTTCCTTAAAATCATTGCGCACTGCTCCTGACTTCATTTTAATTCTTGACGTATGACCATTTGGAAGAATTTTATCCAATTGCCTTAATGTCGTTATCATATCTAAGTGACAAATAGATGAACAAATTAATTGTTCGTTTACACAATATGGTCCAGGTTTGGGCGTTTTGTAGTGCATCTCCATGAGAAACCATAAAAATATCAAATCATTGCAACGACTGAGTTTCATTAGAAACGTTATTTGTTTTGAAGTTATCATTGGCTCCAATCCTATTAAATTTAAACAGGTTCGTACGCGATGCGTTGTCCTTTGCTCTGCATCGTCACGTAAGGCACTAAAAAGCATATCGGCGCCTAGAATTTGATAATGGGAAGTGCCCCTGAACCATGGTGCAACGTTCTTTCGAGAAAGAAATTCATCAATAATTTTTTGGTTTTTGGGCATGGTTCAATTTCCTTTCAGCAAATTTTCTGCAATATTGCCTTGAGGCTTATTATTATTTAAATGAACAAAGAATTTTTAAATGTTACTAAAATCAAATATAAATTTGTGAACAGATTTGAAACAAATAATTTCAAAAAATGATTTAATATTATTTGTCATATCTAGGGCTATACATATACATACATACATAAAGTAAATATCTACATATAAATTGTATATAGATGACTTAAAAGAAAATCATTTCTTGACTTATAGTGAAAAAAGAATATAAAAATATTTGAAATCTGTTATATACAGAAGTTTTTACTAACTTTGATGATCAATCAGTTAGTGGAGATAGATTAGAAATATGTTACTCACGTGCACTTGTACATACATAATTAAGGCAATGATGAAATATTCTTTTTTGAGTGAAAAAATAACGCTTATAAGGAAAGTCAGTACTGCAATTTGAAACTTCTTTAAGAGTCAGCAATTTATTTGCGAACATTGTAACCTTACAAATTATTACAGTATACGTATATCTCTGGTCTCGAACAATAATAGCCAAAGTCGACTTAACTCAATTTGAGTTCTGTATGCTATCACATTATGCTAGTAAAACTTTATATTTAAAGGTTTCACGGCGACCCACAGAAAATAGTCCAACGATGTTAAGTAACAGCTTCTTGGCGCTCAATTGACATAACCTTTTCGGCTAATTAAACGGCCATCAAACGTTTCACGTGTGGCAAGTTGCACCATCCTGCTGAAACCGAAAATCTTTCACTTAAATACCATGATGATGTCTCCGTTCCACAAGCCGCCCCAAACAGTCACTTGTAAGGGTGCATTGACTTTTGTAGGACCACATGTGGATTTTCTAAACCTAAAATACGGCAATTTTACTTATGAACATAACAACCAAGATGAAAATGAGCTTCATCCGAAAATATGATCTTTTTAAGTAAATAAAAAGCGAAGCGGATGGCCACTCATCTTCAACTCTTGAACCAATTAAAGTTTGTAAGGCTTCATATCGAGATTTTTCGCAGAATTAGACATAAATGGTACTTGAAATGTTCAATTCTTGATGACGAGTTGATGTTGATGGATTTCTCACGCATATTCTCATTAAAAGCTTTGATATTTCGAGTGTACGTACTGGACGAGTACGCTTACGTTTCACATCAACTTTACGAACTTTGGCAATAAACTTACATATACCGGGCACTGTTGGTTCTTCTCTGCGACCGAATTTTGTACTACATTTTGTGCAATTTTTTACCAACTGTCTTTGTTTTGGAAATAAATTTCCAATAAATCCCAACGGTGATAAAGCACAAATCGATTCATTACGTTCAGTGGAGATAATATACTGAATTTTGTGACAGAATAGACTAAAGTACGTATTGCCAGAGTCTAACTAAGAGATGGTTCAAATTTAAACCGATATATGGCCCACCCATTATAACAAGCACGTCTTCTAAACAAATGAGACTCTCATTATCGTTTTTGATCAGAGACTTGTTCGTCTAAGTATTTTTAACTTTGCTTTTCAAAAACACTTTGGTATATAAAAAGTAATTTTGTCGAAAATATCATTTTCGATTTAGGCCGTTATTGCTTGCCACCACAGACCACAGACGTAGTAACAACTGTAAATATGTGTATAAAAAATTATATTTTTTTACAATATTAAAAGAAATACATTTTGCTCTTAATAAAATACACATCGTCCATTTCTGGATACAAATAAAAGATCCACTCTTTCCAAGAGAGATCAGTTGAAATTACTGCCAAAATTTTGCTAAGTTGGTAAAAGCAGTAGCGTTGTCGTAGAGAAAACTTGTACACCTTAAAAAGTTTTACTAATATTTATCACTTTTTATGATATAAAAAAAAAATAACGGTAGACAAACCCAAGCCGAAGATAACCTTGTTATCAGAATGAGAAGTCAAAACATAATGTTAACATAACAGAATTGACAGTAAGATGACGTCTTCAGAGCAATATACCTGAGAGCCAAATGTGTCGAAGAAAAATATTCAGATATACTTATGGCTTTCAGAAACCTAACTCAAAAAGGATACAAATTTTTGTATACTTTTAGTTGGAATAATTTAAATTTAAGTGTTTGGAAGCAAACAAGTACATAGAAGCGTCATAAAAGATGTAGTGATCTTTTACATCGTTCGGGGTTTGTAATAATAGACAGTAATCTGACTGGGGAAATATATAGACAAACCAAGCCGAAGATAACCTTGTTATCAGAATGAGAAGTCAAAACATAATGTTAATATAACAGAATTGACAGTAAGATGACGTCTTCAGAGCAATATACCTGAGAGCCAAATGTGTCGAAGAAAAATATTCAGATATACTTATGGCTTTCAGAAACCTAACTCAAAAAGGATACAAATTTTTGTATACTTTTAGTTGGAATAATTTAAATTTAAGTGTTTGGAAGCAAACAATTAATAGAAGCGTCATAAAAGATGTAGTGATCTTTTACATCGTTCGGGGTTTGTAATAATGGACAGTAATATGACTGGGGAAATATATAACGATGACTTGCTACTTGCGTTTGAAGAGGAATATGTAGGGATTCTCGAGCGGAGGACTCCAAAACGGGTAGGTTTAGCAAAATAACAGAATGTATTCTTTGATGTTACTACTGTAGGAATGAAATAATATTACTCCCTCAGCAGTTTTCGAATTCAATAAATACACTGTCAGCAAAATGCTCTATTACAGAGAATACCTAACAAAACATTTAAGATCTAAAATAATTTCGATTAAAAATAAACGAATTAAAATAAAAAGAGTTTTTTCCATATGACTTAATTATTTGTAAACTTAAACTGAATTCAGGGTTAGTTTGACAAAAGGAAAAGTATTTTAATGAATAATCGTTTAAGGTTTTGTTTTTAATTGGGTATAGGAATATTAAACTAAAAAATATATATATTCGTCATCCCTTTTACAAAAACTGTTTTATTTTAACGTTCAAAAGTAAAAGCGTATAAATGGCTAAGTTGCATGTCCACAGGTGTATGTATATCGTCATCTATGATATGCATTCACATACATATGTGCACAGTTATCTATGTGTATACGTATGTACATAGTCAGGTATGTAATAGTGGACGAATAATTTTCAAAAATACTTTAAAATAATAGACGCTTAAATGCAACAATCTTATGAACGTGTAATAATTAATTATTTTTTTGTATTACATACTTATGTATAATTAAAGAAACATTAATTTAAAACGTGCTTTTTTCATACTCCGAATATATTTAAGGTTAAATTCGATGTTTTTATAATATCAACCTTGTCCACGCATGCTTTAACAATAGTATCGTTTGTTATAATTAAATTTATTCGAATCTAATGATAATTAATTACTGATAATGTACTCTACGTATTTTTATATAGAATACATACACTAACATATGGAAGTATGTATGTATTTGATTCTTTTAACTTAATTTAACTTAATTTAATTGCATATTGCATGTTTACTGCGACTTATGACGAAATATTTACAGGACACATATTTTTTATTGATTTGATTTCTTTTTTCAATTTCTGGTTCACTCAGTCACTCATTACTCAATTTCCAGCCAAATACTTAATACAAATTGTATGGTTATTCTAATTTTCTGATGCATAATTATTTAATTTCATATCTTGTTCTTTATTTTTCATTTGATTCGTTTGGGTCAACAACAGTATTAATATTTTACATTATTTCTGATTCTGTCTGTCTTTGTTTTAGTTTTTTTAAATTTATTTTTGTTTAGAAGGTTAAAGTTTAGTTTAAATTTTAAAAAAGCTTTAATTGTAACGACTTGAGCTTAGCGTTCTGCAAACAAGAATCGTGATGAATTCTTAAAAACTAGTATTGAGAAATACTGTAAATAACGGTTTAATGGACAACTGTCACATTTTCAGAGATAAATAATGGAATAGAGAGATAGAAAGAGAGAGTTTTTGATAAGAGGATTTGATACACGTAGCTTTAAGCTTTTACGTGTGTGTACATGCGGAACGAATGCGCATACATTCATACTCGAGCGTATGTATATGCATGTAAGAATGTACATACATATGTATGTGTGTATGGAGGATGAATTTAATGCCAAGTAAGTAAAAACAATCAAAATCAACTTCTTACAAAAATGAAAATAAATGAAAGATTTTAATTTTTGTATATAACTTAACTTAATAGAAATCTCAGTTGTTGAATATAATTCGTCGAGCAAACACGACGTAACGGTCATATTTGGCAATTTTCAAAGAAGTGAAAAGGTGTTTAAGAGTTAAGAAAAAAAAAAATAAATAAATAAAATAAGTAAATAAAAAGCAATTTGATAAAGTGTTTACCAACTAAAATATATATATATATAAATATATATTTATACTACAATTTTTGTAGGTACATACATACATACATACTCAATTGTAGTTGTTGCCAGCACAAAGCTTTTTATTTTAATTATAGTTTTAGACTAATGCAAATATCAGTTCTTTTTGGCACTTAATCGTTTGATATTGCAAATCCGCTGGCTTACTGCTCTTTCTTTATTTTCCAAATAAATAAAACAAATAAATAATTAAAATCAACTTTTAAAATACATAAATAAAACATATAACAATAAATAAAGTTTTACATCAAAATGAGTTTTACACGACAGTTGTCGGAAATGAGTGCCAGTGAACTAAACGAAGCCATTGACGATACCAATTTTCCACAAGCTCATGTACTCTCACGTGGACGTAACAATAGCGTTTGTTCAACAAGTAGCACTTCAGGTACTTCATCCCTAATGGACCGTAATATATTACAGAATGACGACATTAACAGCGGTAATACTGTCTCAGCCAATGGTGGTGGAGGTAATGGTAATGGCTCTGTTTTCGATAACATTGCCAATGAAATTGCTAAAAATAAACCTATTAGTATTCGTCCAAAACTAGTTTTGAAAACAAATGGTGTCATTAATGAAAATGAACAATCTGATACTCCTATAACTCCAATGACACCAAGAACATCGACCACTCCAGGTATTCACATAATTTCTTAAACTGCAACAATTTTTTAGATCTTTAATTACGATTACAATTATGTACATACAATACGTATTTAAATATAAACAACTACATACATATGTATATTTGAATGTATGAATATGCATTTTCATTAATTTTTATATATGTTGTATTTTATTTAGGACATGAGAATTGCACTTTTCATCACGATCTAGAATTAGATCACAAACCTCCTACAAGAGAAGCTTTGCTACCTGATATGGCACGATCTTATCGATTGCTGTTAGGTGGTTTAGGTGAAAATCCTGATCGCCAAGGACTAATCAAAACTCCAGAGAGAGCAGCCAAAGCAATGTTATTTTTCACAAAAGGTTATGACCAAAGTTTAGAAGGTAAGTCTACAATCAATTTATCTACCTTAAAATATTTATGAACTTTCCATGAAATCGTTTCACGAATGAATAAATTTCACCAAATCGAAGTAACATTTTAAATAAGTCAGTCATATAGTTTAAAAATCATGTCTTATGATGCAAAGTTTAAAAACCCCCGCTATACGGGTATTTTCTATTTTAATTAGTTAAATGGGAATTTTTTGTGGTTTTTCAAATTATCGCAAAGAATAGATCTTAGAGTTAAATGGTTATCTTTCGTTTATTTGTAACTTTTTAACACTGAATCGATTTGTCTTTATCTTAATGACACAGAATGTATTTGCATAAATACGCTAATTAAAGTGCCAGTTAAAATAAAATAAAGCAACAAAAAAAGAACACACAAACACTGGCGAGCAAAATTGTCGTAATAGTTTTTGAAAAAGATGAAATTTAGTTTCAAAATCGATAATAGATGTTGAAACACAGTCCATTGAATGGTTATTTAGAAATAATGAAACCGAAACACCAGAATTCTATGCTGGTGTTTTTAACAAAAGTGTTGTGAATGAATTGCGCTTAGTACGTTAGGTAAAATCGTAAGTAAAGTCTGCATCTTAATCAGATTAAGAAAAATTTGTGGACTATTTAGAAGAAAAGAATGTTAATATATGAAAAAGCTCCAAAAAAGTGAATGAACTTTGTTTTGTATCTATCAAAACTGACGACATATCTTAAATCAAATTATTAACAATTTGGTGCAAAGTTTAAAACTTGTTGAAAAGAAAACAATAAAGGATTGTGGACAAAATATTAGTCGGCGCTCTTAATTATCAAATGTTCACAATTTGCAAAGTGCTCTAATTAAGTTAATTTATGTTTTTTAAATATATGCAGTATAATACAGTAAAAATATCGTGATTTCGTAAATAAATAAAAAATCCTGAAATTTAATGTTTAACGTTATACGTTTAACATATGTATATACACTTTTGCACGCTAGTGTACGTACAATAAATAAATAAATGAGTTCAAACACTGCGCTTTTTAAATATGTATACATGTCCAGGTTATTCTGTATATATGTATTATATTAAATATACTACTACTAAACTTTCTAATATTGCTCATTTGGGATCGAACACATATATATTTTGTTGTACATATATACATTCATAAGAGCTATTTTCCGATCTCTTTCAATTATTAACAATTTTAAGTTCCAGGGAATTCTGAGACAATATACGTATATATACATATGTATGGACTTACTTATGTACATATGTATGTATGTATAGATGTATGTATGTATGTACCTTTTTAAAAACAGGTTTACACATTTTATAGCAATCAACTCGTTTATTTACGAATAAATACATAAATATTGCTTAAAAAATTAAAAAATGAAAGCAATTTACCTTCAATACAACTAAAATTATAAAATTAAATTAAAAAATTCAATCACTTAGAATCAAAACCGGTGCTTAATGCTTATACGATATAAAAATAATAAAATTAAACTTATTGCACTTTGAACATGAATCTAAAAATTGTTTGATTTAGTTCAACTTTATATAATATTTAATATTTTTTTAGTTATAATATTAATAAATTAAACTCGATATCAATCAAATTTAGTAACATTTCATCAAAGATAGTATACATTTGCATAATTTAAACATGTATATTTTACTAAAATATAAATATACACACAGTATCGGTCATAACTAAAGCCGACACGTAAAATTTTTTATATTAACATACATATGTATATGTGTCTCATAAGGAGCTGCTTTTTTTGTTTATGTTGCCTATTATTACTGTATATGGCTATAGATCAATCAACATATGTTTAATTAGCATATTATTTTATGTAAAATTTTTAAAACATATAAGCCGTAAAAACTACAATATAAAAGAGACAAATCGAAAACATCCATTTATATGTTTTAAAATTTGACTACGCTGCTGATTATTTAAAATATCAATAAACAGTACAATGTCTACACAATTTGTATATCAGAAGAAGATATTAAAACAAAAATTATTGTCGACCTGGAATTGAATAAGATATATTTCACCAACGGATTAATAATTTCAAGGGTCGTTTATTAGTTGTTGCTCTCAACAGCATGGGCAAGCCCATACCGACTGCAAAAAAGTTCTGTTTTCTGACAAATCCAATATAATTTAAAAAATTCGCATGAAATAAGGTGGATAAAAAGAATAGATTAAATCCTGAGTATTGTAAAGTAATTGTTACTCACGGTTATGCATTTGAAGAAATACCACTACAACGGAGGATCCAACAGGATAATGATCCTATACATATCTCCAAAATTTGTATAGAACGAATAATGAAAAATAGTATCAAAGTGAGAAATAATGGGAGATTATTGTTCATGTGAAAATAAATCGAAAAATTGGAAGATTTCAAAATAGCCTGGGAAGGAATGTCGTCCAACGTTAAAATATCAAGTTAAAAAATTTTTCTTTTTATACCCATGAAGTGGTGTTTTATTTTTGTCTCTTTAATTTCATATATTTTAATTTTTTTATACTTATAAATTGGAAAATTTGAAAATTAATTGGAAAATTGGAAATACAACTCAAGGCCAAGTACAAAAAATATTTTCATGAAAGAGTGATGATAATCAAAAATCTTTTTGGGAGGTGCCTTAGTTATGACCGATACTGTCAATAGTTCAATTTCATCTGTTAACCAGTTTTTAAAACATTCCATGACATCTTTTTGATACATACTCATGGATCATGCTTTTCCATTTCTTCCAACACCCCTTTTGCAAGTCATTATTTAAATAAGTCCTTTTATTTTCAGTGCTATTATACTTATAAAAGCACTTTCATTTATACAAATTTATACAATACCAATCTATACATATATGCATACCCATATTTTTTTAAAGTAATAAAACTAATAAAATAAAATGTATAAAAAAAGGAGAATAAAAGAATAAAAAGAGGAAGGGAGTGTATTAAATTCATGTGTATATGTATATATATATATGTATTTGTCATGTTACACGGACTAAAGTAAGAGCATTTTAATTTTGTATTTTAAATAAAACTATATATATTATTTGTATAATATACGCATATAATTTGTTTAATTTAATTTTTAATAGAGTGCAGTATGCCAGTATATACGAGATAATAAATGATTCCTCTTTATAAACAAGATTATATAAAAAAGCCTCGATCCACTTTATTAGCGTACGTAGGTAGGTTGGAGTGGTAGTTTTGATACCAAAATCTGACTTGAGCACCAATCGCTGCCCCTTGTGACACCATAGGTAAATGCAGTCGCTGAACTGACCGAGTTCCACCATACTAGGGAAGAAGTTAGTCAGCACAAGGGCTGCACACATTATTAGCGTTGTCTTTCAGTACTTATTTAAATATACAATTTGGAAATTTATCGAATTTTCTTAATTCGAAATTCTCAACGGCGAAATAAAATATTAGAAAGACAAAGTTCAAAATGTGAATTAGAACCAGAATTACTTTTGTTTTTTCGTTTTTTACGAACGAAAACATTATTAAAAATAAAAAACATGATTCAATGTTTAATACTGATTTATTTATTGAGGAATGCATTTATTTTGAATGTTACAGATGTACTTAATGGTGCCGTGTTTGATGAAGATCATGATGAGATGGTAGTTGTCAAAGATATTGAAATGTTTTCTATGTGCGAACATCATTTAGTCCCCTTTTATGGGAAGGTGTCTATTGGCTATTTACCTTGTAATAAGATTTTGGGCCTCAGTAAGCTTGCTAGGTAAGTAGAAAACTAGTTTCACATACTTTACAAATACAATAATCTCTTTTTATGTATATATTAACTGCTTATCATATGTGTAGAATTGTAGAAATATTCTCCAGACGCCTGCAAGTTCAAGAAAGACTTACTAAACAAATTGCAGTTGCAGTAACGCAAGCAGTTCAGCCAGCAGGGGTGGCTGTAGTTGTAGAAGGAGTGTAAGTAAATCATTTTATTTTTGTAAGATAATATGTACATATGTATTGGCACATGCACACAACATTAAAAAAAATAAATTAAGAATAATTGTTTTTTTTCAGACACATGTGTATGGTTATGCGTGGGGTACAAAAAATTAACAGTAAAACCGTAACATCAACTATGTTGGGTGTTTTCCGAGATGATCCGAAAACCCGAGAAGAGTTTTTAAATTTAGTTAATACGAAATAAAGGAGCTTAAAGAGAGACGTATGAGAAAAATGTAATTGGTACAATCAAACAGACAAAAAAAGACAGTAAAAATATAAGTTCATATATACATATGTATGTACGTATTAAGAAAATATTTATTTCTCTATTTATGATATATACCTAAACTACTCAGAAAAATAGTTTAAGTTTGTTTTATTTACTGACATATTGAGATCTTTTTACTGACAACTTTTAAATTGTCTGCTATATCTTGTATCACACACAGATAGTAAATAAAAATATTTTACATTAATTATTTATACATATATTGCGGAAACATATTTATCTATAATACGTCACATATATATGTATATATTCACTGATATGTACAATAATGGAATATTTACCGATAAAACACAATATATATACCTACATATAAAAAAATATTTGAAGCTTGCCAGTTGCCTGTTGAGATTTGCATTAATTTTTTGACATAGGGAAAATTGGGTCCAAATAGGAACTTTTATTTTATTTTTAATACAAGTACTTACACATAAATATACTTATACTGTTGATTAGATGAATTTGTTAAAATTATTATTTTTTTTATGAATTATTTACTATACACACACTATATTACATATTCATATATACATACAGTTTTATTTTATTTTAAAGGTGTTAGGGTAGTTTTTAAGGAAAACATTATAATCCTCTTTTGCACAACAAGATGTTTTATTATATGTGTGCCAGCATGCACAGAATTACATAATTTTATTTTAAATGATACAATTCATTAAAGACAAAAAAACAAAATTCGTCAAATATTTTTAATACTTTTCGTTAAATTTTTCAAAGGTTTAATCAGCCCCCTAATTTTGTGAGACGAACACGTTCGGCTATTTGTATGGAAAACGCATACAAAAAAACTCAATTTTGCTTGTGTTTTTCAGACAAACAGACGTTCGTCTTAGAAAAACAGGCGGTAGATACTATTTTCATTTGAAATTTGTATAACTAAAAATCGATATAAAAAATGTGTGACAAAGTAAACTTATTTAGGGAATTTATGAATATATATACATATATTATATATACACCATACATACATATATAAATAACTAAAAATATTGTCATAAATAATAGTATATATTTACATTAATTCAAAATAAAATGCTATTGATATTTGTTAAAAATCTGGACGATTTTTTATAAATTCGTTAGAATGCATAACGAAACTGACCGCAATTTATTTAGCTGTTTATTTGTTTAAGGGTGTACCATAATAGTACACAGCGAGTTGAAATGGCTGCCATTTATGTTTGTATATACTAGACGTGTGCACAAAACATTTTGTTAGCTTATCCTTCACTAAATGCAATACTGAATTGTTCTCTTTTCTGTTCTTGATTTTTCGAGTACACTGAAATGTGTATTTCTCTTTTCTTCAAAATGTACAACTGCACTTATTGATCTGTGAAGTAACGGAAATATGCTTTGTGTTGTAGGAGCATATTTCACTACTGAAATAAAATTTTCAGTATTGTCAAATAAATAGTGCTCACGTTGAAAAATATGCGTACATAAGTGTATCTATACAAGGGATTACCATTTCATAGCATAATTGTGCAGAGAGAATTCAGACACATTGACTTTAGTTGTCGATCAGACTGCGAGACACTCAAAAGATGTTCGGCTCCCGAGAGCAAAACATTCGGCACTTTCTTGTTATTTTTTCTTTCCAATTACTGAAAGAAGAAATGCACGCTGTTACACTATGAAGATGACAATATTTTTGTTGTACACTTCACACAACTGTCTTTTAAACTGTTGTACAATGGTTTTTGTGTGTACTAGTTTTTTTGCACACTATCTTTGCTTCACTCTTATTTGTATTTGCTACTACAATCAATATTCGCTCATGAGAAAAATGCAATACTGTACACTTTCAAGCGTCTTGTGCACACGTCTAGTATATACAAACGAGCCACCATTGAATAAATGGCGCATGGAGGTGAACAACAAAATCTGCAACGGACGTAAGCAATAATTTGTATAATTTTGTTTATACTTTTTTTTTTATTAATTTTACAGCACAATTGTAAAAAATGTTTGGTTTAATAAAAATAAGTTCAGATTTGCCTTATTTATTTAGTGCATTTAGAGAATGCAAATTCAAAAAAGTAAAAAATAGCAATGCATTCCGAAATAACGCAGCGGCAACGTAAAAAATATAAAAAATTTAAAAAATAAACAGGTTTGATAAATATATTATTGTTTTTGATAAATGTGTTTTTATAGTTTTGACGTAAATTTGTCGTTTTTTTCTGATGAATAATTAATATACGTATGCGTCGTCAAGTGAGGAAGCGGGTTTGTTTGTGTCGCGTGTGTTTGGCTGTTTTGGCATTGTTTATGTATTGTGTTGTTTGAATTTTGTAGGATTTCACAGGATAGTGTTACTTTTTAATGGTAAGTTTTGGGGGGTGTGGTGAATTTATTCGGTGGGGTGAGTTTATACAAAGTATGGTGAAATTGTCCGGTGTGGTGGATAAAATTAGAATTCACCAAAGTATCATTATTCGAAATAGGTACTGTATTACCATAGATCACTATGATATCAGTGGTGAAATAACAGGTTTGTGTCTAGGAATAAGTAATTTTTACTTCCATTAGCGGAGCCATTGGGTTAAAACACATCTACCACACATAAGTCGTGGTGCGAAACAGCGATGGATGGGTGGAGTCACGTAGTGCTGCCATTGTGTCAGTAAATTCGTCTTATTAAGCATCAAAAAAAATAAAATCCATAAAAAATAAAATTTATATAATTTTTGTAAATAATAAATGAATAAAATAATAGATGATGAAAACATAAATTTTTCTTTTCGACTAACTAAATTTAAAGTTTTGCTGCAAACAAACGATGGCAACATTGTCTACTATGAATTTATTCTTTGAAGGTATGAGAAAAGTGTTACCAAATTCAAATTTTCTTCATTGATCCAAAAGAAATGCCCGAATAATCGGATTGTACTTTTTGCCAAATAGTGAATTATATATATAATATTATATATTATAAAACCAATATATTATTATATAAACAAAGAATTCAAATAATCTTAAAGTGCTTAAAGAGCACTTCTTTGTTTGTATCAATAAAAGTTTGTAATTTGGTAACACTTTTCCCATAATACCTTCATTCACAATATGTTCCGATAAAATTTGTATAATTTTTCATTGTAGCGATTATTTATTTGTATTTTATATAATAATTCAATTTCGTAGCAAACTAAAACTATGCAAATAAATTTATTGCATTAAATGTTATTGCACATCGTAATACTGCCGGCGATTTAAAGAAGCTTGCTTTTTTAATTTTCACCGCCGTCAATTAGCAAATCACGAACTTTGGGAATTCGTTGTCTTTGTTGTTCCATAATTCCGATGGAAAATAAAACATAGGATTTTGCCCTAAAAAAATTTTTTAAAATAGTTCTCAGAAAATATGCATACAAAGTTATGTTAAATTACGTAAAAAATAATTTTATTATAAATTTGTTAAAGGAGTTACTTTAAACAAAAGAAATATAAATTATAACCACCGAATACCCGAATCAACGTCACGAAAAACACGAAAAGAAAGTGTGTGAAAAATATCAGAAAGTAAAAAGACTGTGAAAATATTGCTTTTAAGACAAGAAAATACAATAAAGAAAAAACAGAATTATATACAATAAATTGTAATAGTTATCATTCCTAAGAACAAAAAAAAAAAAAAAAGAAAAACAAATAATCACTATTAGTATCAACCTGTGTCTCCTCAGTAGTGACTACTAAAAGTTTTCGATCCTAAAATTAGAGCAAGGTTTTCATTTTCCTGTGACAATATACACCAGTGTACATCAGGGTTTTGTATCTGTGAATGTTTTTGGTTATGATGAAACTAAATATATCAAAAAAGTAGTTATAAAATGTGAAAGGAATTGAAATGTGTAATAAATAAATTGAATCCTGAAGCAGGAACAATTTCTAATTTTAACAGAGAATTTAAAATTCTTATACCATTCAAGTAGTTTTTTAAATGTTTTTTATTTCATCTCTACGCCAATTTAACGAGACAACGACTACTGCTGTTCTTCCTGCTCCCCGGGTGGGATTTTCAGCAATTTGCTATTGCATATAAGTTTTAAATTGCAATAAATTTTTCTGTTTTCTACACTACTTAAATTCATTAACTTTTAATAATGATTATACACAATAGTAAAAAACTATAAATAAAAATAAGAAAAATATGACGAAGTATTTAATACAAATAAAATGAAAATAAATATATAGTAACAAACAATCACAATAGCATTCTTTCATCTCGTATGTATGTAATTACATACAATGTATGTATGGATGTATATGCTCATGTTGTATGCTTGAAGGTGCACTAAAAACGACAACAAAAAAAATACAAAATAAAAAACAGAAATAAAAACATTAAGTGCCTCAATGTATTATAGGCTAAGAACGACTGAACGAAGAAGAAACGTTACTGATTTTAGTCAGGACTTGCAAAATATCTTTAAAGAATAAAAACAGAAAAATAAAATAAAAAGTTTTTGAACCATTTTAAGGTAATTTTTTACTACATTTATGTTTTAGTAAAAGAATATTTTATTAATTTTCTCTTTTTGTAGCCATTCAATTATGGAAAAAGCTAAAGCGTACATAAAAAATGAATTAAAAAGTTCTAATTTACAACAACAGCAGCAGCAACAAACAGAACACTCGCCGACATTGTTACAACGACAAACATCTATAAATGTGCAACAACAACAGCAGCAGCAGCACCAATATAATAGTAATTTGAATCCATCACAATTTTATCAGCATTCGGCTCACGATAACAGCATCAGACTAGCTTCCCCAACGCGTCTGCAGTCATCAATAGCGGAGGGATCAAAGTCAATACCATTGTGTTATGTGTGCAGTGGACAGGGTGGCTATCAATCTATAAGAATTAGACCAAACTATGAAAGACCGTCCGAAGCTTATTTTCCATTTTTGGAAAGACATGAACCACCTGCAGGTGTTCCACCGATTAGTTCGAGTCAAATGTATGCGATGGCATGTAATCTCTGTTTTCGATCGCTTAATGAGCAGTGGGAAGCTTACGAGAGAGAGAAAAAGCCTCATATACAACGAATTTATCATATGAAAAGACTTGACAACAAGCCTTATATAGGGGCTGATATTTCAACTCAAGGTGAATATGCTGCCCAAATGTTGGGACTAAGTGCTGAACATCTCACCCAATCGAGTCTTGCATCCGAAAGCCAACACTATACGTCGCCAATATCTTATGCGTATCAGAGACATTTACGTGAACCATCCAATTATCGGAATGAAGCACCTTATCTTGCTCATACAATATCAGGTCAACAGCAACATCAGGTAGCTTCTTCTCGGAATTCTTCGCCTTCTCCAGCCGCAAATACTTCTCAAGATTTTTTTGCTAGGAATTCTCCTTTAACGTCACGAAATGTAAATGACAGAGCACATACTATAAGTAGACCTCAATCTCGTGAAGGTGGTTATTACCAAACTGCATCGCCATCGTCAAGACCATCGAGTGTGCAGGGTAGCGCCTATGAGACACTTAATATCAAACCTTCTTCTTATGCGCATCACAAGCTCAAGCTAGGACAACTCTCATATTCAAATTCAGCCAATCAAAATAACTATTCTAATGCGCAGCAACTTTCGTCAGCTAACTTTGGATCACATCAGCTACCGATTGAGCAAAATACTGGACAACAACATATTCAACAATCGCATTATAATTACCAAATGACTAAGCAAAACACAGCAATGTCACCACAAAGCCTTCCTACGCTGGTTGCGCCTTCCAGAACGTTAATATCTAGTCCATTCGGGACAGAACTTCAATCATCTAAAGACGTTGAAGATGTTCTGGATTTACGTAATGTATCAAATGCAAGATCTTCAGTTACACCAAAGACGCCAACGCCTATATCTACTCCAACTCCTATCAACTCAATTTCGTCATCTACTTCCCTTGTAAACAATAATCCCTCAAACACACCAGTTGACGTCGGTATTTTAGATCTTTCAATGCCAGATAAGAACTCTACCACTGAAGTCTGTTACGCTTGCGGTGATGAGCAAAGGCGTGGGAGCTTGATAGAAATCAGTACTCTTAAATCAAAAGATGACAAAAGTGAAAGGCCTTATTTTCCAATTTTTTATGATATGCATCCCAGACCGGCTCGCTCTCGACCAATGGATCCCAGAGGAATGATTCAGGCTTGTCACCTATGCTATGATCATTTAATGAGTCAGTGGCATCATTATAAGGTTAGTCTTAACCATTTTATATGATAACTGTTTTCACTTTTTCTAAATTTTTATTATTTTAAACAGCAGCAAGTAATCAAGATTTTTATTTTTATTTAAAAAGAGCATTATTTTCTATTGACGCGTTTTTTAAAAATATTTTGAGTATTTAATATTATTACACACAATCACCCTTTTTATAATTATATTTTTTTAAGGATAGTATTTCATTAATTTGCTTTTAAATGCTCTTAACTCAGTGAATAGGATTATAATAAAAAAGTTCTAAACTTAAAAAAGAGTAATTTATTGCAAAATATGAATTAAAATATACAGACTATTTTTTAAATAATATCGATGTTAATGAATATTGTTTTGTTTGTGTTAGTAATTAAGAGAACGAATGCTACTTATGTTTGCTTTCTGCGGTTTGAAATCCTCTTCTCAGATTTTCGGTTAACAGTAGGGAATCGTAAGCAAACTAATGTGTTGTAGACTTTTTCTACAAAATTTTTATTGACACATTTTTGTTGTATAGCCGTATCATTAATTCTGTTGATTTAAGCATTGTGTATACTTCTATTTTAATCAGTCGTTACAATCATTCGTTCGTTTAAAGCATTTAGTACATTCAATTATTTATTTTCTTATCATAACAGTGAATCGCAACATTAGTTTCGTATATAAATTGTGAATAATAAAAAGTAGATGTAAAATAACGAATAAATAGTGGAAATCAACTGTATATAAACATAAATTTTTAGTATAATTTTTTCAATGATTTTTTTTGTATAAATGATTAAAACAAAAGTGCAAATGTAGTATGAATGAAAATAAATGTTGTTTAATTAAATAAAATTAACTATAAATTACTGAAATAAGAAAAAATGTCTAAAAACGACTCGGTTATTGCCGGTATTAAAAGGAAAACTAACAGCGATAAAAACAACAAAAATAACAAAAATGGTAGCAACAATACTAAAATTCAAGATTGGGGTGAGACTGTAGGTATCCACAATACTCATAATATGCCGTTAAATGTTACTAAAACTACGACAAACATTACCTCAAAGAATTATATTAGTATTAATAGCTCATTGAATTGCTGTGATACTTCCAAAGTATGGAGAGATTATAAAAAACTAAAAACGTATTTGTTATTTAAAGATAGAGATAAACGAAACGATAAGGTAAATTTTTAATAATGTTGTGTTTTAGATTTGTATAAGACCCAGCACATAGGAAATCGAATTGTGAAAGTAATTAGTAGACTTAAAAGCCAGTTTATATTTATTTGCCATCATGTATAAAAAATACGAAACTACTCAAAATAATTCCGTTCAATATATAAAATGCACTTTTGTTGTCTTATTATTTTAATACTGTAAAATTGAGTCGAGCTGAGTCGAAAGTTATAAAGAAAATTAATAGATAACTTATTATAATTAGTAGGTGACTTAAGGATCAAACAAATTATATTACTTATATTTATTCAAATGTTCGACATTGTTTAGTTGTCAAATATGTTTTATTTGTCCTTCCGATAAGTCGACTAATATGGTTGGTTCCGTAGAGTGTTTTTTAATTACCATTTACGATTTCGAATTTTAACATTGAACTGGTCATTCCACCGATGAAGTTTAAACAGAGGAGTTAAATAGGTTTACGCTTATATTATAATTTAGAGTATACTTTATTATAACGCTCGTGCATTGTGCATGTTATGTTATTTTAATTGTTTACAGAATAATCAGATTCCTGAAAATGAACGTAACTATTACTTACGTAAAAAACCAGTCTCAGTTATAGAACGTGCCAAATTTGTTTGTTACACCTGCGGCAATGATACACCTTCTTCACAATTAAGGCTTGTGTATTGCTGCCCTAATGCAGAACGGGAACCTTATTATTCTTTTATACAAACAATGACTGCTTATAAGAATGCTAGTCCAATTAGTCCGCAAGGTAAGTAATATATTTCATAAACGAAATCAGAATAATAACATTATTTTAATTATAGGAATGGTTCAAATATGTTTTACGTGTTATGAAAAATATTCTAGTCGTGCAGAGGGTACTCAACAAATTTCTTTAACTGTTTCATCTACAGAAAAGGTAATTTCTTTTATCAGTTCGAACTAATGAAAATGCTAATTAATTACATTCAAATTATAAAAAAGTAATTAAATAACTATTAACAATTATAAAAGATTTAATTTTTGTGTTTTTAAAAATCAATTTAAAGTACCAGAAATAAAAGATATCCAAAATCTTCATCATATTTAAGTTTATTTTTTAAACAAATATCAATTTTAATTATAAAAGCAACATAAACATAGATTAATATATATTGCTGTCTGACAGTAGCGCGTACGAAAAGCAATCAAAAAGCAAATAAAATTGAGGCAAAAGCATTCTTATATTCATATTCATATATTATTTTAAACAAAAAGATAAGAAAATCAAAGGTGTCTGATGTAATAATAGGGTTATCACGATGAGTGTAGTTATATAGACGGTGAGGTTCAAAGATTTAGTAAAGGTAGTATGGTATATATTTTGAACAATTTGACATGTGTCAGTAAAAGTAATTGAAATAAATTATAAAAAGTAAATTGAAAAATAAAATAAAAATTTGGTAGTCACTCCACATATCGATATATAGATTGTCACTCCTCTGTTAGAAGAGATTTTAAATCAGTATAATCCCTATCCTCGTTATGCAATATTAGAGGTAAACGTTTTTATAACGACTTTAATTAGCTTGTGTATAGAAAATATTTCATTTGTATTCGTTTTGTATACATTTTAATTTCTTGATAACAAACTGACTGGACTCCGTATGATACTGTAAGCCATTGACCTATCAATATTAATTAACATGTCCTTACTGAAAGTATTAATACAATATAGTATGCAGTAACACATTTAAATTTTTCAAAATTTATTAACATCTTTAAGAAAAAGAGAAACAGATTTGAAGATAGAACATAACCTTACTGTAGCCCCGAAATTTGAACTCTTCTGATGGAATTCCATACATAACAACCCGATAGTACGATCCATGCAAAAGCTTTATGCAAAATCAATAGAATTAGCTACTATTCTGTTCTGCTTTGGAAATGCCTAGAGCTACAATCTTGTTTTCACGAACTCGTTGGATAGACTGTTCCAACTTTCCATAGCCTTGGAAAGTATGCAACATGTTGCTGTTGGGTTTTTCAACCTTGTTAGAGATTGACGTTACATAAGTAACATGCCAGCGAGACGGAAAAATACTGGCAAGGTATGTGATACTGAAAAGGTTAGCTGGTAGACGAACAAGCACCCAAGAACTTCTTTGGGACTAGTACTGAAGTACCATTCGCTGTAAAAGACTTGTTTTTGTCGAGATTCGTAAAAATCCGTTTAATCGTGCGTGCTCATAAAAATATGCTAGGCACAGTTTTTTGATACCCTTCCTAGTGCGGATAGTGGTTAATTATTTCCGGCACCTTGGAATTATTTACGAATATTTCCACTACAAGTTTTAGTTCGTTTTATCAAATGAACTAATGAATGCGCAGTAATTCATTGTAATAGTAGGGAGAACAATCATTACTCTCTACCCTTTAATAGAGTAAAGAAAAGATCTGACTTCCCTTTGGAAAGAAAGTACTTTAATACGAAATCGCCGTTGGTAAAGATCTTTTTGGTTCTTAAGCTACTGTAGAGAAATTTTTAACTGTTTATAAATTAGTTTGCACGCAGTTGGTATCGTATCAATTTCTAAATGAATCTTCTCTAGATTGGACTACAATTTTGCTAAGATTTGTGATCGAATTTTTTTCATAGGGATATAATAAGGCATAAATAAAACGAAGTAATCTCAAGATAAAAACTTAATCTTTGCCTGTATTTTTAAGCAATTGTACCAGTTTACCGTGTTCATTTAATCCCTATAATATTAGGTAACCCCTAGAAATTAAAACTGGAATAACTATACTGTTTAAGTTCTTTGTCCTTTCTGAAATCAGAATGTTTTGTATTTCTAGTCTTATATTAGTATTAATAAATAAATTGAACATTTTTTAGCCTTGTGAAATTAACTCTAACCATGAGTCAATAAATCAGCAAAAGGACATAAAACCATTAAGAAGTAATGATTCCCCAACAACTACACCATCTCTTCAAATTGGAACGCCACAACAATTGTCAATTGAAAATGGACATGGCCAATATCCGTAAGTAATGTTTAAACTTTTTACTATCTACTTTAGCAGTACAAAACATTTAGTATTGTGTTATTGTGAATACAGAATAAATACTGAAATTTTTTTTTCAAAACATAAAGAAAAAATAAGAATAAGAATAAGTAGACTACTCCGTCGACTATTAATTCGCACACTACTAAGTTGACAGTTACTAGGTGTAACTCGTAAAGCGAAATTATTATTTTTTTTAAGATACATAATTTTAAATGTAGATATATTTAAAAAATTGGTGTTCGAATCATTGAAAAAAAAGAAAGTTGAGAAACAGTTAACACTTGTAGTAATAATCGAGACATATCTAACATACATACACTGTGACGACTGATTTTTGTAGTAAAGGGATTGGGTATTAAAATTGATAGCGCGGTGTTATCAATTAAAATGTACCGTTAATCCACCTAAGCAAAGAATTTGTTTTAATAGAGAAATAACTAGAGATAAAGTAAACAATTTTAAAATTACAGACTTCGAATCCACAGAAAAACTCGTTAAAAAAGTAACAATTGGTGTTAGAAGTGGGATTGCATAAACATGGCAAAATAAAATTGCAAGACCTTAAGGTGTATTTAGTCGGTATCAGGAGCGAACTACCAAGTTGCTTAATGAAGGGTTTTCAACAGCGAGGTATCAACATCTGTATCTATGAGTTCGAAGATGTAGGAAACGGGAAGTATTATTCACTCAATGACGAGCAATGTCAAGCTCGATAATGGAGTTACCATAAAAAAGTAAGCTAGGTCAATAAAGGAGTTGAGTGGAGCTACCATAACAGAAGCTCAGGAATATAATGAAGCCACAATAGAAAAGTTAACAAATGCAATAAAGGAGAAAGGTCCAAGAAGCTAGTAGCTAAATGATAGTAGCTCAGAAATATAATAGATCTATAATAGACAAATCTTTAAAGAAAAGGACAATAGAAACCCAAGAAGTGAATAGAGCTGTCATAGCTCAAAGTTCGAACTATTTTAAAAAACCAAGACTGATGTAATAAGCAAGAAAGTTGAAGATAAATACTAAACGAAAAACTGCAGGAGTACTAATAGTTCAAAGACTGCGAGCAATAAAATCAACTTGATAATCCACGGTATTAATTTCAACATGGAACATGCAATGATGGCTTGACATAATGTGAGCATACTTCTAGATGTAGTATGCGATAACAAAACTCATACTGAAGGTTGTGTAACTGATCTGTCAAGCAAAAGTTATTGCCGGAAATTTCGTAGTATGTTAAAGTTCTCCGTTACAAGCAATAACAAATGGCGAAAACTAGTTTGGGCTAATCAGTATGGCCGTCAAGTATCGGGTTATATTCGAAGGGTACATGGAAAAATCAATAGCTGCGACTAAACAGTAGCTTAAAGAGTTTGTCATGCCGGGACAAAATCAGGGAAGGCCAAGTGTAGTGAAGCATAAGCCATAGTGACATATTGACACTGACAAATCGTTATGTTTTTGTCGTAATGGACTACTCTAGTAAACAGCCAGAAGTGTATACCTTACCTTACCACGAATACGAATAATTGTGAATGGATTCCAGCAAAAATACAATAAAGCAACAATATTGGGTCCATCATATCACACAATACCTGATCATATACTGGTCAGCTATGAACGACTTGACATCAAGAACAAAAAAAGGTATATAGCTATACTTCAAAAGCAAAACAACTCTTCAACAACAAAATGAAAGTCGTATATTAGAAAAGATTCCTTTATTGTGGTAATGGGTCGAACTGGCTTAAGTGTGTGGTAATGTTGTGGAAAACGAACAAACTTTGAATGAAAAAAAGAAACGATAAATAATGTAATTACATAGATTTATCATGAAAAATAGAAAAGACAATAACAGTAACAAATCAACAGTAGAGACTGTAGTTATACTAAAATGATCGTGTAATAAAATAAGCACGTTGTTATCAATTTAAGTCTTTTCTCATAAATTAAAAAGTCAAATGCTTTACTTAAATAAAAAAAGAAGAAAAGGGGAAAGTAAACAATTTCTTTTATTTTAAACTTGCAATCCCCAAGTACACAAAAATACTATAATAATAATAATTATTAATCTCAGGAGGTATTGGTATATACAAATGCTCTGTTGAAACAACAAATAATAAGAAATATAACCTAAAAAATTTAAATTGCACATGGGATAAATCAATTAAACTGCAATAATCTCAGTAAAGGGAATAAAAATATTTAATTTGTTCTGTGATTTTAGATGTTACATATGTAAAACCTTATGTGCTTCCAATAAAATGGAGTGGTTATCTACAAGTGCTGAGCACATGAACTCTCACGCAATGCATTTTCCTTGTCTTAAAGGCAATTGTAATTCGAATTCTAATTTAAATAATACCAATAATGGACGTGATACAAATATTAGTAGTAGTAGCGGATCTGCCGTTAATAATGATCCAAACGGCAACCGCGTGCTGGCGTGTAAAGATTGTGTTAATCACTTAGCACGACAATGGGAAACAATGGACGCGGAAAGAGTTCCTTTAGAACATAGAACGTAAGATGACAAATAAAAATAAAAAAGAGAAAGAAATAACTATACATTTTTACTTTAAAAAATTTAGATATATCATTCCATCGCCTGTAATAACGTCAACTTCCCCTAACGGTTCGAGGCATGGTGGTTTAAGTGTAAATACTCCTCCTTCTACCCCATCAGTATCGTCAACGCCTGCTACCTCGACATCAATATATTGTTTTTTATGTGGTTTACATTCAGATCTTACTTTGGCCAGAGTTCTTTATGCCAGTAAAGAGGTGATGATATAAATTGCTATTATATTATTATACGATATTTTTAAGTATACTTTGTTTAATTTTAGGGCTCGAGACCATATTTTCCTTTTTTGCTAAAACACACTTCCTTGCCTAATGCTGAACAACTACGCCCAGATTATTCGGCATATGTGTGTACTTTCTGTTATCATTCTTTATTAAAGCAGTGGCGACGGTAGGCATATGATTCTCAATTTTTATGTATCTATGTATTTTATATTCTCTTATTTCGTTAGATATGAATCGCAAAATCCGTCTTTAAATGTTGTAGATCGAAAATACAATTGGCATGACTATATCTGTCATTTGTGTGGTATCACCACTTATAGAAAACGAGTAAGAGCTTTGCCAGTTAATGAGTTTCCCTTTGTTAAAAACAGAAAAAGTGAAGATGGACTCCTATTGGAAAATGGTGAATATGCTGTAGTTTGTTTAGATTGTTATGAAAGCTTAAGGCAAGTATTCTTAATATTTATATATCTGTATTATAAATATATAATAACATAAATTCTGTATTGTAATCATATAAAAGGCAACAAGCCTCTCAACATGACCGTTTTGGCGTTCCAATATCTAAACGAGCTTATAATTGGGTACCACAACCCCCCCCTCCTGAAGACAGCCCTGATGCAGCAGTCGCTCGTTTACCATGCGGCGAGCGTTCTGATAGAGTTGTATGTCTTCTTTTGTCAATATTAAAATAGGCAACTTAAATATCACAATTTTCTTTTGCAGCCAATTAACACTGCCATGAGACCGTCAACAAAAAAGAATAGTTCACCTAAATTATATGAAAAGCCTAGAGATGGTAAGTGTTTATTGAATATTAAATTTCTCACGAAGTAAAACAAAGAAAATATGTATGTGTAATATACACACAAATACATAAACTATCGAATGTTGATGACTGTAACCAACAACCAAAAATCAAGTGCCAATAAATATAAATTGGCTTCACTTAACACGCTGTCAAGTACTTGACTATAATAGTATTAACGTCTTCTCTCTTCTCCATCGTAAGTAGGGAAATACAATTCTTATATTACATGGGTTTTAAACGAGCTTTAAAAATAATTATAGCAAAACGAAAATTTAACGAAAAAGTCGAGTGAAAATAATTGCTTTTAACTAAACAAAATATAATGTAGATGTTAAAATTACTAACATTCATCTTTTTTATCTAAAATACATGTTTTGTGTTTATAATGAATTAGGGACCAGATTTTTATTTACGACTGCATAATATAATGTGTTATCATGATATTTACTGTTCCCAATTTTAAAAATATTAAAAAATGGTTGCTTGAAATTAATAGCTAATTTTTTCCTGTGTTAAAAAATTTGACAGTACAGAGAAAATAAAAATTTATATTGAAAAAATACTTCTTATGTTAGGCACAAAATATGTCCTCCACAATATAGGAAATAAACGTGAAAAAATTATAGAAATAAAATTTACTATATATACCAAATTGTACATGTATATAAAATATATTAACATTAATAACATATTCACTTTGTTGTCATAGTGCCAGAAAATTGCTAAAATTAATAAAAAAAATTTACATACAACAATGCTACGTTTCATATATAGTTCCGTGTAATTATGCAAAGGAGATTTAAAATCGATTTTTGTTCAATATAAAGTGCGTTCATACATAAAATTGTTTTTTGAAACAAAAGTTTTGTTTCCTAAAACAAGTAATTCTATGTTAAATTTTTGCTAAATGTGAGAGACTAAATAATTAGATTAAATAATGCTATTTATTTATAAAAAAAACATATACAGTGCTAAATGGGAGAGTAGAAGCAAAAGTCTTAGATTAAAGAATGCTATTTATTTACAATACAATACTAAAATACACATACCGTACAAAATAATAATTAAAATTTCTTAATTTCTTTTAAATGACTATTACATACTTTTCCTCAAAAGATCTATAATGTAGATAAATTAATTAAGACGTCCGTATTTAATTCGAAATTAATTTCAGTAAATGTTCTAATACGTCAAACATATTACATTAAAAATTTTCTTTAGCTAAAATTAATAATTAAGGAAATCGAATTTCGATCCCATTATTTCTAAGAAAACTATTTTTAACAATTTTTCTCTGAGGGACTCTAACAAAATTAATTTTTTTTATTAAAATTAAAACCAAATAGAAATTATAATAAGACACATTATTTTAGAAACAGTAATATATTTAAAGTGAGTTTTAGCAATTAGGTTATTAGGTAACACACTATTTTTGTTTTAATGTTTGTTTTAGAAACATTTTGAATCTTTTTTTACCAGTTCGATTTACTTTATAGAACCTTCGACATTTTCATCAGGCGTCTCCTTTACTATTTATAGATTATAGCCGGAGATGTATTGATCTTCACACTATATACAAGGTAATTTGCTGACATTAATATTAAGTTGACAGTACCATTTATTCAAAAATGATTCCAATATTATAATAGTAAATTAAGCGTTTGTCTATATATGATTTGAAACTTCAAATAAAAGAAGACTTTGAATCTCACAGCTTTATATTTCATCTAATATTTAATGACTAAGTTAAACACTCACAGTAATATGGAAATATGGGTGGAATTTAACAAAACACACGAGACGTAATGTGTTAATTTTGTTAGTTGGCAAACAGAGAAAAAGTGTTATTGAACTTATTAATGATTCTGTTATTTTTTGTGCCCTCTATATATTGTATATACTTCTGCAGTATACGCCTACTGCATGTGTTTAGTCTAATATTTTTGAAATTACATGTGTTGATGCATAAGCATATTATAACTGTTTTATAAATAAATATAAGCTGCTTGCTTACTCAAGTATCTATATATCAATATATAAAGATATGTTTCATTCAAATAACTTTCGTAAAATATGCAAACCAAGTTGTAAAGGTACATCCATATAATAGAGTGCATAATATAAGAAAAAACATACTTCATTTTAGAGGATATTGTTATTAATAATTTTTTATGCTATTTTTATTTAAAAATCAGGCAGAGTGTAATCAGAAGAACAACAAGATTTATTTAACTTCAAATTTATCGCACTTAAATCGCACTTGGAAGCTATAATTAAACTAATCTTTAAATGAGCATCTCATAAACAGTTGAAAAACAATACGGTAGCAATTTGCATGGTACATTACTTTTTAGTGAAAAATTACATTATAAAAATTACAATTAAATTCGTGGCGTACATACGTATTTATTTATGGCACAAAATTTATCATGTGTAAATATAATTAATTTTAATGTTGTTCTTTGTCTCAAAAAGCGCGAATGGATGAGATCTTCACATTTACGGTATCGGTATTTCTCTATACTACCACTTCAGCAAGTGAAGGATTCCATTTATTAAACTGAAAGTATCAAAAAGAGTGAGTGTTTCATTTGTGTAATGTGTTAGAAATAGTATAACCAAAAATTGGTAGGAGAGCAGTATCCTTGGCAATTACTTTTCTAACTGTCAATGTTGTATACGCTTCACAAAAATGCAACACAACGTACATGTGTTCTTCATTTGAATGTTAATGTTATTTTCAGCTTGCGACTTCAATTTCTATGCAGATGTAAATTTCATAAATGCCAATAATAACTATTTTTAATACGTTTATTTTTTTCAAATCTATATATCAGTTACCAGTATTTTAAAAACATTTAAGTAAAAATAATATAAAATTGTCAGAATTGTCAAAATTCTCAAAATATAAAGAGATTAATTAAACAATCATCAATCTGACTTCATCGTCGAATGTCTTTACAGCTCTATTCAAACAAACACTCATACATGTTAAAATACTGTATGCGGCAGATTGGGTCCTCCTTTTGTTTTTTATATCCTTATTTTTTATGAGTGCAGTTTTTGTATGAAATCTGTGTTGCACTCATTTTTTTTACTTATTTCCTCACTCTCATTTTTAAAATGTGTGTGATGTTGCCACAGTTAGTTATTTATAAGGTTTACATATTTTTAATATGGAGAAATGTTTTATTCTGCGGCTATCTGAATCTTTTTTTCAAAAAAAGTTTCTTGGCAATAACGCATTTATCAAAAAATGAGAGTGGGGCCCTTTAATTGTTTGGATGGCGTAACAAGATCAGAATGTAAATGTTAAATATTTAATGTAATCTAATTTAATGTATGATTTAAGGCTTCAGCTCTATATTGTGAAAGAAGGCACTATTCCATATTTTATGAAAGTATTCAATTTTTGGTTTCGGCTGTCATTATTTTTGAATAAGTTCTTGCAAAAAAAGATAAACTTTTAATACTTTTAATTTTAAAATTTATTGTTACTTTTTGTTGAAACAAGCAGAATTTTGTTATGCCACCAACCAATCCAAATTACAGCTTTAAAACAGAGAAAAACATAATTAAACCGGCAACATATGCGGCAAGTCCTCCTTAGAGTTTAGTTATTATTACCTCGTTATATTTTCATCTAACAAATCTTGCGAACTTTAGAGAATATTTATTGTCTTAGCTATTTGAAATATGTGAAATTGTCAGTTAAATTGATTATGTGATATTTATGTTCTACAATGCTGCCAGAAATAACTCTAGCAGAAATATGCTATATTCCTCTCCGAGAGTTTTTCACTCCAAATATAAAACCAACCCCCATTTTCAATGAATTCCATTGTGCATTATGTTATTTGAAGGAGTTGAGTCCCATGGTATGAATATTTTTGGTGTACCCTTTTATATAAAAATACCACAATTTAACACGAACTTATGCAGGCGCGGAAAAAGTCTCTTTTGAGAGTGTCGAATATTGACTATAACTTTGTTATCTGTTATCTTTTGATGCTTCATTTAACAAGTATGAGATGCAAACAAAACAAAAGGAACATTGAATGTACTTTCATCACACATATGTATGTATTTCGAAAGCAGAAAGTACTATGGGTTACCAGACGTAATGTACTTAAGTTTTTAAAGTATATTAAAATTGCGTTTTTTAGAAATTTATATATCGATATGAATGATCATTAAAAACTATTAATTTAAAATGCGCTCAAATAAGGAAAACATGATTTTTTTTATGATCAAATACAAAATAATTTCATAGCACCAATTTTATTTTTTGTAATAAATAAATATTGAAAAATTTCTACAAGTTATTTTACGTCCGTTAAAGGGTTAGATTACTTATTGGATTAGTTTCCTGGTATTATGAACGCAAAACATTAGTACTTACTAACTTAGTTACCACAAATTTTTAAATTTTTTGGAAATAATTATCATTATCATAATGTCGCAACACTAAAATTTAAAAATATCTATTCAAATGATATAATTTCATTTTCTATTTATCTGAATTGGCGCGTGTAACGAAATATAGCGAATGTAAGACCATTTAAATTTTGTTAAATTTTTTTAAAAAGAGGAAAACAATTGAGCTCGTATTATTTTGTTTTAATATTTAATCTTTTTATTTTTATTTAATAAATACGATTCTGCTTTCATTTGAAAGTGAAATGTAGCAATGCACATTACGTAAGAATACGGTCACCCCACTTTAAGTGTTTGTTTTACCTCTACTTGTTTTTTTTTCTGTTTATATTATACGACATGTTAAAATCCTTAGAGTGAATAGATAGCGGCGGTAATACATACAAAGCAAGAACAAATGAGTTCGGAATTTTCGAATTTAGTCCTTTTGCAAACGTCGTCGTGTTCTTGTCAAAATTTGAACGGATAAATATCGTGCTTACGCACTTAACTCACTTAACAGCGCCTCCCACAAACATTACAAATACTTTTGCTTATACATACATCAATAATATACATTCATACATATGCATACATGCAATTGCAGTGTTGACAAGCATATAAAGAAATCGTCCTTACTGTGTATAAAATTCGAAACTAATTATTTTACTGGTTAGAACAATTTTAACACACCTTTTAAACGGAAATAAAAAACGAATAAGTGATACAAATTTATAAAATACGAATTTATTGTTTATTTTAGTACATACCTAATCATTAACAAATTAAAAAAAGAAAAAAAATGTACAACAAATGCTTTGAGATGGCTATAACGGATGTGTTTATTGTTCAACCCTTGCAACATACATTAAACATCTTTAATTAACCATAAGCATATCAATGAAAAACAAACAACACCCGCATGCATTAATGTTGTATAAAAGGAGACCATACATACATTGCATAAATTCTACATATAGTACATAAAAAATTATTCAGAAGAAAAAATAATGCTACTTCTCGATTCTTGAAGAATGAGTATAACAAAGTAGACAAAAGAGTAAGAGAGCAATTATTAATAGAGAGATAGAGGGAGAGGAAAAAGTGTGAAAGATGAATTAGAGAGCGCGTAAAAGCAAAAAAGACGGTAACTCTGCATAAACGGCACACACATGTATTTACACTCAAATTATTGAAAATACAACAAATATTGGTTTGTTTCTATGTTATCTGTTTTAGTTTTAGAATAATAACTTAACAGTAATATCGGCGGAATTATTATTTAATAATAAATACTGAAAATTTGTAACATCAATACAATTAGAAAACAGTTTTTGGAAAATTTCCTAAAATAAAGTATATAAAATCAAAGAAAAATATAGGATACTAAATATTATTAATATTATGTGTATTATTATGTGTCAACAGTGTCTAGAACTAAACAAAATTTGTTGGTACGATTAAATAACCGTTAAAACGGAAGCACTCTATAGTTCAAAACAAAAAATAGTCGTATGAAGTATATTAGTTTTTATTTTTAATGTTGTTTTGTGTGTATAAGTTGGTATGCATTTACATATTTCAACATTTATAGTTACGACTGGTGCTGAAAATTTTTCCGAATGTATGCATTGACTGACGACTATGTATACTATGGACATTAAAATGTGTAAAATGCAAAAATAATGTGCAAATACGAAGTCAAAATGTATATGATGAGGTTTTATAAAATTAAATTTTACTGCATTTTATTCATGACATGTTTTAAACAGTGCGGTAATTTTTAGGTTCCGTATACGTGGGCAAATTAACATCACAAATATCTAAACTGTATGCTACTATTCATCATAATCTAACCAAATAATACTGATTCCAATCCGAACATAAAGAATTTATTGTCCCAAATTCTAAAACAACCATTCAGTAAAGAACACATAAATAAATATTTATCACAATATTGTAATATTATGGTAAAGTAATAAAAACTTTTTATCATGTTTATAAATATGGATACCTTGTATTATTAGAGAAAATAACAACCAAATATCAAAAACTGTTTATTGGTCACGAAAATTTTAAATGATTAATTTTTATTAATATGTTAACGAAAAGTGATAGTAGTAAAGTATTGTGTACCTAAATACTTCAGACTTACTTATTTAGTTATCCACTCATAAAATCTGCTCAAATCTAAACTATATGATGGAATGGCTACCAAGAGGATTACCCAGCTTACATGCGCCAATACCAATTTGTGGTGAGTCGTTGGTAACGTTATCGTATGTAAATATAAAACGCGAAATTTTCACAGTTTGTAATAAGCAGTAACAAGAGTTACAAATTGAAATAATGTGATTTTATTACATTAAAACTTATTATTATTATTTTAATTTTGTATGCGTCAATTCCAATTTTACGAAATGAACTTATATAATATTCCCGATTATTTCACAAATCTTTAAACATTTAAAGTAAATTTTAGCCAAAAACCAGTATTTTTCTGTCTGAAATGTTTTTTATTTGTGACACAGAGTTTCGTATTTGTGTTTTTTCGTATGATTTTTTTCTACTTGCTTTTACCTGAAATTACCTCAAATAAAGCTAATTTTATAAGATGGAAAATCTGGCCTGAATAAAGCAGAGGCTAATTCTTAATGGCAGTATCCTTTTTTATGACAACAGAAATGTACTATGCCACTTCGTAGTCGATCTCTTTGGTATATTATGCATTTTTACACAACTTTTAATATCCCGCTATTTTAATTTCAAAAGAATTCACAGGCTGCAGCTTAAAACTAAGAAAGATAAAGCAAATTCTCTCTCATATATGTATTATATCGTAAATTTTATGTACATTTATTTTGAAATAAATGTGATTCTGCTTAAGTTGAATTACTTTAACATATGATGTTATTTTTCTATTAATTTTTGCAAACTTACCAAACAATTTTGGAATAATTGTAATAATTAGGGTCCCTTTAAATTACTTATTTTATTGCCATTGGAATATTTTAATTCAAACTTGCATAATAATTGGGATCTCGAAGAAATTTAAGAAATCCGAATTTCTGGTGCAAATGTTCGTAAAAGTTTTGAGGGGAAAAGGTCCTTGAGAGTGCCTTAGATGATTTATCAGAAATATATATTAGCAAAGGACATACACTTGTAATCTCGTTTCCCAATGTGAATAATTTTAAGATTAATTAAAGTGTTGTATTAGGAAAAATATTTTTATTGCATAAAATCAGAAATCTTTAATTCAAGGTATGTGAAATGTGCTTTAAAAATTTTTTGTTTGATTTCAGTTCCACCTAAGGCTGTACAGAAGCGACCGACGTCCAGTCCTGCGCCAGTCGTACCGTCTTCGCATCACTTACAATCGCCATCGACGCAAACTGCTAACGCTTCAAATTCAACGAATGTTGTACAATCACAGTCATCAGTTACAAATATAAATCATTCGTTGAGTAGCAATCACCTTGGAGCCCATTCACCTTCATTGGTTCAACAACAGCATCAGGCTCACCAACAAGTGGTTGCTGCAGCTGCGGCCGTAGTTCAAGTGCAGCAACAACTAGCGAGTGTACCAGGAACTTTAAATCCGAGTGGAACGCAAGCTCGTGGACCGTTTGCATCTGCTTTGAGAAACTTAGCTAAACAGGCAGATATAAAGGAGGAAGAGGAAATATCTTCACGAGAACGAAACGATCGTAGTGCAGCCACTAGTATATCAGTTTCTAGTGTGGGTGTATCTAGTACGAATAACATAACATCGAATGCAAACACAAATAATAGAGCATCAATTGCTAATGAAAGAATTGTATCGTCGTCTCTGCCACAAAGTATAAATAGTGAAGATCGATCTTCCGGAGCTAAGAAACGTTCCGCATCATCACCACAACCAGTTGAAAAAATAGCTCGCCTTAACTCTCAAACGAGTTCCGCTATACAACCTGAATTATTAGCTCGAAGCGGGTTTCAGCCATACAGATCAGACGAAAGACTTATTCATCCAGCTTTTCCCTTAGAAGCATATTCTCCATTCGGGGGAATACCAGGCATGCCACCAGGTGAATGACATATTTTTAATGTAAATATAAAATATTTCTATAATATTCTCTTTTTACAGGCGCCTTCTTAAATCCGGCTGGGCTACCTTACACTGACCAAATGTATTTGGATCAACGTTTTCAATTGTTAAGAGCAGCGGGCGCACATCCATCACATCCTCATGCTGCCTTATATCCCCCAATGGCATCTCCGTATGCTTCTCACTTATATTCTATGATTCCTGGTGCAACATTAGGACTTGGGCCTAGTTTACATGACCGAATTAAATTGGAGGAGGAGCATAGAGCCAGAATAGCACGTGAAGAAGAACGTGAGCGTGAAATTCAAAGAGAAAAGGAAAGAGAAATTCGAGAGTTGCGTGAACAAAGGGAAAGAGAGCAACGAGAGAAAGAACAGAGGGAACGCGAACAAAGGGAGAAAGAGCAACGAGAGAAAGAACAAAAAGAAAAAGAGGCAAGAGAAAGAGAAATGCGCGAAAAGGAGAGAGAAGCTCGCGAAAGAGAACGACAACAACTTTTATCAGCTTCTCACCATTATTCGAACTCCTTATATAACCCTTTAAGCCGAAACATTCTGGGTTCTATGATACCACATTTAAATTTAGGTCTTCGTGCTCCTCCCACTGGTCTACAAGCTTGTATATCAACCATGTCCCCTTATCACGTTTCTAACCAAAGACAAAGTCCTCATGGTGCAATGGGTTTAAACTTAGGACTGTCAGGTTTACCAGGCGTTCCACCACTCTCACATGTACCCTCAAATATGCCCCACCATTTGCAGCAAGCTGCTTTAGGTTTGACCCATCCCGGATTTTCGGCAGCAGCCCTAGGTTTGGCGCACCATAGCATGAACTTGACTCATCCGCATATGTCTACACATCATCCGACAATAACATCCGCACATCAATTACCACCGCACTCAAACACGGTACTTTCCACTTCGGCAGGCTCATCTGCGCACGGAAGTCTTAACATAGTTAGTTCTAGTAGCTCAATGCCTGCCAGGCAATCTGATTCAAATATGATTACTTCGTCAGCACCTACTATGCAGGCTACCGGAAGTACTGCACAGACCACGACATCATTATCCACTCATATATCTCCAATGACTAGTTCCTTGTACTACACTCATCATCCCAATCATTTAGCCGCAATGCATGCTGCCGCGGCAGGACCTTTGACGACGGCATCAAATCATAATAGCGGATCATTACAAATTCCTATCTCCGGATCCTCAAATTCCTTATCCTTTTCTTCAACATCGATGTCGGGAAAATTGACATCTGTACCAACTTCGTCAAGTGGTGGCCAAAACGGCAGTGTGAATAATAGATCATCACATAGCCCTCACGCCATGCGCCACCATATAGCAAATGTAGTGCCTCAGGCTACAGCTATAGATAAGCCAAATTCTACAAGTGTATTAAATACGACGCACGAACCAACAACATTAGACTTAACCGGATCGAATTCGAATTCAAGCAACCATGCTCCTTCGACAGTTAGCAACACTGAGTCAGTAAGAGTAAACAACTTGCAAGTTCTTTCCAGTGAAGTAAATGGATTAGAAACAAATAATGATATAGGAAAGGAACATGATGATTCATTAAAAATGGAATTTCAATCAAATGAAAAGAAACAACCATCATCCCCAAAAACAATGCATAATTCAGCATCCTCTGGTACAAAGGATTTACTAGAAATCGATCAACAGCAACCTAGTGCTAGTCCAGCCGAATTAAACATCCGACGACATGGAAGTCCCGGTCAAGGTAAAATTTCTGGTTCCTACACAACTTCCACTATTATTACCAGTGAGCAACATCAGCATCCTATTAAAGATGTAAATGAGGGATGTGCTAAAGACTTTTCAAAAATAGTTACATCTCATGGTGTTAAAGCAATAAATTCAAAAAATTCAGAAATCTCCCAAAGTCGCTCTTCTCCCAATCCATCTTCCCCTTCCAACATAGAAAGCGGCAAGAATTTAAAATTACCACCTATATCTTTATCAACCACACCTTCAAGTACAGGTACTGCTACATCAACTTCTTCTACTGCGCCTACTACTACTTCTACCTCTAACATAACGTCTAAGACAAAAACGGACTTGCAACATCTACAGTGTACAACCCAACAACGGCCAATACAGCACTTACAATCCACACCATCACAAGTACCAACTGGGCCAATTAGCACATCGGCAAACCCTCGATCCCCACAGGCTAATCTAGCCGATAAATCGCCAGAAGGTGTATCCACATCTGGTGTTACTTCAACCACAAGTGGTACAATCTCACCACCAGTGGTGAGTAGTAGCACGAATGTTGCCGGCTCTTCGCCACAAACGAACTTTATTGACGAGGTTGCTGTGTCCAGTGCTACGCCCACCACCTCAGTTCAGGCTGAGGTGAGTAGTAGGTGATTGTATGCACTTTATACAGTTAATAGATTAGTTCTATTATTATCTCTTATTAAAACAACTACCACTACTTCATTTAAACAATATATAAAAATAATAATCATTTATTAAAGCTACACTACTCGCTCTTATGCGTTATGATGAGAAAAATCAAAGTTTTCTCTTTCTACCGAACTTTTTACCAGCATAATCCTTAACCGTGTTCAACAAATACAATTTTAAATTCAAGCCAATTGAATAATCACGTTTTTATACAAGTTTCATTCCTTTAAGAAGGCAAATTAATAATTGAGATTATGTTGATAAAACCTAAAGCATAGATTTTTAATTTAATCAAGTTTAAACTAAACAAAATGCCTTAACATACAAGTTTTCATATGCGTCATATTGTCACTCTTTTTTGTTTTCAATATGTCCTTTTTTCAGAACTACTAGTTAAAAGCTTAATGTGTCCGAATAGCTGTATACTATATATATATATATTTTTAATTATGTTTTTATTTTATTTTCTTGCTTAATTCGAAAAAAAAAAACAAAAAATTCTTGTACAATTGAAGTTCATAAATAAGTATAAACAGACTTGTATATTTTTATATGTATTTTTTGAATTTGTTAATATATCATTCGCATAAACACTTTCTTTCTACTCAAATAATAACTCCATTTTTATATTTAATATCGATTTGTTCGAACAAAAAAGAAAGCCTTTAAATTTTAAGTTTTCTAATTTTTTAAATTTTTAATACACAAGCATGCATACATTGGTTAGCCTCATACACATACACATGTCAAAATAATTACAAAGGATTTTTCGCAGCTTTGGTAGGACAAATTTTGCTAATAATCGATTAGATTATTTAAACTAAGAAAAATAAAATGTTCAATTTGTTAAGTTTTATTATTTTCATTTAATGATTTTTTATTATATAAACGTTAAACCATTTTATTAAAATACGAATAGGACGAAGTATGTAAAGAAAAATCTATTGCAAATGAAAAAATTACAAATAATAAATGTTTTAAATATCATTCATAGTTTTGTTTTATTTTACATTTTTATGTTTTCCTTACTTCGATTTTTATTTATTTATTTTTTTTAGATACGAAATTACCTTCTATTACTTATATAAAATATATAACACGGCCATTATTTATTATTTACAGATACAGAAACTAAGCATGCGACGAATGCGATGAAAAATTTTACAAATAGTGGCGTTAACAATATTGTGTCTACAGAAGAATCTTCATCCACTTTATGACATCACATATTTAAAAACCTTGGAAATAATTAGTAAAAATAATACATATTTCCAATGATTCCCTTGAATAATATACATGATATACTTGATACAGATTTATGTTTTTGCTAAATATTAACACTAATCATTAAAACATTTATTTTCTATCAAATTAATTCCCACATTTATAAATTTTTTTAGTTTCCAGTTAATTAAAAGAATATATAGCAATTAAATTAATTAACCCAATTACCTACAGTTATAATTAATGTAAATACTTTATTTACAAACAAGAAAATTAATTGCAAAGATAATGCATACTTTAATAGAGCCAAGACTAAAAATTTAATTCATGTAAGGATTTTTATTTCCTTCAATTAATAATTGTTGTTACTTTGACAAAGATTATAATATATAAATCTAATACTCTAACAAAATTATACTCCGACTGCGCTTACAAAGAAGTGTGTTATCTCGTGTAATTGTACTTTAAATTAATACAAGTTCATTATATTTACGAATATTAATGATATGTAATAATTCCATGGCCTTTCAATTTCATCAAAAAAAAATTGGTTTAATTAATATAAAAAAAAAATATTTATAAAATACAGCAGGGTGTAAGAACATATAAATTATATATGAGAAGTATATATATATATATATATATGTATACATATACATACATGTATACATATACGTATATATACATATATAATATATACTATACATGAGATACATATATATATATATATACATATATAAATATGTAATTGTATGTATAAATATATACATATATACATATGTATCTCAATAAATTGACTGGTATTTTGAGAACGATTGGAGGTTTTTCTTAGCCACGAACTTCAAAAATATAATTTCTTTTTGGGAGTTATTATTGCAAACCGGTGAGTGTACAAATATTTCTCCCCAACGTGCTTAGTTCAATGATCACAAATTGCCAAATCTTAATTAATAATGCAGTGCAATTTTCAAATCTTCTCAAAAACATTTTAAGTTTTAAATTATTTTATGATTCATTACTTTGTGTTATTGAGAATGCTATAAATATCAAACTAATTCCGTTTAAAATATTTGACGAGGGCAAGATTTAAATTTTTCAAAAACCATACATATATGTATATTAAGGTATATTATATTTTTTCACATTGTATATCAAATTAATGTTTAAATATCATAAATACTTGCCTTTATAATTGTCGAATATACATTTAAATGAATATATGCGTATGTATATATTTAATATATTCAAACGTAATTATCGAAAATTACGGTACGAATTTTTAAAATTAATTTAATCAAAATTATTGAACCATATTTTCTACAAATGTAACATACATACTAATAAAGTTATGCTGAAAAATGATGTGTACCTTAAAGATTGAACTATAATTCACAAATTTCAATTCATTTAATTATATTTATTTACTAGTAATATTTTATTGCAATTGTGTAAACATGCAAAAATTATTGGCCCCATAATACAGCAATGTCCAATGACGAAAAACCATTTTAGCTAACCTTAACTCAAATTATTTTCAACATACATTTCTATTATTAAAATAAATATTGAATAATATTTAAAAGTAATTTGCATCTTTATGCATATATAGATGAATGTATCCTCAAAAAAACTGCAACAAGAACACACGAATATTAAAAATAAACTAGACCAAGAGAACGGTTGCAAATGTAAATAATTGTAACAAAAAAAAAATATATATATATACATACTTACATACTTGACTGGCCATTAACAACCCGATTAACGGATTTCGATCTGCCTTAGCACATCCTTCTGGTCACACCAATTGATGACAGGGCTTCCTCGATCTGGTCCTTCCAATACAAACAAGGGCGGCCCCTTCGTCGACTTTCGCAAACTTCCGCATCAAATACCAATCTCAGCGGAGCATGCTCTTACATTTGAATGACATGGCCTAGCCAGCGCAGCGGCTGGATGTTAATACGCTGCACAACGTCGATGTCGTTTAGGAGCTCGAATACTCTCAAGGCTGCTGCATCAGTGCTTAATAGTGTCCATGCCCCTGCGCCATAAAGAAGCACGAGGAGGATGACGTATATATTTTCTTTAATTAGGCTGCAGTTTGAAATAAAAATTGATGTTTAGATCGTATAAAGGAATTGGAAAATAATGAATGAGGTGAATGAGAAAATAGTATAATGGTCTTGGTCTCTTCTGTACGATAATTACGATTATAAAATAATGATTAATATAATACTTTAGATTACATAAATTGAATGTGATTGCTAGAACAAAAAATTTAAATGTAGATTATTTTACGAATGTAATTTCATAAATTTCAAAAATATTCAGTAACAAAATAATCCAATAATTATATTTAAAACTCAAAACTAAACATTAAAATTACAATTACAATTTAGTTCGCCTATTTTCACTTTTTTGAAAATCTTGAGCCATCTGTGATAATTCTAATAAAAAGTGTAAAATAAAAGATATTTTATGTAATAAAAAAAAATACATTATATATATGTATATACATTATACATTATATATATGTATATATATATATATATGTATATATATATATATATATATATATATATATGTTAATTATAAAACATATATATATATATAAAACATCCCATATTAAGCACATTGTGCATTTAGTTTTTAGTTTTTTGCTCTGACTTGGTTTGATACTAAATTCATTAATTACTGTATTAACATTTTATTTGCTTAAACATTTTTTTTGCGTTTTTTACAAAGTTTTTAGATTGATTTTTTAAACAAAAACTAAATAAATAAGTTGAATAGATTATTAAAGAATAATAATCAAATTACCTAAAAATATGTGGCATACATACTCAAATAGAGAATGAACTTGTCGAAACTCTAAATGCTATTCATTTCTATACTTTCTAAACTAAATTTATATATAAAATGGACACAAGAGATTAAATGTAAAAATAAAATATGTATAATAAAAACAATGAAATAAATTTGATTTGTTAAAATCAAGTAAAACTTTAATATTTAATTTATTAATTTTTACATACATATGTATGTACATAATATGTACAATTTGCGTGTAAATACATTTGAAAAACAATAATAATTAAACTTTATGCAGATTCTTGTGCTTGGCGATATTCATGGACTGAACCACGTTCAGTAAATGTAAAATTTTTTCTAGTTAAACTTTCACTGAAAATTTCTTCGTCTCTAGGTTTACCATAGCCGCCACCACCAGGTGTCATCATAGCAAATAAATCCTTTGGATAACAAAAAAGTGATAATAATGTCAATAAACATAATGTATATATTATAGAAAAAAAAAACGTACCCCTGCTTCAACATCAATACAAGTCTTACCGCCTAATGATATAATGCGACCATCTTTTTTATGCAATAAATTAACACCCCTTTTTCCTGGCATTCCGCCATCCATACCATATGGACGTAGCGTTCGGCGTTCTGTTAGTACTGACAGTGTAAGCGGTTTTCGGAATAATATATGTCGTTCAACGCCTTCCCCACCTCGGTATTTACCACTGCCACCAGACTTGTCAGATCTTAAACAGAATCTACGTAATATCATAGGATAACGTAATTCAAATATCTCTGGATCAGTTATGCGTGTATTGGTCATATGAGTGTGAACTCCTCCAGCCCCATTCCAATTTGGACCAGCACCAGAACCTCCTGCCACAGTTTCATAATAACCCCATTTTTCATCACCAACAGTTATGTTGTTCATGCAGCCTTGGGAAGCCGCACATACCCGAAATGCTTTTAATACTGTATCCACTATACGCTGCGAAGTCAAAACATTGCCGCCAACAACAGCTGCAGTTTCTGAAGGATCTAGTATTGAGTTCTTTGGAATAATAATTTTTATAGGCGCCAAACATCCTTGATTTAAAGGCACATCATGCCCCACCATGCAACGCAAACAATATATAAGAGCAGATAATGTTATAGCTCGAGGCGCATTACAATTTCCCCATACTTCTACACCAGATCCTGTAAAATCACAAATTGCCGAACCATTTTCAGCGTCTATACTTACTTTTAGTTTTATGGGTGACCCATCATCCATAAATTCTTCAGCATCTAAAGTCGATGAATCAGTTCGTGACAAAGCGTCTTTAGCTATTAGTTTAAGCATATCGCGCACGGCTATTTCCGCATTTTCCTGAATATAATTCATGTAAGCTTGGACTACATGCAGACCATACGAATCAATAAGTTCTGATACAAGTTGAATGCCTTTTTGGTTTGCCGCAATCTGAGCTTTCAAATCAGAAATGTTATCGGATAAATTTCTCGTACCAGTAGCACCTTTTGCATCGGTAGGTGTGGTAAATCGCTTTACTAGATCTTCTTCTTTAAAGACACCATTTTCAACCAAAAGAAATGATTTAAATGACGCTCCTTCTTGATCTAAGGATGTTGAATGTGGCGGCATAGAACCGGGAGTTATTCCGCCAATATCGGCGTGATGTCCCCTTGACGCTACAAAAAACACTGGACCTTCGATGTCTCTAATTAAAGAAGAATATCACATATTACATCTTGACAATTTATATATAGATAACTTACTTATAAAATACCGGAGTAATAACTGTTAGATCAGGTAAATGTGATCCACCCGCCTGTGGATGATTAGACAAAATAACATCACCATTTCGTAATGTATTTTTTCGAACTTTCAATTGGTATTTTACAGTTTCCTGCATAGCTCCCAAATGAACAGGTATATGTGGAGCATTGCTTACTAGTCCGCCATCAGGCCCAAATAGCGCACAAGAAAAATCCAATCGTTCCTTAATGTTTGTTGAAATAGAAGTACGTTGTAATACTCTTTAATAAAAATATGAAACCAAAAAAGTTATATCAACTACAAACACATTCCCTTATGATATAAGTACCTTCCCATTTGCTCTGCTATACTCATAAAGCGATGACTAAAGATGCTTAACTGAATTGGATCAAGTTTGTCATTGAGCTTCGTATTATTAAGCGATTGTATATGGATAACTAAATCTCCATATTTGGTAACTTCTGCTTCACAGTTTGGCTCTATTAATATTGTTGACAGTTGATCGATTATTATAGCTGGTCCTTGAACTCTATTTTTATATCGAAGATCTTTAGTCAAAAAAATTGGAGCAGATAATTTGCCTTGCTTAAAGCATACAATAGTAGTGCCAACATTCATCGGTTCGGATTTTTCCGCACAATTCGTTTCCAATTCTGGAGGGGTTGTATTTTTTCCTAAACCTCTCACACGTACATCGTCAACTATAATTTGGCGATTATGCAGCACGAAACCAAACTCAGTTCGATAACGATGTAAGAATGCGTTTTTGTAAGAATCCAACCAATTAAATGAATGTTCTTCGGTCGGCGAACACATTAGAGCACAATCCGTTCCCTCGTAGCGTAGGTGTAAGAAGGGATATATTTCTAAATTGGTAAAACCTTGATTTTCCAAGATCTTTTGACATTTTTTAGACAAATAAGAAATACTTTCTTGTAGTTGTTTTTCGTTTGATAATGAAAATTCTAAACCACACGGTTCTTGTATTTCATGGACAACATCTGCTAATGCCATGCCATAGGCCGATAAAATTCCGGCATACTTATGTATAAGAACCTTTGAAATGCCAAGTTCTCTAGCTATAGCGCAAGCGTGTTGACCACCTGCTCCTCCAAAACACGATAACACGTGCTTCGATGTATCTAACCCGCGAGCTTGTGTTAATGCCCTAATTGGTCGACACATTGCTTCGTTTGCAACTCGTATGAAACCTAAGGCAACTTCCTCTAATGACATATATTTTTCACAGCCTTGTTCACCCAGATTACAGTTAATTTCTTTTAACAGTTCTTCAAACTTCGTTTTCGCAGCTTCGTAATCTAAAGGTTCATTTTCATTTGGACCAAATATTTTAGGAAAATATTGTGGTAACAAGCGACCCAGGATTAAATTAGCATCCGTAACAGTTAATGGCCCTCCTTTTTTATAGCATGCCGGGCCAGGATGCGCTCCAGCACTTTCTGGACCTACCACAAACAATCCAGATCTGAAAAATAGTCTAGAACCTCCGCCAGCTGCTACTGTATTAATATCTAACTGCGGAGCTTGTATGGTTATACCAGCCGTTGTACTTTCAACAACATGTTCATAAGACCCAGAATAACGCGACACATCCGTGGAAGTTCCACCCATATCGAAACCAATTAATGGCAAGTCTGTTTCTCTCGACCCGGTCATGGCATATCCAACAACACCACCAGCAGGTCCTGATAATATAGCTCTTGATGCTCGAAATTTTTCTATTTGAGTTAAACCACCATCAGATTGCATAAAAAGAACTTCCACACCAGAAAGTTCCTTATCAAAACCTGACTTGAAACTGTGCAAATAATCATAAATATATAGCATCTCAACAAAATTTAATTTCAAATTTTACCTGTTTAAATACCGATCTACATGTGGTGTAAGATAAGCCTCAGCGCAAGCTGTGTAGCCTCTTGGAACTAATCTATACATTGGCATAGCCTGGTGTGACAAAGTTATATACGTAAAGCCCAAATCTTTAGCAATAAGTCCAATTTTAATTTCATGTTCGGGACACGAATAATTATGAGCGAGGACAATAGCTATGGAAGATATTCCTTGTTCCCTAACTTTAATTAAGGAATGCCGAACAGCAGCCTCATCAACCGGTTCCATTTCTAAATACCGAGAACCTCCTGCACCTTCCAAAATTTTCCATTGCTTTTCTATATTTTTATACATATACACGAATATATTATCATTTTTATAATATATGTATGTTTATATGTATACTTATGTAAATTTTGATGTTAACTTATCTAAATATGACACCAAATAATTTTGCTTAAATAATTAAATGTTTTAATGATTAATTAGTTTGTGGTCGTGATAATGATAATTAATGATCTTAATTAATGACTCACTTTCACCAAGTTGACACTGTTGCTTAGTTTTCTCTGGTATTATTCGGCAATCAACTTCGACAACCATTTCATACAGATTGGAAGGTTTTTGAATATTCAATTCAAAAATTTTTGGTCTTGCTTGATTTCCAATATACAGTAAATCGCGAAAACCTTTATTAACTACCAGTGCAACCGGATCACCCTTTCGCTCTAATAATGCATTAGTTGCTACTGTGGTACCCATACGCACCCATCCAATTTGTGAAGTGTCCACCAAACCTGACGGTGTTAGATCTTTTCCTGTCTCCTACGTATACGACACATATTTGTAGGATATGAAAAATTAAAAAATGTTAATGTGTATAAATATGTGCGTGAATATCAAAATTCACCTCTTTTAAAATACGTCGAATTCCTTCACGGGGAGCATCGCTATAACGGGCTGGGTCCTCTGACAATAATTTTGATGTACGAACCTTGCCATCGGGACACAAACACATGACGTCAGTAAAAGTACCGCCGCGATCAATGGCAAAACAATATTTTCCATTTGATGGAATGTACTTAATATCCTTTGATAAAGACATTACCCACTTTTGACGTTGATAGATGAACTTCAAGTTTAGAACTAATCAAAATACAGACGATGATATGAAATATTTACTTCGGAAAACTCGAATTTTATTATAGTGACGGGCAGATTATGATAAGCTACAATGAAAAAACTGATTAAATGGAGTGAATGATGATAAGAAATCATAAACAGCTGTTATTATTTTTAATTTTTTTTCTTGATTTGCTGGCGTATTTATATTTCTATTTGCTTTTGTTAACAATTGTTTATTTAAACTTGCGCAACTCTAAAGAAAACACCCATTATAACGAAATTTTTCTCCAATGAAATCTAGTATGTAAGTTGCAAAAATATTGAAAATAAATTGGGCAAAGGTTTGTTGTCAAAAAAAAAAAAAAAATTAAAAGGCTTGGATTTTAGCATAAAAGCAGACCGATAGAAATAGAGCCATCGAAACGAATTGAGAGAGGCCAAAAAAACCACTGTTCATGTCGTTTGTCTGAAGACTTTTGCGAAGCAAAACAAACCTTAAACTTGCACAAATAAGTATACATGTTTATATATAGATATATATATATACATATATATATATGTATGTAGAACAATTTTATTTCTATGCTTTTTACAACTTTGATGTGTAAAAAAAAATGTGACTCAATTTTATACCAAACAATAGATCTAAACATGCATCCATTTCTTAATCATCTATTGTAAATTGTTGATTGGTGGCTGTTGAAGAGGTTCAAACTGTAACCGTTTAACATACTTAAGAAGTCTGACAATTGTCGCTGGTGTCACGCCTTGAATTCGACTAGCAGCAGCTATGCTCCGAGGTTGCATCATTATCAATTTCTGTCGTTCTTCATTTGATAAACTTAGAGATTTAGAGAAATAATCTATGTTTTGTGGTATTAGGAGCGACTCGTCATTTCTTACTTCTTCAATATCTTTAAGTTGTTCTTCAATAAAATGAGCATATAGTGCTTCTATTTTGATTCTTTCTGCGACAGAATACACATCCTGAATAATTCTCAACTCTTCTGGCATTATCCGAACAAGACTTTCTAAAGTAATATTATCTGATGGAACTCCTAGCATTTCAAAAGCTGTTTTCTCTACAGAGCATTTGACTTTTCTCAGGCCCAAATGTTCACGCCAGTAATTAGAGGGTCTCTTTAGTTCAGTCAGTAAATTTTTTGTTTCGTTTATTTTATAATTTGTCAATTGAAAGTGTTTATACTGTTCTTCAGAAACAAGCCCAAAATGGTAACCTTTTTCAGTAAGTCGCTGATCCGCGTTATCAGGCCGCAATGTTAATCGAAACTCTGCTCTACTCGTAAACATTCGGTAGGGTTCGTTTGTACCTAAAGTAGTCAAATCGTCTATAAGAACTCCGATGTAACCCTCAGTTCTGCTTATAGTAAATTGATTAATATTATCATCGTTTTTTAGCAAAGATTTAGATTTGCTTGCAGCATTTGCGCCTGCAATTATACCTTGAGCTGCGGCTTCTTCATATCCAGTAGTCCCATTGATTTGACCAGCGAAATATAGATTCTTTATTCTCTTTGTTTCTAAACTAGAATTTAATTCTCTGGGATCTATATAGTCATATTCGACACCATATCCAGGTTGAACAACTTGTGCGTTTTCAAGTCCATTTATAGAATGTACTAGTTCAACTTGTAGATCATAAGGTAGCGTACATGACAAGCCCTGTGGATATATGAGATCACTCTCGAATCCTTCCGGTTCCAACCATATCTGATGTTGCTTTTCTCCAAATCGTAATACTTTGGACTCTATCGATGGGCAGTAGCGGGGTCCTGTAACCTCTTCAGTAACATGGCGGTTTACATGCATATTTTCTTTAACAATTTTGTTAACCTTCAAGGAGGTATAAGTAAGATAACAAGGCAGTTGTTTATCTGCATCAATCCAAACGCTTTTATTCATAAACGAAAAAGGAACAGGGGGATTGTCTCCGACATTCTTTGTTAATTTATGGTAATCTATAGAATCTTTAGCTAACCTTGGTGGTGTACCGGTTTTAAGTCTGCCCATTCGAAAGCCTAAATTTTCTATACTTTTTCCTAAAGCAACGGCTGGTGCATCTCCCATTCTTCCTGCTGGCTTCACTTCCGTACCAAAATTTATATTCGCTCTAAGAAATGTTCCAGTAGTTAATATAACGGTTGAACTTTTAATTATTTGGCCGCTTTGTAATACGATTCCGTTACACTGTAAACAAGAATTCTGATTATTCGTTTCTATAAACAAGTCGTCGACAGACCCGCACAACACTTCAATATTCTTTGTATGAAAAATTTCTTTTTGTATTGCTCTTTTGTATAATGTTCTATCAATTTGTGCTCTGGGACCCCATACTGCCGGACCTCTGCGTTTATTTAAAACCTTATATTGGACTCCTGAAATATCACAAATTTTTGCGCAAACTCCACCCAGTGCGTCTATTTCTCTCATTAAGTGTCCTTTGCCAATACCACCAAATGACGGATTACAAGACATTTCTCCAACTGTTTCTTTCTTATGTGTAACTAGTAAAGTCCGGGCACCCATTCGAGCAGCTGCCGCACACGCCTCGGTACCGGCATGACCTCCACCAATAACGACAACGTCGAATAACTTTTTCTCATTGTTTCTTGTACATTTAGATATCAATCGCTTTTGTACGCCACAACGTAAATTTATTATTCGAAAGCGTAACATTAATCATAAGATACTTAATTACCACTTCGTAAAAACAACGAAATTAATTAGACTACGTACTTTTACTTGCACAGATGATACAAAATGTCAAAAAATCGCATGAAGTATAATAGCACTACTAAACACACCTATCGGAACAGTGTTGTCGCTTTCAAATAAAATTGATCTTTTCATATTATTTTGGTCTTTGTGTTCCAATTAGAGATTAGATTCGATTCAAATTGTAAAAAAAAAATAATCGAAAATAAAACAGAAATAAAAAGTAAAATTTCGAAAGTTTTGTAAATAGTGACGCGAAAAAGAACAATCTTTATACGTTTTACTAGAAATTACATGCAAAGGTCCTTGATGAAGTAATGCGCTATTAATAGTCTATCCTTCTCAATAGACAACCCCCTTCACCGTGATTATAAAACCAAAAATCAAATCCATCGCAGAAGAATTTTAATACCAAAATCGAAAATAGATTTGTCTACGCTATTTGGTATCCTATCAAGAACAACAAGACAGTAGAATTAATTAATTTTATAAATCATACAGCAACTAAATGTAACGGTATAATATGGAAAAACCAGAAGACTATATAAATTAAATTAATATTTTTTTGATTGCACAAATATTTGATACAGATTCAAACTTCAGCGAAAAAAAATACCTTAATTACAGACAATTAATCAGGAATACGTCCTAGCTTCTCACATAATCCACAACCCTACAATTTAACGTTTACTTCAAACGAAGCTTTTCATGGCAATTTTATTTACTCTTAGAGTTTTTGCCAGACAGAGGAATTCGACGAAAGCATATTTAAAAAAAATTTCCAAAACGTCAGAGTTAGTGTTTGAACTCACGAGCTCCCGTCTAATCTGTGACAAGTAAAACAAATTTTTATTAATTTTTTTTATTGAAGACATTTATTTACTCTTTTTTAATTATTTTATAATTATTTCTTATAATTTCTTTATATTCCTTGTTTTAATTCAATTTTATTTTATTTATTTTTTTCATTTTCTTTAAGCAAAGCACACCGACATAAAATATCTGTTGTCAAAGATTGCTTCAATATATTTGTTTGTATGTATGTAGTTGTTTGTTAATATAATACTGTTTTTAATTAATATTGAATAACAATTAATTTTTTGTTGGTGTATATATATGCACATACATATAAATAATTTCAATTTGATTTAGAAATATTAATTTTGTATAAATATTATTTCTAGCTTTATTCATATATAATTATTTTATTTATTTGAATAGACGCTAGAAAAATATTACAAACAAACATTCAATGCAAATACATATTTTTGTAATGGCTAAATCATTAATGATTAATTAACTTTGGTGATTAATAAATTTATTATAATTTAAAATTTTATTTTTCTTTTTGGTGTTTTAAACTATTTATTTTAGCTAATAACAATTTTATACGATATATATGTATATATATGATTTAAAAAATAATTGGTGTTTTTTTTCCTTTATTTAAGGTCTTATAAAAGTAAGAAAAAAACGATTAAATAAAAATAAAATTGTGTATAAAATTGTAGCAAAGATTTTTATAGATTCCAATAATAAAGCATTATTATTGAGTGTTATAAAAAATTATTGCTTGTCCTAGAAACAAACAAAAATTTTCAAATTCAGTTTTTATTGCGATTGTTAAAATTGTAAAGTTTTTAAAATGTAGAATGCTCATACAAATAGCGGGAGAGAATTGATTAGAAGTAATTAAAAGAGTTAAGAAAGATTTACTTTGTTTTGCTTGTTAATCAACTTTTGATTTTTCTCATTACCCTTTTTTGTTTGGATTAACCTGAAACCTTTAATTTTTATTTATATTTATAAGAATGTGCACTCCTAACGTGTACCAATCTAATTGTCATTCAAAAAATTATTGGTTAACTACACCAAGTAGGAGATCGAAATTGATTAATTTCCCTCCTATCATTTGTATATTACAAATATATATATAAATGTGTTATTCTTGATTTTAGATCGATTTTTACTTTCGACACAAAAAGCTCTTTCAAAAAAGTTCATTAGGAAATTTATTTT